>CALNXK010000023.1:3320000-3802500 GCA_942486035.1 Porites lobata | reverse complement strand
ATTACTTCCCCTTTAATTTCTTCACATGAGGTTAATTACATTTACTTTGCTTTCACAGTCTGAACCATTTGGAAAGATCATTTTACAGTTAGCTGAGCAGGAAGGTGTAACAGAAGATAAGATCTTGTTAACCCTCAAAGATATCAATATCCTTGGTTATGACACACCCATCTCTGTCCAACTCAATGTAGCAGATATCATTGGTGAGTGCCTCCTCGAAGACCCTCTGGAACATTTTTGCCTTACATCAGTACATGCTTAGTTCCAAAAGTAATGGGGGAAGCAGTGTAAATCAACTTAAGATAAAAATGTGAATTTTTTTCAACTATTTACTTGTTCCGGATGATTGTCATGCATGGTCAGGGTTCGCAAATACGCCAAATTTGGCGTATTTTACGCCAAAATTGTTCAGATGACTCCATAGAGGTTACAGAGGGAGTCACTTCAACTCGAGAAATTTTCTGTAACAAACAGGGAGCCACTTCGACTCCAGAAATTTTCGGTAACTAACGCAGTTTTGTCCTTACCTTTTTCGCCACAAACACAATTTACGTTAATTGTAAACGTTGTAAACCTTAATTAAATCATCAAAATTAAAGAATTATACTGCACGACAAAAACAGGAAGAGGGACATAAAGTGCGATCAAAGTTTACTCGATGACCGCCATCATGGATTTGAGCTTTCCAGGTCAGCGGACCGCCACAGCTACTTAGTGTATCCCTCACGATAGTGTATACATGCCAGGACCACGTGCTGGAAAGTCTAAAAATGGCTTTTTTTATTGTGATACTTGACTCCAAATATTCCAAAATGACTCCAAAATTTGTGAAGCAGAAGTCACAGTGACTCCACTCATCAATAAAATTTGCAAACCGTGCATGGTAGTACAAATAAGCATCCCTTAAACCTTTCTTTTTTTCTAGAATGTGTTGTAATGAACACTCCAGCAATGACTGACAAAATAGATGATGAAGAGGCCAATCAAATTGAGATAAAAGTTCAAGGAAAAGATGCTGACTCAAAGAAAACCTTTAAAATCTCAAAGGTACATGATTGTTTTTCTAGACATGTCCAGGCTACAGTGTGTACTAAAATGTTTTAGTGTTTTTACTGACTTGTAAAGCAAGTGACATCTGTTTGTGTTTTGTTTTGTTTTTAGACTGATCCATTAGAGAAGCTCATGACAGCATACTGTGAATTCAGAAAAATGCCTCATTCTAAGCTCAAATTCTTTTTTGATGGGGAGCTGCTGAACGGAAGCAAAACCCCAGTTGACTTAGATATGGAGGAAGAAGATATCATTGATGTTAGAGAGAAGTGAAGATACTGAGTTTAACCTGACAAGCTTTGCTTATAAAGAAAACTTGTCATTGGTAAAGTTCATTGTTTTGTCCTGGAATTCTGGCAGACTCTTAGAACTTTAAAATTTTCTGTCCGTACCTTGGACAACACGCTAGAAGATCTCGTTTTTTCTCACTCCAGAAAAACTTGGTTTACATGTGGAATGCAAAAGATATATAGGATGTCTAGCTTTCATATCATTACAGTGAAATGTTGGAGTTGTGGATTCTGGAATTTTCGTATTCGTACCCTGGAAGAATTCCTGGAGTTAGATTCTTGCTTCGTAGTATTAGTATGGACCCTAGATTGGTTTGTGGCATGTATGAATCCTTTTTTGGGTGGATAAAGTCTGGTCGTCAGGAGTTTTAACTAAAGTGATGCAGAGAAAATAAGCAGAGACAGACTTCAAGCGAGGTTCATGTGATTCCTCTGGGGAATGATATTGAAGAATTAAGCAGTGTAAATACCCAATTGTATAACATAGTGACTGATAACGAAACAATTCATATAATGAAAATGATACGTTTCCATCTTGAGCATTCCTCATCTATTAAATGCTTATATTTGGTAAAAAGTATTGTTAATGATATGCCTATGGGAAGAGACACTGTGAAATTAAAGCCTGTGATCAGTATAAAAACCCTTGTAACTTACAATACGAGGTAGGTTGAGTATTGTAATAATGCTCATATATTGGTCAATTGAAATCTTGTTCTCCCTTCCAACCATCCTTTGGACTAAGCAAAAATTTCACCGATTTGTCTGCCCAGAAGGTGTACATCTATCAGTGTGTCTTTTTACCTGTGTCATTGAGGAATAATATAACAGCAAACCGCAGGACGGGATGTAAAGAATGATTTCTTGTAGTGTATGTAACATAGGACAATATTGCAATCTTACCTGCAACCTACACTGGTACACTACAATGCTGATGAGAGTATTGTGAGGGTTATCAAGCTCGTTTGAACCGTTTGATTACACGAGATGAAACGTACCCCCTGTGGTGCTATTTTGTGTCACCTGCAATGCGAATGGATGTTTGGGAGGACACAAGTCAGTAACCCTCTTTTGGCTCATCATGTAATTTGGATGGGGTGTAATCTGCCGATCTTTGCACTAAAGCTCACTAACAAAATCAGAACACCTGATCATCGCATGGTCATCTAAACAGGTTGCTTTTATAACCTATCCATCGACTCCACTAAGAACAATTGGAAGAACAGACATGGAAAAGGGGGAGGAGAAGTGATCTCGCGCGCTTTTGGTTAAAGTTTGAAGCTTGAACCCGATGGCGGGTCCGACTTACTGATGACCACTCGACCACGCGATGGTTATCAGGACGTTTGTATCGGGCTATGATTGTGCAACAGCTGACGGGATCACGTGATCCCGCATACTGTCTCCAAAGACCTCAATCAGAGTTTTTTGCTTCACTTATAATAGGGACCTTAAGATCCGAGGACGGCGACGGCAGTGAAAACGTCGCTGAAAAAGTGAATTCGCTTTCTTTCAATCTTTATCGCGATTACTCCAAGTCACTAACTTTGTCAAATGTAGGCGAACCCTCCTAAAGTTGAATTCCTAAGAATCATATCCAAGTTCAGAAAGAGAGAGGAAATCTCGTCGTCGCTTGTGTACTTCCTCTGTACATCGTGAAATTAGGCATTTTCACGTCGTAGTCGTGCAGAAATGTACAAAAAAGCGTTATGCACGTGCAAAATTGTTGTTTTGCTAAATAAACCTATTGCTTTTGTTGCGTTGCCGTTGCCGTCGCCGTCGTCCGATCTCAAGGTCCCTAATAGTTATTGGAGGAAACTTCCTTTGACTTGATTATCCCGCCAAGGAACTGATTGAGAAGTAAAGCCCACTCTCTCCCAGCCGACACCTATTTAAGTTTATAAAACCGACGGACACCTGTGTCAGTGGTCTGTGACGTTCTTCACTCATTAACTAACTTGGTTGTTGGTTTCAGTAGATCTGCAGTGGCCTCTAAACTACCATTATTTGGCAGAGGTTGGATCCCCAGAACTTTACACATTAATGGATACAAACTGACTGATTCAAAAGGTTTTCCACAGAAGTTTTCCTTAAATGCTGGCCCGCGCGCGATAAATGCAGTTGACATCGACTTGCATTTACAGTTAAATCCGTGTGAAAGTTCCGTCGTTATGACGGGGTCATCCTGGACGTGCCGGCCCTTAATTGAACTTACGAGCCAGCCCTCTGATGGAATTACCACAAGCGGTGAAATGCGACTGTTTTTCCTGAAGTGTAAATACTCGGGGACTTCATTCTTATGATAGATGTGCAAATTTGACACATTTTTGAGACGATCGTAGACATACTCTAATTTTCCTGGTTTGGGCGTAAGTAGCATATTAAACCACGAATCCCAGAAATCAAAATTCTTTGGGTCCACATATTTATCGAGATCGACAATTTTGTTGCAAGATGTGTTCGCCATGCCATGATCCGACGTGATGATAATATTCACTTTGTCCAGCAGTTTGTGTTGTTTAAGTCCTTCCACTAAGCGTCCAATCGTCTTATCCACATTGTGCATGGATTCGCACACCTTTTTCCTTCCTTGATGGTGACAAGTTTTGTCTGGTTCTTCAAAATACAAGGCCACAAAGTTTGGCGCGTTTTTCACTGTCAGCCATCTTATTACCTTATCAACACGTTTCTTAAAAGGCAGGACTTTTCCAGTTTTATTGTTTTGATCGACGTTTGGCAAAGGGGAGTATTCTCGGTATTTTGGATACTGCCCTTTTATTTTCACATTATACCCGGGCCAATACAACACGGCACTTCTACCGTTGTAGCGCTGGTTTGTCACCCATATTGGTTCCGCTGCATTCCACCACCGTGGGTCTGTATTGGCGGCTCCAAAGCGTTCCTTTAGATCTGGGTCGTACATGGCATTGCTTACAATTCCGTGGCTTTCTGGATAAAGGCCAGTCACAATACTGTAATGTCCTGGATAAGTCACCGTCGGGAAGACAGATCGCACATAGGGAACAGTTACGCCAGTCCTTGTGAGAAAATCCAAGTACGGCGTATGGGCCTTGCAGGCGAAATCCCACCGGAACCCATCTAGGGAGATAAGAAGGAGGGGTTGGGGTCGACTATCTACCCCTGAGATGAAAACTATCCCTGAGATAAAGTAACAGAACGCAAACATCATAGGGGCAGACACAGATTCACGGTGAATAAGGGGAAACAATGGTCTAACCTAAAACAATTGTGCCGTGATAACAAACAATGTACCTGTCAGATTTTTGACACCAGAATTACCCGCTGTTTTAACATGTAGTTTCGCTCAGTTCTTTGCTTAAGACTAGTTTTCGCCTACAGTAAATTTTTTTGTACTAGCCTAAATATCTATTTATGTGACCTGGATACAGAAAAAAGAATTAAAGCAAAGAAACAAGTAGATGAAGGTTGAATTTCCGATGTGGTTAATCACGACGACCTGTTGATGTATCATTTACTATTCATCATCATCATCATTGGCCACGTTTTAAAAGTCAGGGTTTCAATTTTTGGTCCCCGAAAATGTCCTATTTAATCTCTGGCAATAACTTCTTGACATGTTCACAACACTTCATAATATTTTGCTAGCAGAAAGGCAACAAAGAGATGCCTAGGAACCAAAGAAAGGGCTAGGGGGGATAAACCTAGAGCATAGGGGGGTGGGTGGGTGAGACGTTGCGAGTCTCCTCCTGCCCCGCCCACTACCAGTTAAACTGACAAAGTGTACTTTGCATCTTTAGAAACTGTAATCTCTTAATCTCACAGATGCAAACTCCACTTACAACTTTGCCTCAAAAAAAGGCAGAATACGGACATCTTTGGATACTTATCTTTGCTCCGCCCCTTTGGTGTACATTTTAAAGCGTGAAGTTTGCTTAAGTGTACAGAGTTTACATCTGTTATATTCAAAACACAAGAAAAGCAGGTTGTTTATGGTGTCTCGATAAAAGTATGACAGGTTAATTGTCTGAAATTTACTTGCTATTCGATTGCGACTTTAAGTAATAGTTTGCTTCATCAAAGATGATTCTCTCAATCTATTTAGTTATCTCAGGCACATTATGTTTCTTTCACTGGGCAAACTCTCAGTTGCAACCTCAACCCCTCATTCTTATCTCCCTAGACGGGTTCCGGTGGGATTTTGCCTCCAAGGCCCATACACCGTACTTGGATTTCCTTAAGAAGACTGGCGTAACTGTTCCCTATGTACGATCTGTCTTCCCGACTGTGACTTACCCAGCACATTACAGCATTGTGACCGGTCTCTACCCTGAAAGCCACGGAATTGTAGGTAATACCATGTACGACCCAGATCTGAAGGCACGTTTTGGAGGCGCCACAACAGATCCACGGTGGTGGGACGGTGCAGAACCAATATGGGTAACAAACCAGCGCTACAACGGTAGGAGTGCTGTGCTGTACTGGCCCGGGTATAATGTGAAAATCAAGGGGATGTATCCGTACTACCAGGAGACCTCCCCATCGTCAAACATCGACACGAGGAATAAAACAGGGAGGGTTGTGTCTTTCGAAAGACGTGTCGAGAAGATGATGAGTTGGTTGACGGGTCGAAATCCACCTAATTTTGTCGCCGTGTACTTTGAAGAGCCTGATCATATTTGCCACTCTGTTGGATGGGATGGGATACCAAAAACCATTCAGCAAATTGACAGAGTTATTGGTTTGATTGTGGAGGGATTGAAATATCACGGGCTTCTAAACACTGTGAACATCATTATCACAGCGGATCACGGTATGGCAAACACTTCATGGAACAAAGTTGTTGACCTTGATAAACACGTGGACCCAAACACTTATGATTTCTGGGATTCTTGGTTTAATATGCTGCTTGCGCCGAAAGTTGGAAAAGTTGATTACGTTTACAATCGTCTGAAAAATGTTCCGCATTTACATGTTTACCACAAAAATGACGTTCCGAAAGATTTGCACTTTAGGAACAACCGGCGTATTTCACCTCTTGTGCTCGTGCCATCAGAATGCTGGAGTCTGAGTTCAAAGAAAGGTCGTTATTTAGGCCGCTCGAATCGATGGGCGAAGCTTTCTCACGGTTTCAGCTGCAATTGCCAGACGATGTCCACTGTGTTCATCGCACACGGGCCTGCATTTAAAGTCAACTATATGGGAAGACCGTTTGAATTAGTCAATCTGTACCCACTGATGTGTAAACTTCTAGGAATCCAGCCTCTGCCAAATAATGGTACTGTGGCTGCCACTGCTGACCTACTCGCGCCACAGAATTCATTTTATTATTTCAAATAAATTCCGTCAGTGACCTCTTAAATCAGTCTTAGGCCCCGTTTTCTGTGAAAAAGAAAAATGCCTGTCCCGGGTAGAAGAATCACCCTCCTATCCGAGTAAACTTCAGCGAACCTTTACATGACAAAAAAAGTTGGCCCCTTCGCCTGAGCCAACAGCGCTCCTGCGGCATGCTCTATTTGTCTAAAACATCACTCGCACATGCTCTGATTGTCTTGTGTTGACCGAGTCATCTAGGCTGGGCGAGCTGAAGTGCTGATATGGAGAAAAGTTGGTTCGGCTAGGAGGGTGACCTTACCATCACAGCCAACCCAAGTTTTTGTTTCCAAGTTTTTTGTTTTGTAATGTTAACAAAATGTTTTAGGGCCATTTATACGTTTTGTAAATAAGACGCGTCTTACATAAGACGCGTCTTAAATAAGACGCGAACTGTACCAAAAGCATGTAATCTAATAAGACATTGTGATAGCCGTTTATACGGAAAGGTCGCGTCTTATTTTGGCTTGTTGTTGACCTTGACCTATGCCATATAAGCCTCTGGCTTCGACACTCTGAACTGTATTTCACTGTAATTATGTCCTTTGTAAGAACTAAGGTTGATTAATTAAAGATTAAGGATTAAAGAAATGTATTAAGAGTTGGCTTGCCCCGGGTAGCTCGAGTAGGCGGGTGACCCTTCTACCTGGCAACGTTTCTCCTTATCAAAAGGTAGGTAAAGGCGCACACCAGCCAGAGGCCCAAACGTCCGGAGCTTAACCCGGTTTCATTAACATGAAGCACGTGGGAGAATTGCTACTCCCCCCTGCACGGGATGCTAGTCTATCGCAGGGTTACCCCCCAGTAGTATGTCGCGGGTACCCATTTAATCACCTGGGTGAAGAGAGACAAAGTAGAGTAAAGTTCCTTGTCTAAGGAAACAACGCGACGGGCGAGGCTTGAACCCCGGACCTCCAGATCCGGAGTTCGAAGTGTTAACTACTCGGCCACGCTCGCCTCCACTTCTCCTTACAAATGGGGCCTGAATTGTCTTTTGGTTCAATATCTTGAAAAGAGAAGTTAATAATCCCCTAATTGATCGATTCGTATTTGGAATGAGGTTCGTGTCAATGTCTTACATCGGGGTGTTGGCCATGGAGCCAATGAAATGTTTCACCAATTTGAATACTCTTCTTGTGAGGGGGTGTAATTGATGAGTCTCAATAATTCCTATACAAGCAACCTCCACCTTCAAAATGACCAGTTCCTTCATGCACAACCCTCAGGCACCATCACCACCTCTACCCGGGGGTACTCTCATATATGGGATAGAGAGATATGTGTTGCCGGATAGGGTATGGTTTTTGTTAGTCTCCATCCTTAAATAGGTTATCCTTTTTGCCCTTGTTGGAGTTGTGTTCCCGATGTGATCCTTAGATGGGGTACTGTTGTGATATAAGCTAATATTCAAGGGCGTATAAAATACCACATTTACACGAGAAACAAATCATCTGCTAAGCTAAACTTTAGCTCAGAGTATTAGGAAAGCGTTTTAAGGAAGCTGTGTGTGTCTCCATTAAATTTTTAGTTTTATTTTTTTTTAATAGACCTTTCTCGAATTCCGCTCCAGTGAGCAGACATAAAAAGAAATGATCATGAGGTCGAGCCTCGGGTGGAAAATTTCATACAAATCATCCACCCAGCCTTTGTCTCATCCTTAAACACGGTCAGGGTTTGTGGGCGGCACACACGCAGCCGAAATTTAGGGGAGTACCACCCCCCCGGAACCTCTAGTACTTCCACCATCATTACTATTATCACCAGCAACCGAAACCACCTTCACTACTACCACTTCCGCCAATACTCCTGCAACCATCATCACTTCTTCAATCATCATTTTTTCACCATGCATAACCACCATCATCAACAACGCTGTACCTACTACCACTAACCCCTTCACTTTTATTAACCCCACCGTCAAAAATACTTGATCACTATAGTAAGCAGCTCTAGCACTACAATTTTCACCGCCCCAACTATCACCACCCCCACTAGCATTACCACCATGACCACTGCTGCCTTCACCACCAACAACGCCGTAACTAACACGTTTCCCATCACCACTACCATTATTGCCACCACCACGGTCATCAGCACTACAACTATCATTTCCACTTTCGGCACCACCATCATCACAATCACTAATACTAAAACCACTACTACAATCGTCACATTACCATCAGCGGTATTATTATTGTCCGCAAGAACGTTAAGCCAGCGACACAGTTCAACAACGTTCATCGGCCTTTATTGCTACTCCCGGATGACACATTACGGTCAAGTCTAAGTACACCTGTCCGGGAAAACGTGGTGTATGCGATTCAATGCCGTACCTGTAACAAAGTGTACACTGAGAGACTGGGAGACGCTTGGATGAGAACATTTCCGCTCCACTCGATTACCTTACACAGACCTCCCCATTGGCCGCCACTTTGCATCCCCTGATCACAGCGTCGGCGACATGTTAGTATCGGTGATCCGTTCTGGCTTCAAAAGTGCAAGAGAAAGGCGCAGTTTTGAGGCCAGATTAATATTCAGACACGGGACACTTCAACCAGCGCGCGCATGGAACGTTGGTCTTTGTTTTGCTTTTTATTTAAACGTTACACTGCGCTTGCTTTTTTCAGTTGTTTTCAACCACTGAGGAAGAGGGTGCACCCTCGAAAAATCTGGTTTTCCGTACCTTTTCAACGCACATTTTGATAAACTTTGTAGAAGTCAATTGTTCAACTTATTGCAGATTGTTGAATGAATAAAATGCAAATTCAGCGCGTTCAAGACTGACGTTGCTCAACAAGTTGACACTTGTTGGACAGAATAGGAACCATCTCTGTTCCTAATCAACAACGTTAAACATGTTGTTTTTTTTCAATATTTAGCATGGCATGATCCAATAATACACTGTCTGCTGAACAAGCGCTACAAATTTCCACCTGTTAGTCACAAGCTGTAAAATGCAAGACTAAAAACAGATCAGAAACAGATACCTCCAATAGACACAAGATACAGAATGTGATGCATTGTTAGAGGAATTTTATTGAAACCTTAAGCCTGAAACCATTATTCAGTGGTCATAAAGCGAACCAGTAGTACATGCAGGAGTCAAACATTTCAAGCCGCGCTTACATTGTATGTACGAGTGATTAACAATATTCAGTAATACTTGGAATATTTCGTTAGCTGTTCTCAGAGCCAGCTGCTTTACAAAAGCTCTCCGAGTGTTCAAGGCTATTTACAAAATGTTTATAGAGAGCCAAACGCCTAACGAACAAGCCCTCTTAAAATATAAGGTCCTGTTCAAGGCTAAAGCTACTAAGGAAGGCTCAGCAAGCGTGCATCGCGAAACATGCCCAATACACTTGAAACTTTAAGAATTTCCGTAGCCTGTTTAACAAAAGGGAGTCTCGTCTTCTACTCACGGCGATTGTAACACCACGCCGAGTTTTACTGCGAATCATCTCTTTGTAAAAATGTCTCGCTTTTCTATGCTGCCTAATACTAGCGCTTCCCGATCAAGTTTCGCTATTTGTTACACGAAGCAGGGCCTTCAAAATTTAGCTTAAAGCTGAAGGGTACAATTGCGATAGTTCGCGTTCAGTAATCTATGCAAATCAGAGGCTCGTTGGCTCTGTAAAAAAGCTTCTATTGTTTCCGTAGTTGGGATATAAAACAATTTTTAGATAAGCATGAACTATCGCAAAAGGGCATTTATAGTTAGTTCTCTTTTCTGCCTACTTAAAGCACCTAGATAAGCGATGCTGCTGCTGCTGCTGCTGTAATTAATTTCTTTTTCATGGAAAGCAAATGCAGCAGTCAACTCCCCCTTAACGAACATCTCTAGAAGACTGACATGTCTGTCTCAAAAGCGGACACACAGATGAGTGTAACAAATGTCCAGTCCTTGTCGGTGGTTAACTATTTTCACATGACGTCACGACGGCCATGTTGGTGTCCTGAACCAGTCCTGTGGGAGTTGAAAACGTTCCTTATGTAAACGCACTTTTTGTGTCCAATAAATTTGCATAGATGCTGGCCACGCGAGTGAAAACGTTCTACAAGGCGAACACCTCTCTTGACAGAGGGTTACAGTTGGTCCCAAAGATATCCGTCTTAAAGAGTTGACTGTGTACATAACAGGCACTCAAACAGCATCAGCGCCCGGGGGAGGGGTGACTCCCATATTAAAATGACTGGGATTCTCGTCGGAGAAGTAGAATTAACCCCTGCAGGAGACCAATCTGAGCGTTGATCAGGCTTTAATTGACTCCTAAAGGAGACTATACTATAACAAAGTATGACGGCATTTGCCTTTTCGAAAATGGATATTTCTCTATGCAAAACGCTAAGTGATCCCCTTATGGCCAAAAATTATTGGCTTTCCGACCGGAACACCCTAAGTTTCTATCCCTAAGCGAGATGACGAGCACCCCCGTCATTTGCTATGGGAGTCCCCCGGGCATCAGGGTTTGGGCCTAAAAATCATTTACAGCCTCACTAAACATCTATTCAAGCTAAATTGTTTGCTTACAGCCTGCAACAGTGATAATCAATGGCAAGACAAAATGGAAAAGTGCCATATTCTCGAGGACTTTTTTCAAACAAGTAATAGTTCAAAACACTGTACGAGAACATCCTCCATCGATGACGAACACAAGAAAAATCGTGCAACTTTCATGGTTTAATCGGGTTTAATCGACTTCGGGTTTGAAAAGAAAACAAACGATGGTTTAATGATCTCGAATTTTAGAGTTCTCATACTACAAAGAGGCCTGTCGTAAGAGAGAACGGACTTAAAACTTTGGAACGCCAAACAACCTCCCGTGAAGAAGTACACTTTTCCATTTTGTGGCAAAATCGACGCAACAACAACAAATTTTGGACATCACTATCTAAACACTGAAAAGGCTAGATGATACTGGACAGGCTTTACAAGATTTCGTTGAGAAGGAACGTAACTTGAACTCCTAACAAGTAAAACGACTTGAAAACGAAAACAAAAAATATCTAGGAAATTAGTTTTCCAGTAAACCAAAACAAAAACGCAAGTAACTTTGCAAAGGAAACAGGCGGTTTTCCCGATTAATATTGCAGACTCTGGGCGCACGTTTACTTTTGTTCATTAACAATTCTTAAATTAATCACAGCCCTCCACTAAATTACTTTTCACCCGAATTCTGTGGAGTAGATCAAGACGCTTGTGCAAAGTGCTCTCACCAATGACCTCAAAGATGTTTAATTGAACTACCGTATTTATTCGATAAAACGCCGCGGCGTTTATTCAAGGGCGGCGTGTTTTTTGCAAAATCACTGACACCTATTACGATAAATCATTTGTAAATGTTATGTAAAACAGAAAGAAGTTTAACGTTCCAATGTCTCACTTTTCGCTGAGATCGAAATTGCCTCAGCCTGGATGGTGTAGTGTACCGAGTGTTTTCTCATAATCCTCGAATATGCACCAGATTCTTGTGATTCATGCGGCGTTTATTCGAATACATACGGTAATCACCTGAGTCCGACTGGGCGAGATTTTCCTCCGCCTTCTTTCCTGTTCCTTTTACCGCGTTTTCCAAATCAAACTTAGCACTATTGAGCACTCGTAAAATGCCTCTCCCGCTTCACGAGGATCACATGTTTTATTACAAGGTTCTGATTGGTTACTCGTACCTCTTGTCCACGTGAAGAATGGTCATGTGATTTTTCTTGCAGTTTGTTTACCGCCAGTGATTTTAAAACCGCTACTAACTTTGTGCTTACCAGAGTATACATCTAACCGCCCACAAACACAAACAAAATAAAAAAAACGAAAACATTTTGAATATTCATTACAGAAGTATGTGCTCCAATGTACTTACATTAAACCTAACTCTAAAAGACTCAAATCCCTACTTCAAACTTTAGGAGCTTAGGTAATTAAGATCGCTTATAGATTAATTCCTCTGCTGAGTTAATACATGTTGACTTCAATAAAAAATTATTTATTCAATGCTTAATTGGGAATAAACTATGGGAAACTGAATTGTATGACTTCCAAGGACTTTACTTACAACATAAGTTGTCAAAAAACCTTGTGTTACTATAACTTTATGTCCAAAAATATCCTAGAAAAAGTTGAAATCCATTTATATTTAGAGATTATCAAAGGCTTAAAAAACTCAACATGTGCATTGTAAACAATGTAATAACGTATTAAATTAGTGCGTATGACGACTGCAAATAATAGACCACGTTGAATGTATCAAAACGTCCAGTACCACACCGAGCCATCCTGGTACAGATCCACTCGCAAATTTCAAACACCCCTTATTTCCCCAAAGTAAACTTGACACAAAACCTCGTTCCATGGTCGTTCATAGACTCGAGGCTGACATGAAATAGAATTGGAGAGCCTCGGCGTCATGTAAACATTTTGATACAAACAAGGATTGCTTGATCTAAGATAAGCGTAATTTGAAAAAAAACTTAACTTACATTACTGATACCAGCGTTCTGTGTAGTTTCTTTGCGTTTGTAACTCGTCCTTGAATACAAATAACATTTTTCAACCAAATAACATTTAAAAAACGTTTCGGACAAATTTTAACTTCATTTTATATTTTTTGTCGAATACGTGATGTTGCTTAAACAAGATATGTTTCTCTGTTCTTAAATTCTATAACCTATAATATGTACAACGAAACGTTCATAGTTTCCTATAACAAACTTCACATGTGCACGAATTATTATATTAAAACCTCTCTGCATAGTATGCAGTTAATTTAATTCCACTTAAAATTATTTGCGACTTGAACTAGCGGAGAGAAGTCCACGAGAACAAAAAATTCGAAGATTTAAAAATTTCACATTTGTATATGTTTTCTATATCGCGCACGTGTGTACAAGATTTGAAATATTCTGATCCGATTGTTATTCTTTCTCTTGAAAATTGCAAACTTTTAATATGTATTAATTTATCCAAACAAATTGAAATGTATGTTCTTCTTTCTCGAGAAGAATAAAGGTATTTCTTTAGATTATGTTATTTCTTTCAATATCCCTAATCAACAAGAGGTTTAGTAAGTGGCTCGCTGCAGTTTTAAATTCCCCTCTCGCTACGCTAAGAAACACGTCCCCTTCGAAGAAAACTTGTCTGGAGTGTTCGACAGAAACAATTTGACACTTCGGGAGTGACCTAACTCTCTTTTCTTTTTAAATTTAGAAAACTTTCAAACCAAAACGAGAAAAATAAACGAAGAAAATATAAATTACATATACCTATATAAACTCCATTGAAGAAAATTGGATTAGAAGCGAATACAATTGTGGTTAAATTTCGCTCGATTAAATCTGGCATTTATAATCTTGAGATAATATATTCCTTCTTTTCGTTTTATACCGAGAATGTTACAATGATGCAGAGAGAAACTTACCGAAAACTCTGTGATTCTTATGAGAAAAGGAAAGCTCTATTTACCTAAACGTCACGTCAAACAGCCCAAAAAAAGGAAAGGAGGAAGAATAAGAAAAAAAAAAAGATTCTAACAATAAGCAGCTTGATTCTTTCCACTTAACTTCAACACTCCCTTTTCCGAAATCAACTTACATTGTAATCCAGCCCATTATTCCCACAAGTTTCTAAATAGGGAGACAGGCTACTATTCTTGGAAATCAGTTTCTTTGCCAGAGTGACTTAAGAAAAGGGAATTATTTCAAGTGCAATACAACTCAAACGCTAGCAATTTTAACGTTTTCGGAAAATAGAGCTTTCTTTTGTACCTGATCATCAAAAAGGGAAATTCTGCTGAATTTAACCTTTCCCATCTACTTTTATAACTAATATTATGTACAAAAAAAGAGGAGTATTTCAATTGATTACCCATTCACCCTTAAAGAGTCAAATACACTGTTAACCTATAGCTGGAATTATTGAGTGTAAACGCTCAAATAGATGCAACCGAACTCTATTAAAACAAGATGTGCTTTTGCAGAGTGAAAGTTCCCCTTGCCAGTTTAAAATGGGTTTTGTTAATCACGACTCGTGCGGTCATAACAAACAAAGAATAGTATATGGTTAGGAAACATCTTAAATTATAAATACCATTTAGTGAGTAAATTGAATTGCCCATGAAAACGATCCCATTTTTACCTTGGATATTATTTATAGCGATTTTGTGTTAACTGAAATGCAAAATAAGTGAGCAAAATTGAATGTTTGGTGTAAGAAAACGCCTTTTTCAATGATAATACTTATTTTCGAAAGATCTTGAAGTTTTACTTCACTCCACTACTTATAATTTGTATATATCTATAACGTTGGGAATAAACTTCGTTTAAGTTAATGAAAAATCTCTTTATACTCACTGCACATTCGAGTTTTAGAGAAAATTACTACTCTTATCTGTGATATACATGTTACATATTTTTATACTTTTTGCAGACATATCACTGCTTTGACTATTCAATATATCTAACCCACGCTCAACGTATTTTAAACCTCAAACTGAACCAATGAAAAATTGTGGAATTGCTGTAAATACAATAAAACCAAACACTGAACCCAACTGGCGACGTTATACTGAAGTGCACATATGACAGTGTTTCCACCTCACCCACAGAAATTATATGGGTCCAAATTTTGCGATACATGGCACAGACATTCCATAGGAAATCTGAGCATTCTCGACGATAAGCCGAAGATTTTCGGTGATCTTTAACTGAAGGGGTTTCTGGAGTTCAAATTACTTTAAGCACTTGTTTTTCTTAGCCCACATGTTTTAGGTTGAGTGAAAACACTGTAAATTTTGCTTACTTTTATACCTGATATAAGAAGTCATGAAAGAACAAAAACCCCATAGAGAGCCGGGTCAGTGGGTATGAACATCAGTACAAACCACGTGATATAACTCAATAAAATATAAATTCGATAATGGTTACTGGACATCAACCTGTTACCTGGTGGAGACATTATGTGGATTTACTTGAAGCAGTCTCCAGGAATTAAGCCGCTGTGTAGATTCAGCTTGTATCTACTGATTATTCGCCAGTCTCCCTAGGGGCTTGAAGTTGTCAGCTGTTCGGGACTCAGCCCATTCCTTTCTGCGTCCCCATTTAATTCTTTTACGCCATTTGTCACGAGGCTGATAGGGCTGGTCGCTATGCATCTTGGGTGCACTGGTGAGCCAATTGGACCTAAGGGATTGGCACCGTTGCTGACAGCAACCGCTGCGGCAGCCACTGCGGGCGCAACCGTTGGAGCTGTCGGCGATATTGAAGAGCTTGGGGAGAAGGCAAGCTTCAGCGTATAAGACCCACCACCTGTAAGAAAATGAGTCAATATATAACTGCTTTACCTATAACATAACTACTGCACATACAGTGTATTTAATGCTGGTGTTCTTAGTTTGGTGACTGTGAACTTTATATGCTGCGACGATGAACCAAGAATTCACTTTAGTTTTACCAAATCAAATTGTTAGAGAAAACCCTTTGTACAAGAATTTGTTTGTAAATGTTCAGATCTGACTTCAAATTTCGCGATAACTCTGGGTTACAACCCAGGCAGAGATGCTTAACCATTAAACTAATAATCTCCACACTGTTTTCATAACTTTCTTATACTACTTACAAAGACAATTTGTTAGACAATCAACTTTGGTAATGACTTCCTTTATTCCCTGATATTATAGGGAAAGCCGCTCATCAGCTATGAGATAGCAGTAAAGAAAAGTAAGTACGTTCATTACCTGGTGGATTGATGGTGAAGTGGTTTGTAAGCGTGAGCGCCTCCATAGCTGAACGGATATCTGGCATCTCAAGCAGTCCTGCTGATGACTTTGCATTGGCTAAACAAAAATGAGGCCTGTTAAATTGACTTGCACCAAATTGAAAAAACAGTACATCCCCATTGTCAAGGAAAAATCGAACGTTTACACTGGTCCAACAAAGAAGCGTAGTTTCTAGAAAATTTGAGCTCGCGACACTCCCACCAAATTGTACAATTTATCTCCTTTATCTCCTTCGTTTGCCTACATGATATTTTAGACTGAGAGATGCGTCCAAATCTAATTTGCATCACCAGGTAATAATATCGCAATTTACACGTAGAAAAACAACTTACACTAGCGTACGAATCTTGCAGCGATTAGTCAACGCGATTACACTTCACCGAAAACGTACTGAAATAAAAGTTAGCCTTGCTCCAAAATTTGCTCATTCAGTTGTTCCTAGGGACCTTCATTTCCGTGTGCTATCGGCGAAGGATGAGTCAGATTATCCTGTTTAGGGCATAAAAACGCTTTATTCTCCTTAACAGCTAAAGTAATAAATAACACATCCAGACTAACCTTTTGAAAAGAACGTTCCTTTAAGAGGGGACAGTGATCCCGCTGCAATGAAAACCTGAAACGAAAATACTTCGAGTCAAGTTCAGTATCTCAGACTGTAGCCTGACAAGTCATGTCCTTCAGTGTCGCGATTGGTTTGACTCTGGGAATATATATCTGAAATCAAAACTCACCTCTTTGAGAGTTTCTACAGTGCAGTTTGGAGGCGCATTAAAAAAGTGAAGCATTCTTGTGGGTGGTTGGTATCCTATATGTCGGTTAAGGAAATTTAATTACGAACACTCCTACCTAAATCTACGCCATATTTCACTTACGAATTTTTAGAGTGATTTTATTCACCTGTAACTTCAGAAGTCGGCGCAAGTTTAGTACTAGACAGAAAACGTTTTGGTGGTGTTAATATGCCAGGCTGTAGCGGCTTGTAACTTACTGATTTTGCATTTCTTGAGTCAGCTAAACAAAAATATTATGCTCACGAAAAAGTATTTTCTGCACTTAGATATTCTGCCAAGTTTTCTGAGGTCAGATTCATTAAGCCCAATAATCAGAATACATCTCAAGTTTAGGCTTAAGGTGCTAATTGGTTGACCTTCTCTTGGCCACGTGATTACATTGGTAAATCTAGGTGCTGATTGGATAACTGCTTATAGCCATGTGATTACAATGGTAAACCTACGTGATGATTGGTTAGCTGCTTATAGCCACGTGATTACATTGGTAAATCAAGGTGATGATTGGTCAATTGCCTTATGGCCAAGTGATTATAGTGGTGATCATTCGGTTTGTAATATGTAAATCACTCGCAATATTTAAAAAATATATTTTGCTCTCGTCAAAGTAAAGGATACTGTTCTTGAGACTTTGGCCCTCTGGTAGACTGCACAAACAAAAAAAAGAGAAAATCAGTAACTTCGAACACAACACAGCGGAGCCTAACATTTAAATATCGAACTATAGACGTCTATTATGATTCTTAGGTTTAAAACCTGGAAACAAAGCCTTTTTAATGGAGGAGACCTAAGAAATCTCAGCATTAAAGACATTGCTTATAAACAAGTAAAAGTATAAATGATTTTTCACCATTTAGAACCGGACGTTTGAAATATTGTGTCAAATTCTTTTCGCCCGCTTCGCGGCTTGCTCTCTCTCTCAAGCGGAGAAAGATTTTCAAGAAAAATCTCTGGGACCAAGGTAACGTTCCTTCAACTTACTACTTGAAGCGGTTGTTTCTGTTGTCAGCAAAATTCATGGACGACGGTGTGCCATCGGGTAACGCTGTTACCACAGATGAATCGGCAATAAACGGGTGCTTCGAAAACCTGCCACAGAAACACAAAAAGCTTTCTTAAAAACAAACAAATAAACAAACAAAGACTACCAACCCATTAGGATCCAACGACGGCGACTGCATCGTCAAAACATTCATTCATTCATTCGTTCATTTTTGCCATTAACCACGTACAAATACAACAACAATATACAAAAATTTATAATACATTAAAGATAATATACACTATTCTAACTAAATTATTTACAAAATTAAATGTTTAAAGTGGTAATGACAAGGGAGCCTATATAGAAGTCGGGGGCTTATAAACTACAGGCTTCCTGGAACTATAGGGTAAACGATGCAAGTTAAGGGTACTGAATGAAAATTTGGATAAATTTTTAAAAGTAAAGAAACGAAAAGAAAAAAGAAAGGTTATGTAGCTCAACAAAGAGTATATTTCACTAACTTAAGGAAGAACGTTCATCACGCTTTTTTGTACATTTCTTTGCCGTCACTGCACGACTACGACGGGATTTCACGTTTCATGGAGGACGTCGAAATATTACTTTCAAGTCTCTCTCTCAACTTGGACATGATTCTTAAGAATTCAACTCCCGTACTGTTTGCCTACATTTGACAAATTAAGTGAGATGGAATAATCGCGATGAAGACTGAAAGAACGCGAACTCATTTTTTAAAAGATGCTTTCGGCGCCTTCGCCGTCCTCGAATCTTAAAGTCTCTAGTTTTTAAATTAGGGTTAGCTACACTCACATGACGTTGATCTTAGAGTCGAAAAGGACGGCTCCACTTAAATTCCTAATAATCATTTCAGAAGCGACTTTGTCCGACATCTGAACCATAGCTGCACCAAGTTTGTTTGTAAGGAACTTAACCTGGAAAATTCAGCACAAATTAATATTTTGTTAGAACCATGTAGCACTAGACATCACTACACTTTTAAAATACAGTGAAATCATTTTTGGGGCACAGATTTCATTATAAGGAGCAGAATGGTGTCTCGTGAGTAATTTTCAACCGAAGATTAAATTTCAAACGTTTAACGGGATTTTTGATTTAAAATTTCTTATCTAGGTTCTTACAGTGAACTTAACCGTGACAGCCTTTTTCTCTTTGCCTTGTTGATAAACTAGAGATACAGTCAACTCTCTCCAAGACGGACACCTTTGAGACCGGTACTAAGTGTCCGTCTCAGAGAGATGTCCGTCTTATAAAGAGTCAAATAAAGGGAGTAAGCAAAGGCAGGGACCAACTCTAGGTGTCCGTTTTACAGAGGTGTCCGTCTTATAGAGGTGTCCGTTAAGAGAGAGTCGACTGCATAATATTACAGCCTTCTGCATTTGTGGAATTTTGTGTCTACAAATTTAATTGAATTTGTATGGCAGTTCACATCATCTTTCTTCCATGTTTAATTCCTTTCGTGGGGTAAAATAAACTCAACAAATTGGTCTGCTCCAAAAATCCATGCATCGAATTTCGTGTTTCTGTTTGGATTGAGGTAGCCTGGGTACCAGAGGCTTTTCTCGCGTACGGCGGGAATTTTCGGTGTTGGCCGAAGGCCGAAGCCGCGAGAAAAACCTTTTCGCGCGGGTCACTATAAAGACTTGACAGAAACCGGAAACCGCGCTAGAAACGTCTCTAGCACCCAGGGTAGGATTGAGGTTGTATTTACCTTGACAACATTACCATACAGGCAAAACAAGTTGAAAATTCTCTCACAGTTCATTTTTTCAGCATTTAGACCGTAGACCATCAACACACAACCCGTGCCACCTTAGAGGAGAGACGGAGAAAAATTAAGGTATATACCTGATTTAAAAAAAAACACTGTCAATTAAAAAGTACAAAGGAGAGTCGACACGCGCCTGACCATGTTGTATAGGATCTACTAACAACTTAGTTGCAGTGAACCCAGGCGACAATTTGCGTTCTGCAACCCGCAGAAGTAGACATGTCCACGATCACTCCTTCATCCCAATTTCCACCTCTTCAACCTCTCACAGACTGTCTTTCTATCCAAGAACTACAGTTCAGTAGAACTCACTGCCTGCAGATGTCTTTACCCTCTCCGCTGATCCTGCTCAGTTCCAGGCCAGTGGTCTAGAATCACCCATCAACAGTTGGAGTGATTTTGGACTCATTTTCTGATCATGAATTGAGTTACTAACTAATCAACTAGTTACTAGTTATTTATGTTTTGTGTTTTGTTTTGTATTGTTTTTTTTTTAACCACACCGGCTAATAATCCTCTTTTTGAGGGGTTGCTGTATTGGTAAACAAATGAATAAATGCGTACATTTTTGTTTATTCATCTAGTTACTTATTTCCTTAATTAAATTATGCTTTTAAAACTTCTAGTATGGTTAATTAAAACTGTTTTGGGAGCATACTCATTGAAGATTAAAGATTAAAGCTACCGGTCATTCTGTTTGTATGTGAGCCTCCATAAGCTTTTACCCTAACAGTCAATGCCTTGCTCTATTTCCCCAGGACAGCCCTTTGTTGGTTATTAAGCTGTAAACACAAAAAAATGTCATACCTGCATTCAAAGCATGTGAAATGCCATTTAACTGCTGTTGTTGCTGTGTTAGTCCAGGAAGAGAGCTCAGGATTCCACCCTGTGGAGACAGCTGGTATGGCGAGCTTCCAAGAATCCCGAGCTTTTTGACAACATTCTCCACTGGCGATGTGCTGCCTGTTGAAAATAAGGACAAAGATTGTACAGCTTGACGAACACCCAAGCTAAGTTTATTACACCATAACATTTAGCAACTTTAGAAATTTATAATCAAGAATCTTTTACCTGATGTTGGACTTTTAGGGGGTGGAGTACCATGAAGAGAAGCCACTTTAGCCAGAATACCTGCCGAGAAAGATCATCAAGAAACATGCAAACATTAAAGAGCGACCATTATATTCAAGCCCCCAGTCTTAAAAATGGTCATTCAGCGTACTGATACACGTACAAACCCAGTTAAAGGTTTATTCAATACCTTTCACTGCTATGTATTCAAACTATTTCTCTGTTTCTGATTGGCTAACATTTCACGTAATTTTTCATAACGTGGTAATGCTGAACAAAATTGTAAGATTTATGTCAAATGTCCAATGATGGAAAATTTATGGATAAATAATATTGAGTGGTCACCACACCGGGTTTCTAAGACAGACATTTAAATACTTGGACAGAGTCTTCATACAGCTGTAACTGTAGGATATAAAGTATTAGTAAAACCCAACTAGTGGTCTATTATCAATGCTGCATCCTGATTGGTGGAGCTACTACTAGGCTATATGTTATAAAGGATTAAAAGGATTAAAAGTCTAGCTTTAACTAGCTAAAAGTTTTTTATTCTCGATATTTTGGACCAACTAGTTGGATTTTACTAGGACAATTATTCCTCTCGCCCTCATGGCCTCTGAGTCAATAGCCAATTCGGGCTCAAGGAATAATTGTTGAATATTTTGAACAACTTCAATATCATTCATACTTTGTACGGTAGGAAACTGCGCTGCTCTTGCAATTGCTTCAGTGGAGATAGATAGGGCTGAACCATTCACACCTACAATATGAAATATTTTGAGAAAATAGGATGAGTTAGTGCCACAGAAAAGTTTCAAAACAAAGTTAAAAATCTCAGGACATGTGAAGCAAGGCCATTATTATTGTCAGGGACTAAGCAATACAACTGGTGTCAGCTTTCTGATGGAAACCATAACATTACAATATTTGTTACTCACTCATTTTTCCATTTAGTAAGATACTATCCGGTGGTGAACTGGACAGCTGAGGTTCACTTGTATCATTTCCTGAGAAAGTTAATTGAAAATATAATTATAAAAATGCTCAAAGAAATTGGTGCATTATGACCACCTATCAAAGTTCATTGTATTCCCATAATGCAAAGCTGCTGCATCCACTCCAGCCTACCAGCAGATGCACACTTTTTGCCAAGAATATGCAATCATTCTCCCTGCAATTAATGAAGGAGTGCAAAAGTGAAGTTATATGTGCCAAGCGATGTCCCCTCATACTGCAGTGAGGCCAATGTACACAGCTTAAGCCACTAGAAAAAGTGTGCACAAACTACTGGATATTTTTACTCTCCACTTCAAAACACTGTCAACACTTTAATTCGATTCTGACAGGCCAATTGTGAACTAACCAATCACAATAAAGCTTATAAGACATGAGAAAAGTTCAAAACCACAAACTTATTACTGTTGCTGGCTGTTTGAAACTTAGAGCAACAGTGGCACAGTGTTGAGAGCACTTGCCTCCCATCAATGTGGCCCGGGTTCAAATCCTGGCATCGACGCCATATGTGGGTTGAGTTTGTTGTTGGTTCTCTCCTTTGCTCAGATAAATTTTTCACTGGGTATTTCGGTTTTCCCCGTCCCTCAAAACCAAACACTTCCAAATTCCAATTCGACCAGGAATAGGGCAGATGAAGAACCACTAATAGTAAATGTGCTGCCTCTAAAATCATTATTTATTTATTTAGTTAGTTAGTTTTCCTTCAAATGATAGACCTTTTCCTTGCCTTCAACGACAATCTGACATTCTGGTAAGCAAAAACCTACCTGAAATTGCTGACAGCAGTCCTGAGCCCAGGAGCGCGGTCTTGCTTGGAATTCCTGTTCAATAACAGTAAGATGACAAGATTGACAAGGCTGCTACTAAGATTTCAAGTTGCCAGGTATATGTAATTAGGAGGGGAATGAGCAGCTATGAAGTTCTTTTGGTTTGATTTTTCTTTTGCTTCCTGTGAAAAGAGCTGGGGGGTTCATGCTCAGAGTAGCTTGGGGACAACTGGGCACAAACCAGTATATTATTTCTTGTTAAACATGCAACTATTAAAGACAATACAAAGGCATACATTAGCTGAGGCTCCCGCTTTTACATTTGAGTGTATAAATTTTACACGTAAGTACCCGTGCTGGTTAGCTGTTATGTTTAAAATACTAGCATCATTTAGATAGATAAGAACAGAATGCTGACATTAAATGGTTAAGGTTGCCACTTCACAAACCATCTACAAAACACATTTTGATGGAAAAAAAAGGAATGGCAATGGTTAGAAACTGGTACATCTGTAAGTACTGAAGAAGTATTGCAGGAGTTCAACAATAGCTAAAATTCAAACACAGACCACAATGTTTGGTTAACACAGTTTATTGACAAGCTGACCAGACTAGAAATTAAAAAACTACAACATTAGGGGTGGAGTTGGCAGGGAAATGTTGACTAGTGCCGAACTGGTTGAAAGACTAAATGATCTAAAAGACAATCTTATGCCACAGTTACTTCTTCTGACAGCTACGGTGGTGGGGGAAGGGATTCTTGACTGGTAAGTACCCATCATCACCTCTGGTGATAATAGTACAATATTAAATAATCTATACAAAGTTACCTGAATTGTTGTTCAGTGCTCCAGTATAATCCCATGTTTCATCATCATTTTTAAAAACATTCAACTTCTTAGCTTTCTGAAAATAGCCAATGATAAAAAAAGAGAAAAAAAAAACAAGTTTCGAGATTTATACCAACTACAACTACCTGTAACACTGACCTGTCACTAATATTTTGAGATAATTCATTGATTAATTACGACTTTATAAAATTTGTTAGACTAAGAATGCAACTTTTTCTTGTGACACCTTGAAGAGTCAGACCTTTTGTACATTTTAGTTTAAAAAGTAAGATCTACCTGCTTCTAAGTTACGTTCTTTTTTAACCGAGCATCAAACACGACCTTGTAATTATCTTGGTTTTGCATTAATATTGTATAAAAAGTAATGAACAAGTAACCTTTTATTCAAAGTTGCAGTCTACTAACAACTATTCCTCAATAAAAAAATTTTAAAAAAAATCACTGAAAAAACTTTTATCTTGGGAACATTAATTTTAATACCTTTGAATAGTCAATCTTGAGGGTACAGCACCCAGCATAGATGTCCTGTCCATTAAGTGATGCAAGTGCTCGCTCTGCTGCCTCAACATTGTCAAATGTAATGATAGTTAAGACGATAATATTATAATAACTTTGTCTCCGAGTTTTGACTAGAAAATAGTTAAAGTAAATTAAAATTAAAATACAGTGAAACCTGTATTAAGCAGACACCCTCTATAAGCGGACAGTAGCTGAAGTCCCCAAATTTGTTTCTCTGATTTACTTCAAATGAAACCTTTAGTAAGAGGACACCTCTATTAAGCGGACGTGGACACCTAAAAAGTACCTGAAATGGTGATTACTATTGTTGCTAACCTGTATTAAATGGACACTTGTAATTCAATTCCATCACCCAAAACGCCAGGCACCGTATTAAACGGACACTTGTAATGAAATTCCACCACCCAAAACGCCAGACACCAGAGATGCTAAAGATTGACTCAAATTGCCACCCACAAAATTTTTGATTTTTAAATTAAAAAACATGACTTGACAAACTTATTTGATTGGTTTCACAGTACTACAGTATTGTTCTATTTCGTTTTGTTTGTATAGAGCTTGTTTCACTCATCTGATTTCTTCAAATTTGAGTTGCAATCTATGTTTATGGTATTATGATCAATAATAATAGTCCACTTTGATAAAGAAAATGCAAACGTATATCTTCAGAGTCTCAGGAAGTATTCTAAACGTTTCCACTGTTCATTTGAATGGCATTTGACACCTCATATGACGTTATCTATTGAAACCTGTATTAGGCAGACCTCCTGTATTTAGCAGACACTACAGCATTCCCCAAGGGTGTCCACTTAATACAGGTTTCACTGTAATTTTATAAATTTTACCCTTCGGTCTCTAGTCAATAAAGATACACTTGAAATAGTTTTATTAATTCGATTTTAATCGCTACGAGAATAGTTGCTTATTTTAATTTATAGTGTCCCCATTTTAGTGGTTCCTCTACTACTATGTTTGTTTGACACTTAAAAAAAGGTATAGTTTGAATGATAGAAAATCAGACACCAAAGGTGTGCAGTCTCCAATGCAGAAATCAGCGTTAACCCTGTAAACATAATTTTTTCATGCATTAAGTTGTTGTGGCTATTTTTGCCCATTGTCTACTGTTTTGACTATCTTTTAACCAAGGCCAGTGAACATTGCATTATGAAAAATAATCTTTGACATGCATTCCGGAATTTTCTTTTCCACATGATTTTGTTGAGAGTTTTAGATACTCCGGGCAGACACTTTTTACCAACAAAGTACATAAAGTTTGGAAAGGATATTCAACCAAAGCTTGTAATCCATTTTTGTGAAAAATCACAATTCGTAAAACCTTGCCATGGGGAGTGCATATTTTATGAAGCACTTTCTGCAAGGAAAAGGATATTCAAGTGTCATTAAAATAATCAAAAATTTAAAATAATGATGTGATGTAGATTCTATTTCCAGTCCAACAAAATCTTCCCTGAAATTCAAGCAACTACAGCATAACAAAGATTTTTTACATAAGACAAAAAATAACACAACTAATAATATCCAAAGGTTAGGGACTGCGGACAAGTTTCAGGATTCTGATCTAAGGCAAAAACACTGGCACTTTGCATACGTTTCATGTGATAGAAGGTCAGAAAGTGCGTGATCAGGTTGTGAGTGATAGAATGTACAAACATGGGTGATCAGTTGGCATTCTATGCATTCCAGTCATTCTTAGTGGAAGTCCAGACAAATGCTGACTTGATGCATGCCAAGCATGCAGAATAGCAACCTGGAGATTAGGATTGTGGGCCCCTCTTGACACCCGCAATAATTTGAATGCTAACTCACCACTGTGATTGGGTGTAAAGGATTGATGATTGTGAGAAGGAGAATGTTGCTGGCTTCAGAACTTCCTCCATTGCTGTCCCCATTAAGAACTTTATCCCTGAAAAGCAATAAAATCTAAATCTAAATGTCTGATCTGCAAAGGGCAGTACAGCCCATCTTCAGCATCAACATTGAACAAAGCTGGATTTGCCATCAGAGGGCTTTCATTGAAAACACTGCTTTTCTTTTCTTGAAACAAATTTATAATTAGAAACAAAATAACCCAAGGCATTCAAGTAACGACATTGATCAGCTTAAGTAAGAAAGTGCAAATGGTGAAAGCCATCTGTTAAGCACACAATAAATGCAACAAGTGAACAGATTACTGAACTTTGCAATAGCATTTAACCTCTGAAGCCACAAATTTAACCACATAACTACATTTTTGCCTGCATCAATCACCCTAACAGAACTCTCAGGAAACCTTTTCTTCAAAGAATTCAAAAGGCCAAAGGAGCTGTTGGTTGTAATAACCACAGGCTGCAATCGCTTGGTCATGTCCTAACGGTGCCCAGCAGAGAAAAGAGGCCAGCCAAAAACCACCTGGCAGAGAACAATGATGAAAGAGCTGGAAGAGTGGGGTCTAACATGGAGTGAAGCACACACCAGAGCTCAGGACAAGGTTGAATGGTGTGGTTTAGTTATGGTTTTATGTACCAGTCGGGATGAAGAGGTTGAGTGGATGAGTGTAGAGGTTGTAATAAATGACGAATTTTGATTCACTTTGATTGTCTTACTTCCATGACATTGTGATAGGTGGAAGTGAAAAATGTATTCATCGGTTACTCATCATGTTGCTGAAAAGCGCAGTTATTTCCATTTGAAATAGGCCTGGTATATTCATTACTGTGGCTGCTAAACCTTGTGGCTAAGTGTAAGCAGCAGGTCCCATTTTAACAACTGTCACCACTGCAACCAAGATGAGTTAACTTAAATGTTTAGGTTCTTCAGCTTAAAAAAAAGTCGGGAAAGGAAAATCCATTTGATCTGATCTTCAGGTATGAAATTGAGTTAAACAGATCATGTAACTCCACACAAGAGAGGTTATGTGATCATGGAAATCTGATTGGGAATGGGTTTTAGAGTAAATGATGGCAGAAATTTGCAGGGGCAGAGGATGGGAAAACAGGAGGAAGAGGGGTCAGGGGATGGGTGAGGGAGAAAAATATTTTCCCATCTCTTGGGGGAGTATGTGTGGATTTTACTTCTGGAGGTATATCCCAAGTTTCAAATGAAGCACCAAGAAGTTTGCATCATTCATTCAATTCATGACTGAACAAAAAATTAAGTTACATGTATGTTTAACTGCATGCTCACCTCTTAATTTCCTGACTTTTAGAGTAATTCACGAACATTTGTCTACCAAGAACAGTGAGTGTGTTTGACTAAAATAAAAAACATAATCTGCTCAGTCACTTTTCATCATAATTCAATACATGTTTACTGCACATTCTATCTGGACAGCTAGAAAATTTGCATAGGAAAAACCTAAATAAAGAAATGTTGTCATGTTTATTTCACTGTGAGTCTATGCATCTTTGCATGCAATGTTATCTAGCTTTGGTAAAATTATAACAAAAATGTTTAGAAAAACTTTAATCTTTCCTCCCATTCAATGTGTCAGAAAAGTGCAATATTTAGTTCTAATACCTTGCTGCTAAGGAAGAAAAGATTCGATAACAAATCTTCCATTATAGTAACTGCATCTTTTATGCAGGTCAGCAAATTTTTTCATTTCCTTTGAACCATTAACATTGTATTTTTAGATATTATCATAATCACAATAATTATTATTGATGGCATGATACATAAGTTCAAAATTATATTGACAATAAGTCATCATGAAACAGTCAATATCTTAAATTTTTGAATAGCAGCCAATTGAAAAAAAGACTTACCATATAACACGATAAAAAATTAAAGTAAGACTGCAAAAAAGTAATATTTAATTTGTCAAGGCTATCCAAACACTTTGAAAGGCAAAAGAAAACAATATCTATCTTACCTGTGAATATGATACTAAAGCAATGGCAGATTCAATATCCTAAAAAAATAAAATCATGTTAAAATGAAAATTTCTCCACAACTGTAAGTTGCTTTTTTTAATACATGTCATGTGTCAAAGAAGAAACAAGACAACTGAAAACTGAAAATTTAATCTGCCAGTTGGCAGGAAAATGAATAATTATGGTCAGCTACGTTTGATATTGGAAGAGATCCTAGCCAAAGCTGATGCAGCTGAGCATATGATACAATACCAAAAAAAGTTCTTAATTAATTAGGATTAGGAAAGGAGCCTGTGTTAGCATAGAACAAGGCAGAATAGCGTGTTTTAATTTTTTTTCCTCCTGGTTTGTACACCTCTATGTTTGAATTCAACCCAGCCTATCAATCATAAGGGTATACAAATCAAAAGTTGTGAAAAATTCCACATTTAGTTCAGTGAAAAAGTGAAATGCCAAAAAATGTGAAAGTTATGCTGAAGCACATACAGTCAGAGCAACATTATGTGCCTGAATAATAACTAACAATTTGACTCCTAGAAAGAAAGAGTGTTAGCTTCAGTAAAAATGTTTAAACGCAAATACAGGAACTTCTTAGAAAGCAACATTTTTCGCTAATACAGTCGAAAGGATATTAAAAAAGCTCTAAAAAATATTCCATAACAAAGCTACTCTTTACTGACTTTGTGGATGCAACTTGGAACAATATAAAATGGTACATTTTAGAAACAATATTCACAAAACCCCCTGAGTACCTCACCTTGGAAAATCAGGGATTTGAAGAAGCTTAACAAACTACCAGTCCCCAAGGGGCAGGGACAGATCAAGGGGACGTAAACTTGAGGAGCAAGCGTGGCTAAATGTAATTTAGGCGAGGTTAAACACACGACAATGCTGGCCAGTGGTCTCCGTTGCTAATCGTATATGGGGTGGGCTTAGGGCTTTTTCAGAGCCACAGTATTTTTAAAGCGCTCTTTTAAAGATCAAGTTCATTTCGTACACGTTGTCTTTGCTTGTGCTTGTGCCAAAGCCTTTTGGCTCCCAGCCCTTCCCTCACCCTGGGTGGGTCTTGGTAAGTATTTGAAAACTTTCCACCGAGGTTCTCAGCAAGATGGTACCTGGTTGTGCCGCTCACAGGGTTGTCATGGTTACCTTTATGCTCGCTTGCGGCTCCCTCAGTTTACTCGGGCACCTTCCCCACACCCATTTATTGGTGATAGGTTTAATGAAAGCATATGGTCCAGCACTCAAGTGACCTACATCTACAAGTACATGAACCAACTTGAACAAAATACTTGGAAAAGACTGTTGATATTTTCCTCATATTCCCCTTCAATGTTGATTTACCGGAAAACTAAATCAAACCTGTGAAACCAATGTTGAAAGGAAAAGCTCAGGAGAGAAACATGTACATGTAATATGTGAAGACCTCATGCATCCTGTGTTTTAGAGATGCATTTTAATTAACTAAAAACTCTAACCAAGGTTGAAGGATAGGCCAACTTACTTCAAATTCCACCAATGCTTGTCTTATTTTTGGCAATAATGTCACGTATCTGTAAAAGAATAAGAGAATGAACCTACAGAGCTAGAGTAAACTTTGTCACACTTA
This sequence comes from Porites lobata, assembly GCA_942486035.1. Taxonomy (NCBI): domain Eukaryota; kingdom Metazoa; phylum Cnidaria; class Anthozoa; order Scleractinia; family Poritidae; genus Porites; species Porites lobata. The sequence continues at coordinate 3,772,761 of CALNXK010000023.1, read as the reverse complement.
AGGTGGCTCTGTTACTAATACTGGCACATTGATCTATGACGACCTTTCCAGGGAAAGAACTCCCACCAGCGCTTATTTTGTAGTCATGAACGAAGGTGCTCAACAGTTCTATCTGAGCTCTGATACAAGGAAGCTTACAAGTCAAGCCCGCCTTTAAAATTACCCCATCTTTTTTTATTCCGGTTCTTTCAGCAGTGAAATTCACTGTCAGCTGCCAGCCTCTTAGCTACAACCCCGCAATTTTTTTTGCTTTTATTTCTTGATCAAAGGAGTTTGGAAGTGCCATAGTTTATTCCCTTGTGCAAAGGGAGAGACAAAATTGCCAAAAAAGGAAAAAAACTATAGACTGGGGATTAATCAAGAATAACAAAACCATTTTCAAAAAAGGCGTAGCTGAGTAAATTTTCCTATCAAGCTAAGATTTCATCCTACAATGCAACAAATGAGTTTGATACTACATCCTCTCACCACACATCTTATTGCTCTTTGGCAGCACATGAAGGAAAATTGAAGCTTTCAAATTGGCCATTTTTATTATTCTATTCTTCCTATTATTTATTCAGCTGCCAGAATTCAATTCCCTTTTCCAATCAGTAAGCTATGAAGATATAAAGAACAATATTCCTACATTGTGAACTAAAACAAAAAATTGAGGAATTCTCATCGTCTTATACATGTAGTTGCAATGAAATGGTGACCATAGTACAAATTGCTTATTCTTGAGCACATGTCCAATTAAGGAAATGAACACATTTTTTGTTTTTCTACAAAATGAGTGCCATGACCTTTTAAAATTAGCACATGTTGTCATCTTATCAACGAACCATCTTCACATGTCTCTGTTACAAAACACACATAAACTAAGTGCCTTTACAGTAGTTTTAAAAATGATAATCAAGCAAACAAATTTAGAAGTGGTTATCTGTAGTAGTCAGCTTGAAGCTCTGGCAACAAAGCCCCTAGAAGTTAAGTTCAATAGCCAGCATGTAAAATATCAGTGAATGACTTGCTTGTAAACAGTAAGGTCATCAGGTCAATTCTGAAGGCATCCAAAACTTGGCCAAGATGCTTTAGAATTAATAAGTTGGCACAAACAGATAAGAGGCTCTACAATAACATTTTGAAATTAGCTAAACCATTTTTTTTTTCTTAAAACAAAGGACTATCTGATGAACAAGACTTAGTTTTCAGTTATTCTAAATGCCTTGTATCCAAGTTTTGGAGAAAATCATTGGGTGTTTTAATTTTTCCCTGATCCAAGCGAACCATGTACCAAGAAAACCATTTCAGGGATGAAAAAGAAAACATTCCTAAAATTTTCGACAAGACTCAGAGTCACGACATGTCTTACCAACAATAAGAAAATTCATTTTATCACCATTGTGCAACAAACTGTACAAAATTTTATAGTCACTGAGTGATTCCTTACAGTGGATTAGAAATAGATACAAATTGAATAACAATGAATAATGACAGAAGCAGTATTTAAGAAGCCGCTATTTAGCAACTAATGCAATTTATTCAAAAGCTGAGACCAAATTACCAACATTTTTTGGTAAGTACATAGTTGCACGTGCTTCACAACAGTATCAAACATGCATTAAATTTTGGGTTTCTTTTTCATTCACAGAAGTGCTACATGTAGACTTTGGAACAGGAATACAGTAAACTCAACCACCCTTCCATGTAAGTGTACATGGTGGATGCATTGTGTACGTGTCTCTGAGAAAGTCACACCAAAAATAGCTTTAAAATGGTCAAAAATACAAAAAAATTAGATATCATGAAAGTTTTATCTATAAACTGTCACAAAGCAGTCTTTCTGTCAGCAAGAACAACAGAACAGTAAAATAAATCTATATTATCAAATTTTCATGTTTCTATAGTATTATTTTCTTGCATCTGCTGATAATCATTTTTTGCCAAAAAGGAAATTTTCAGTGATCTTACACATCTTGAATATTGATGAAAAACATTTTTAAATAGCACAGAAATCAGCCCATATTTTTATTTTAGTTTCTTCCAGTCCCCCATGTGACATACACATGATACCAGAGTGATTCTAGTGCGTATCAAAAGCAATACAACTAATTATTACGTGATGGTGATAATGTGTTAATAATAAAGCAAATAAACAGTAAAATTCAGTTTCCTTTCTTTACTGTGTACTATAATAAAGAAATAAAGGCAATGCAAGTGGTACATCACCAGAAAAAGAAAATTAAAAAAGAACTATAACCCGCAACTGATTCCATGGAAGTCTTAGCATTTTATTTTGTGGCTGCTTTATGATCTGCAAGCCAAAAATAATCAGGGCTGGGTATTAAAACAAATTTTAGCCAGTGTTGAACAAAGCTGCACTCTAAACTATCATTCACCCAGAACTGGTACAGAATCCATGAACAACATCAAGGGAAAAAAAGCTCAGACTGGAAAACATTTCAAATTCAAAAGAACTTCAAATAATCCAGTCGGGTCACGCTGATAACTAGAAACTGCAGTCTTTACATGTAAATCAGCCTCCTTGTTTTTGCAAACGATACTCAAAGGAAAGAATATTATTATTATTGTGCCTGACTTTTCCTCAGTGCAATATTTGTCCAGCAACCTACATGTACAACCATCACTGTAAACATTTCTGATAAGAAGATTGTTACAAAATAATAACTGCATTATTATTGCGATTTTCAGATAGATTTCCTTGTTAAAATTATTACAATTTTTGTAAAAATCTTTTGCTGAGACTAATTACTGTAAATGTGTAAAAAGTTACACTGTAGCTATTTTTAAAACATTAAATAATTATAACATTATTAATATTTGCCTGCGTGTAGATGTCTCCTATTTCCTTTCTTGTTAGCACGCAGGCTAAACTAATATTTGCAGCATTTTCCAGTAAAATGTCTCAATAACAAAAGTCATTTTTCATATGTCCATTGTTGAGGAGCAAGAGAATATGCTAAAATTTTTCCCAGAAAGATTTGCTCATTACTTTTGGGGGAAGACTTTATCACACATAAAATTTTTGCAACTTGCTTTATCAAAATAAAATGAACATTGTACATGGAAAAATAACCATTTAGCACCATGAGAGAAAAAGCAGTCATCATACTATTTGTGCAAATATGTTTACAGGTACGTGAATAAAATTACCAGTTTGTTGTGGGTTAATTTTTCCTTTTTTAATATCATTATCTCACAAAAGAGTGTACACAAAACAAAGTAAAACAACACTGAAAAAAAAAAGACAAATTGGAAAAATTATACTTTGTTCTTACGGGAAAGGTTCCCAAATATGGACAAAATTTTAAGCAGTACACTATATATACATGTAATTCCCTTGAGGAATTTTCCACTCTTGAATAATAGGGAATTTATGCAACCACAACAATGATGGCAGTGAAAACGTCACTAATAAAGATATATTTGCGTTCTTTCAAACTTGTTCACGATTATTCCAACCCTTTTAACTTGTCAGGTGTAGGCAAATTTTCCTTGATAATTTCAGGTATTAGAGACCACATTTGAAGACAAATAAATGGAAGAAAAATTTGTTGTTGTTCACTTACCTCCTCCCAAAACCCGAAATTAAGCAATTTCAGGTCGACATTGTGCAGTGTCAGCAAAGAAATGTATCAAAAAGTTTGATGCATGTGCAGAGTCACTGCTTCTCTCAAAAACGTACTGATTTTTAACGTTCTTGTTACCATCAATGTGGGGTTGCATAAACTACCTACTGAAAAACCTTGATATATGCTCCCTACTCATTTGCACATCACTAAGCATATGCTTTCTGAGTTGTTAAAGAAGGAAAACTGATTCAAATGCAGAGACATTTCTTGAATCATTGTGATTATTTCCCACATTCTCATTACCTTCACGTTTGTTTGAGTAGTAATTTTGCCAGGAGAAATAAGATTCTGGTCACTCTTGGGAAACAAAGAGCTATTATAATAAACACTTTCTGTTTTGCTGGCAGAAGATTTTTGTATTGCATCACCCAGGCCTACATCTAAATGTTGCTCACATGAATTTTGTCCTTCAGGTTTTAAGGTCAAAACTAACATTAACTACAGTAGGTCAAGGTCATGTTATGCTTATTACATACAGGCAACAGATTGAAACAGCAACATCAACAAGATACTACATACAAGCTGCACTGTGTTGGGTTCTCATTAGTCAAAATTACACACAAGTAGAATACAACAGACATGCCATTTTTAATTAATAACTTTGATTTATCATGGACGTTCTCTTGGTTTTGGCTGGTGGCAATAAGGAATTATGGTTGCCATGGATAGCAACTCTGTCTATAAGTCTTTTTTTTAAACTCACACAAAGATGATTTGTTAGCATAAGCTGTACTACACGTATTTTAGCGTTAACTGTAAATTCTACCATTATTAATTTCTAAGAGAAGTAAGTTACCACTCTTCTCTCTAGTAAGTTCCTTGTAAAGAGAGAAAAGTGGAATGTCCACACATCAATTTTTGTACCTGATTTTTATGAAATAAATTCTCATACTCACGTTATTTTCCCGAAAGGTTGAAGAACACCTATTAAGTCTGTTTCCTTGCAGCCATCTGCGACTGCTCGACAGTGGATGACACGTGAAGGAGGTGTATTGTGATGTGCAGTTGAGTTACCAGTTAATGATTGTGGAATACTAATGCTTGAGCTTGATGTTAATGCGGAGATTGAAGAGCTTGGAGAGAGCGAATAACCTGAAATAAATGGCAAGTTTATTAGTGAGTGGGCGCAAGTGGTCAACATGTAATAAAACAATTATTCTGAGATTCTGTCAGCCACATCTATTATTTCGCCTGAAACTATCGCAAATTAAACACCCACAGAAATACACATGAGCAGTGCAAAACACTGATAAATTACATAATGTACTGAAACTCTAGCCTGCTAGCTAGATGTAGTATAAAATATTATGTTAAAAGGTCCAAGGGATTCAGCCAACTGTATAAATAGTACAATGGAAGGACCTACTTGTGCAGGAACTTGGCTAAGTTGGAAAAGCATGCACAGATTTTTGAAAATCAGGATTTTGTAATAAACTAAGCCACCCCTTTCACATTTATTCACCATAATATGCAGCTGTGAACCTGCATTGTAATTCAGTATCAAGGCCCCAAACCATGGGGATATGGCATCTAGCATCACTGCAGGTTGCTTTTCACACCATTAAATTTTAAGTAACACAAAGCAAGAAAGAGAAAATTCACTCTCTCAGGCAAAATGGGTTTTTGCCTTGAGGCATTCCCTCTTCACACTTTTATTTGCACCTACTATGTACTGCACTGAAAAAAAATATAAGAACAATCAGAGAACCATAAATCAAAGCAAGGTTGGGCATTTCAGGGAAATAACATCTGCCTATGAAAGCAATCAATTTTTACAGTCAGCGTTTTGTCTAGCTACAGGGATGCCTTGGAAAAAATCATGGCAGAGATACTGGAAGCATTTTACCATTAATATCTGCAAACATTTGGATGAAATTTCAATAAAAACAATATTGGTCACCAAAGTGCACATTTAAAGGGATAATTTAAGACAACAAAATTTCTCAATGAACATGACATGTAAAACTAAAAATTAAGCTCTTTTTTAGCTGGATTTGTAACAAAAAAAATTGTTCTTCACCATAGCAAATGAAATGAGATATTTGTGGTAATAACTGAAAAGCATACTATGATAAAAATAATTGAGCAAAATCAGAAACAGCTGATTTTTATAACAAGACTTCCAACTTATAACGACCTTAACCATTCTTTTTCACTTATTACAAGTTCAGCTTTATTGAAAGACTTGTAACAGCAACAAATACTTCACTAGAAATTATGATGATAATACACAAAAAAAGATGGGCATCTTAGCTTTACTTTTCTGCAATGAAACACTCTCTCAGATAACAATCTTGAGAGGTTAAAAGAAATTTTCATTGATCTGAATCTAAGAAGACATTTTTAAATCACAAAATAGTAATTTTGCTTGGTATGAAGTAAACACAAAATTACAAAAGCTTGGTATAAATGAAAGCAGAGTCTGAATCTGATGCAAATTTGCAAGTCTGTAATATACTTTGGTCTGATTGGTTGTTAACCATTTGAGTATTCAGTAATACACATGTATGTTGACCCAGTTTCACAGCATGTGATTCTTGGAATTGAATAATTGAAGTTGCCCCAAGCCTAATATTATCATCTTCAAGAAAGTCTTCCCTGCAACAAAGGCCTTTTTCAATGCAACATGGATTTTAATATTGACTTTTTTTTATGGACTTGCCATTTTGTGAGAATTCGAAATAATCATAGAGAATGTGTTGAGTGTAAATTCTCTCTTCTGTGATATCAGGCAGTCTTGGAATTTTTTCCCTGTTTGCAGTTCTAAAATAGAACAGACTAAAAAGCTTAAAAAGAAGTGTTGAACAAAAACAAAACAACATAATTATACATTTTATATTTACCCTAACAGTGGAGATCTGAATACTCTTGTATTCAGTCTCAAGAGTTCCTAATTAACAAATTCAACCTATGAAAACAACTTGTGGCAATTTTCTTTGACTGACCAATGTTCACTTCTCAAAAATTCGGCCTCATACCTGAGCTTTTTTACAGCTGAACTTGGCACAATAATTTTAATGAGGTGGAATAAAAACGTTCCACTTAGAAAGGCTCAGTAATGACAATACTGTTGATTGCACCGTACCCTTGGGAAATCTATATTGATTTAGCATTAGGTGAAACAAGGGTATGGGCAAACAACATCGCACGGACAAAATCACTGCAGGCCGGTTCCTTGGTTTTACCAGATCAAAGAACAACAATCCAAGAATTAAATCCCAAGGCACGGCCTTATTATTGTGATATGGATCAGTGATTTTCAATTCCCCCTTGGATCAAAATAACAAAGGGTGTTACGCTCCAGAGTGTTCACTGGAGTATGGAGTACAAGAGTTAACAATTATCTGCTTCAATAATAATTGTGGCCAGTGATCGAGTAAGTGTCTTTTCTTTTATATTTTAATCAATAAAACCGTAGAGAATGCAAGTAGCTGACATTTAAAGAAAATCCATTTATCAGGGTGTCGTGAAAAGACTAGGAAACTATACAGATAATCCGTTACAAGGAAGGACCTGACTCGAAAAAATAACTAGAGAGATAAAGATTGCTGATAGCACATCGAAAAAAGTCTGCTTGACTCCCACGAAAAAGTCAACAACGATATTGCTCTAAGCTTTTCTCATTAACTATTTCCATTCATATCACCAAGGCAGAAGAAATGTACCACGTAAGTTTACGATAAGAGCGACAGAGAAATTTTTTTCTGAGAGAGGAAAATAATCCTTTATGTCAAACTATTAACGCAGATGCATTCCGCGATGAATACAGCTGTGACCGGGCTCAAGTATCAAATGAAAGATATATTTCTTTCATTATTTCAGGAAGACGGTTTCCAGAAATTGCGTGGTCAATGAGCTCGCAGGAGAATGACAGGGGCTATAATGCAGCATTCAATTGTCATTTCCTCGAGCACGCACTGCGTTTTAATGCTCCCGGCGTTGGAAAGCGGGTTGATTCTTTTTTAAACCCAAGCGGCACAACATTCATGGATTATTGACTAAACGTGACATTCATTTAAAAATAGATGAATTTCCAAGTTTAACAACAATATTGAGACAACAGACACGGGAAGCGCAGACGCGCACAGTAATAGAGCACCTAAGAACATTAACCCAGTTTCGTGCACGCCCAAAGTCAATCCCGAATTTCATCGCTAAATCTCTCACACGGTTCTTTCACCAGAAGTTCTATCTTTCTTTGTAAAAAAAATTCGTTCCTAAACTGATTACCCCAACTTCCACAATGAAACTTAGTACGCCAGCTGAAATATTTATGATCTCTCCAGTAACGCATTAAGCGATATCAGTATTAAAATTTGTGAAGAAGCTAAGCGCATTGCTGCATACCTGTCGTTGCGGAATATTCCGAAGTGAAACCATTTAACGTGCTGTACTGAACGCCGTACGATGCTGGGTATGTGTATAAGGCTGTTGCGTCCGTCTGACCACAAGGATATGAGTACGAAGAGAAAGAATTCGATGTGAAGGTGTACGGGTATGAATAAAATGCTGATGAGTCACTGGCAACTGGCGAGGAATGCGAGCTTGTGAGAGAGGCGACTGCGTCCGTTCTGTAATATCTGGCGAATTTTGATTCATCGAAGTTGGTTGCTGGTAATTCCATGTCCATTTTAGCCCGTTTGTTCGGACTTTCTATGCCTGTCGCGGCTATCATACCGCCAACATCAGCCATGTTTTCAATGAAATGTTTCCTTATAATAACAGCGATTTACTGAGTCAGCGGGTAATATCAAATGCGTCTCGTTCCAGGCTCTCACGTTCTTCAACTATGACAGAAATGATTGGCTGGAGCGATGGCAGAAAATATCAACCAATGAAAAGTCGTGATTCAGTGGGAAGATAGCCAGCCATTTTGCTCTGCAAAAAAGAGCGCCATATTGAAAACGAGAAAATCGTAAATAGAAACGCGATGTCTCGTTCGAGGAAAAGTCGAAAATCTACGGAAAATACTAAAGTCGCTGATCACTCTGATGAGCCTTCTAACTGCATAATCTGTTTGGAAACAGTTTCTTGTCGTGGGAAATTGAGTGTCTGCAATCACTGGTTTTGTTTCCCTTGCATTTTGGAATGGGCAGAGGTTAATTATAAAATTAGACATTGTTGTTGAATTTGTTCAGATTTACTATTCAGACTATTAGTATATGTCTCATTTTGGATTCATGGATAAATGTAAATCAATTATTTACGCTATCATTAACTCGAAGCGTATTTTCTTTCACAGAATACAAATACTTGCCCCATCTGCAAGGCTCGATTTCGTTGCATAACGAAGGTACACAAAAATTACACTTAAAATCTTAAAACTTTAAAATCGATGACTTGTTCATCCGGAGAAATCTTAAACCTTAATGTGGGAGATAATAACGCTAACTTAAAGATCTTACCGCTAATAGTAAACCCTTTAATTGGTCTTAATTCCTGTCCTTACGTTTTGAAATTTTAAGCGTCTTACATTTTAATTTCCACTTTTGGATGCGAAATGTACATCCATTTCCATTTCTCGGTTTTATACCAATTAAGCATAGTATCTGTCAGATAAACTTATGTTCATAAAAACAACAGATGTGAGGCTATGCAGGTGTGAAAAGGAGAATGATTTTTGCATATATTGCACTACTTTTGGAGTTCATAAGTCGGACTTCCCAATGTGTCAGTTTAAAATACTAACCTTAATCTCTTTAGAATTTTCTCGTCTCTAAGTACGGTATGCCTGGATGTTCCAAATCGAAACTACCATCATTAAGTTTATAAGTTGTGAAATTATTTCTTATTTTTATTTGGAATACTTGGCGGTTGTGCTTGAATGCATGGTAATCCAACATGTATTTTGAATGAGTGTAAAACAGGCAGATGTCTCATTTTTTCTGAACCATGAATATTACATTAAATTTCACATTTTCCGGTCTCAGGTACAGTGCATATTTTGTTTAAATATAAGATTATGTGTAACCAATATTTCACCACAATTAACATTGAAAATGACACTTAAGTGTCCAGTGTTTGCAATTTTAAAAGTTTGCACACCTCGAAGATATATTGAATGACCAAATAACCCATTAAGTGTATTACTGTTCCTTTTAGGTTCATTTGAGTCCTTTCAAATCTCCACCAACCAAAGTTCGTGTGGGTGACAAGGATCAGAGAGTGTGGAATGATGACGATGATTTAGTTGCTGAAGATGTTTTTGATGCTCTTGACTTGGTTGAAGATGATTTAGATGATGACTATGAACCACCTATTTATATAAGTAATCCATGGAGTAGGAGTTTGCAAACCAGAGGGCGTCAAAGAGAACCAGTATGTATAGTCAGTGATTTTTGTACTCATAAATAATGTTTTTTTTCAGACAAGTTTAGTGCTGTTTTTTCATACTCTTTAGTATAAACTAAATCAATGATCATTTTAAAATTTGCATCATTAATGAGCATTTGGACATTTTATCAATAACAACTTGTCAGCCACAAAAAAATTTTGAAAAGTTAATTTTGGTGAATAATTAATGATCAATTTGACATTTTGATAGAGTCAAAGAAGAAGACTTCCCCAGACATCCAGGCAGCTGCATCTTGATCAATATGACTTGGAAGACTCCTTCATCGATGACACCGATGATGTTCTTCAAGAATTTCTTTATTCCACTTACAGTAGAGAGATTAGAAGAAACAATGGTAATATTGTGGACCCTGTTATTTCTGATCATGGCGATGATGATGACGATGACCATAGTGAAGAGGAGGAGGAAAGTGACATGGACAGTAGTAGTGAAGAAATAATTGTGGTCCAGAGAGATGAGCCCTATACATTACGTGATAGCCACATATCTCTCCCAGACTCTTCAAGAACTACAACAAACTCCCTTGACAGGTATATTTTGTAAAACCGGGTCAAGGGTCATAGAGAGTCAGACCATATGAGTTTTCTTCTCCATGACTTATAAATTATTATTATATAAACACTAATGAAATACCAGGTGAGTTACACACAGAAATGTTATTGTCACACTTGAAATAAATTGCACCTTGTGCACCAAAAAATATTAAATTGAAATGGTCTGGTATTTCCTGGAGGGAAGGGGGGGTACTTTGAGAAATTTTGGGTGTGGATGTGCCGCTGGTACCCTAGAACTCTTAGCCTATACCAGAGCTAGTTCAAGTGAATTTCACTACCCTATACTAGACTTAACTCCCCAAATCCCCCCCTCCCCCCATCCTAGAGTAGCTATTTTCCAGAAACTACTGAGGTCCAGCCAAAACAAAACCGATTTGATTTTTTTTTCATATTTTTGAGTGGCAATTCCCGGTTTCCTTAGTCTAGACTGAAATCTTCAACCAATTGATCAGTTTCCTGTAAAGTGATACCCTGTCCTAGACATAAACTCTCTGATTTATGTCACCTATCCCAGAGTAAACTGCTTGAAAACCATACCCTTCAGAGCGGCACATACCTATATAGCCGATATATGGCAGTAGCACCCAGGGGTATATCATTGGTGTTTGCATAATAAAAAGAACATTACATGGCCAATTGGAGATACAAAATTTCTTTTCTCATGTTGACATATTTCAACACTGAAGGGGATATCATTGGTGTTTGCATAATAAAAAATCAAATATTCAAATCAAAATATAAAGAATAAGCACACTCATTTTCAGACCTGGGTCCTGGCTTTACGGCCTGAAATCAAATATTCCAAAATTTTGTTTCCATTTTGTTTCACTAACTAATAGTTTTATCATGCTAGATGCAAAACTATTGAAACCTCGATTTTTAATGTAAACGGAGACAGCTTACCAGGCTCGTTAATTATCGGGACTTTCGAGAAATGGGCCCCTGGCCCTAGTTGTTCAAAAGTTGGATAGCTCTATCCTCTGCATAAGTCGCTATCCAGTGGACAAGTATTAGGAAAACCAACATGGTGTTATCCACTGGATTAGTGATGTATCCGAATAAGAATGCTATCCACCTTTGAACAGTTTGGGCCATAAAATCCATATCCATTTTCAAACCCATCACCTTGTCCAAGTAAAGTTAACATATCATTCCAAGGAATTTTTTTAGTTGCATTTGACACTGGACGTTCTTATTCATATAGAGCTGAAAAGACAACATGATTATTCCCTCTCTTGGTTCCCTTGAAAATCATACTCAGGATGGTCAATGGAAAATGTCTGGCCAAAAATATGCTTTGTCCTGTCAAATCCTTGGATGAACCAGGCTTTTTTTCTTGTCATGTATGCTTGCAATGGAAAAATTGAATTCAGAACATCAGATTTTAATAATACTAAGGCTGGACATTATTGGTGTTCTTGGAGAAAAAACAGGAAAAGAAAGATACTGCTAGAGCATGCATTTATCCTTTTGAAAAATAAATGACTCATAATGTTGTTTTTCAATTTCTGTTAGTTGCAATTTATTGCTTTCTTATCTGTGAAGTCATTAATGTGCAAAGTTAGGGGTAGCATGTGCAGTGGTGTGAATTTATATTGTTGTAGTCTATGTGGATTTCACTGTGAAATATGATAATCCTCGATGATGGTGTAATATTGCAAGGATGTAAAACTAGCAGCATGCCAGGAGAACTGGAGAACTAAAGAATGTAACTGAAGAAACAGTTGCATGCACAAAAAATTATAAGAGCTTTCCAATTTTGCTAAACATTGCAGCTGTCTTGGCAGGTGAGGGGTGGGGGGGGGGGAGGCACGGGGCACAACACCATGCATTTCATGCTTCCTGCGAGGCTTCATTTACAAAAAGAGCATGGTAAATATAGTTGTTTGTTATTTAAACTTCAGGCCTAAGTTGTTCAAAAGCTAGATCAGAGAGTGCTATCCAGTGGATAGCGCTATCCACCTTTTGAACAACTGGGACCAGGTGGGAGGGGACTCTGATAGAGATATACGGTAATGTACCGTAATATATATTTGCCTGCCCAAGGATGAATATTCTATTTGTTTATTCCACTTACAGTAGAGAGATAACAAGGGACAGTGTTGTTGTTGATAATGATGATGGTGAAGAGGGCGAGGAAACTGACACTGCAAGAATTAGTAACAAAATTGTGGCACAGAAAAACAAGCGTTATCCTTTACGAAACTCTTCAAGAACTAGAACAAACTCCATTGACAGGTACATGTACATGTACATGCATTTTTAAAATAATTAAATTTGTTAAACCAGCTCAAGGATCAACTTTAGTAACTCAAGTTCTCTTATCTGTAACATACAAGTAATGACTTAGTAATAAGAGTAGCAATATTAAAATTATAAAACAAGCCAATTGTTTCAACACTACAGTGACCTGGACAAAAACCCTTTTTACAGTCATGTATGTTATTATTAACACTAATGTCTTATAATGTGCTGCTTTTGAAATAAATTTCAAGTAGTACATAGCTACACTCACTTGTGGAACCCTACCTTAGTATAACAAAAAAAAATTCACACCAGTAATGAAAAAATGATTTGATCAGAACCAATAACCTGACAAAAACATACTGACATATTTTAGTATTAACACACACATTTTCTGAGTGGCAGGTTCATGTAGTACTATAAGCAACACGTCAACTTCTCACTGTGTTTTTTTTGTTGTTCTTGTTTCAGACTACTTCAGCTAACTGAAGAGCAATCATGTGGTTCACCAGCAAGCAGTGACGGCTTCATTGTCAGTGATAATGAGTCAGATGGTTAGTTTGGATTTTATATTTAATTAGTGGTCATGCCTGTAATATTACAGAGTCGCAGCTGTCAAAACCAAGGAAGGAGATAAAGAGAAGGCTCTTGGCAAGAAAAGCGTTTTGAAGCTAATACCTGTATGGCAATTGAACAAGGTCTACTGTAAAACAATATGATGCCTAGAAACCTGGTGTATGACTTGAAAAGACTCAGGCACTGATGTTGATGATGATGATGATATTGTTGTTAGGATTATATGAGAAGGTAGGCTGACCTGGCTTGCCAAGATCCCAGTTGTTTGATCCAGGATCTCTGCAAGCTTGCTTGTCTGCCTCCTCATATAAATGCAACAGACGTTTTATTTTTTAAGAGGAAACAAGGTATGAGCCGGGCTAGCTTTTAAAGGGGGACAGCGTGGCTAACTGGGTTGGTTCGCCTCATATTAACAGGTCTCAATGCAGCCACAAATTCCACAAACAATGAAATCATAAGTTTCTCACTCAGCAGCCATGAACTAAACTGTGAAGAGGCCAACCTAAATCACTCAGGTTTAAATTAGGACAGTTTTGTTCAAGAGTTTTGTAATTTTTTTGATAAACGTTTACATTTATTCATTGTAAGTTATCTTGCTTTATCAATTTTCACTGAGCACTGCTTCTTAGAGTTATTTTAATAAATTTTGAGTTATTTTAAAAAATTCCATATTATTCCACTTACCTATAATATATATTTATAACTGATATCAGCATTAAGTTAAGGATTTTTTTCCTTTGTTTAATGCAAATTCTGTACAACATATTTTTTTTAAGGTTGTCAAATTTAATGTCTCTTTTTCTTGTTCTTTAGATGATCTTAGCAGTGATTGGATACCATCTAACAACTACGGTAAGACTTCAAGGAATAGATGCAGAAACAGAAAGTCGAGTGGTATTGTAGGTATCTATTGGTAAAATGTAAATGCGTTTGTAAGTATATTTTTATAAGGTGTTTTTTCTAACTTTTTTTATTTTTCTTTGTTCTTTAGATGATCTTAGTAGTGACTGGCTACCATTTGGTAATCATAGTAGTAAGAATTCAGGAGATAGAAGCAAAAACAGAAACCAGGGTGAGGCAAACTCAAGGAGGCTAAGATCCAACTCAAAATGGCCAGCTGGACCATCAAGCACCAGACATTTCAAACAGTCGCGGAGAAGCAAACAAGTTTCTGATCAGATTCAAAACAACAGTAAAAGGAAAAGACAGGTAAGAAACAACTACAGAAAACCTTGTACATAATATTAATGACATGTTATTATTATACTTGTAAATTATAAATGTGTTTCTTTAATTTGAAGTTATTTTTAGAGTGTAACAAACTCAATTGGGACCACTGACACTTTGAAACTTAAACATATAAAAATATTTCCGTGATTGGCTTATGACAAATTGATCAAGTCAGACTCCTTTGTTAGTATGAACTTGACCTTTGATTGGCCAACATTAATGTTAAGTGGTTCCAATTTAGTTTCAGCACTTCTTAAGTCTAAACTCTGGAGTGTTATCCTTTAGCACTCAGTCTTTTTTCACAAACCCACTTTTTGGAATATTATTGTTGTATAGACACTGTTTCCCTCTGCCTTAACACAGGGTTTATTCTACCTCCCGGCATGAAATCCCAATCTCCTTTCCCTCCGCTCAATTAACACTCAATCGGTTTATTCTTCGATTGAGTTCACTATTGCAACTCACCGGAAAAAAAATCAATCGAACCCAATCCACGTTTGATTTTCAAAATTTATGTAAAACAGACGTTGAAAATCCATTACCAGATAACAAATGGGCCCTACCTGAAAAAATTCCGCAGAATGGATCTTGGATGTCTTAAATGTATAGGGCTGGACTGATGTTTTCAGGGTTTGTTCTGTTCTCTTCTCTTAACTACCGTTTATAAATGGGGTTTGTGATATTGAATAAATGAAAAACTTGCTTGGTTGCTTTGGGCTTGCTTTGTATCAGTCAGTATTTAATTGTGTTCGATTGATTGGTTGACTGTCATCAGACGGATTGAGTTCGATTGATCGATTTGTTCGATTGGTCATTTGTTCGAAATCAAGTTCGACCAATCAATCGAACTCAATCCACGGATTGAGTTCGATTGAGTTCGACTGAGTTCGATTTTCGAACGTTCGATTTACTATGCCGGGACTACTACAGGATTTTCACTCCACACAAAATTTATGCAAGTATGACATGGGCTACCTGAAAAAAATGGATCTTGTGTCTTATGAGGGGTGGACTGATATGTTGGTTGACTCTTGGTCAACATATCGGTCAATATATCGGCCAAGACAGTATTGGTTGACTGTCAATAGAGTACGGGTCATTTGTCGATCAAGTACCAATCGAGTATCAGTCGAGTATCGGTTGATATGTGGCCAATAGTCGGTCTCTGATAACAATCGGTCGATAGTCAGCCGATACTCAGTAGATAGTCAGTCGTTACTTCACCAACAGATCACCGACATATCACTGACATTTCACCGACACTTGGCCGACACCTCAGCTGTGGTGACAAATAGACCTTTTCTAGATGTGCGTCAGTAACAAAGTTGATGTAAATTTTGATTTCTCTCCATTGTACAGCAAACCTCTATCAGTGATGAAGAATTGCAAGAGTTGACATCTTCAAAAGATAGACAAGTTGAAACTCTTTCATCAGCAAATGGCTGGATCAACACCGCTAGGAAACAAGCAAGAGCTCATACTTCAACTTTATCATCTTATCAAAGAACAAGGTGTAACTTGTTATGTATTAAAAGATAAGTTACCCTGATCCCCCTGATTCATATCCTCATTGACACCCACTGAAACTGGGTTGATCGATGTCTTTGTTCACTTGATACTAGTCAGGATTTGAAAGACTAAAGCCTTGCGGAGGTGACTTTTAAAGTGCCGTAAAATTCCGAAAATAAGCCCCGGGGCTTATATTTTTCAAAGGCTTATTTTTGGAGGGGCTTATCTATGGATGGAAATTTGCGTTTCAAAATCAGTTGGACTAGCCTTATAGTTGGAAGTAAATTTACCGTTTTTGCTTGTTTTACTTTCTATTTGAGGGCAATTCCAAGTACAAGCCCCTGGGGGCTTATATTTGGAGGGGCGATTTAACGGAGGGTTTTTCGCGTTACTGGTTTGGGGGGCTTATATTTGGAGGGGCTTATACATGGAGGGGCTTATTTTCGGAATTTTACGGTATTATGAAAAATACTGTCCACACTATCTAGAGGGGTTGCCATAGTGAATGTTACTGGCTGTTTGGTAGTGGAGTACACGTTTGGTTCATCCATTGTTATTCTTGTGTCTAGTTGTGATATTGTTTCTTGTAGTGTTTCTTTCCGTTCTCTTTTATCCTTGTTTACTTATTGAGTTTTCTTTTATCTTGAAGGAAAAAGGCTTCTGTAAACGTAAATAGATCAAGGAATACAAGAACAAAACCAAGGAATCCTGTTGAAAGCAGAGAGAGCTCAAGCGATTCAGATATGGAAGTTCTGGGAGATAAGACTAAAATTAAGGAACTACCATGTCACCAGCGAAATAACCAATTCAACAAGGTTAATAATCTAGGGATGAAGAAGAAGCAACATATTTCATGTACACCTTCAACATCTTCCTTCATTGCAATGAACGAAGTAACACCCAACAACTCCTCTGATGATGAAAGCAACTTATCTGATGCTATGATTGTTCAACCAACCCCTTGCTCCAAGACAACACGATCCATATTCACCAAAAGAAGACACAGGTCTCCTATATCTACTTTTGATCAATTAGATGACACAGAAGAGCATCATCTTTGCCTGTTACAAACACAGAACAAGAAAAGACACTCGCCAAAATGCACTAATAGGACATTAAATACTCTGGGAAGGAAAAAGACAAAGGCTGCATTCACTGCAGCACTCAGAAGTAATGTTCAGATTACACTTTCCCCATTTGTGAACACAAAAAAACAAAAACGAAAGAGGATTAAGTCCATAACTAGTGACAGTGACTGATTTATCAATTTAACTTATAACAACACATTATTGAGTGACTGATCTGTATGTACATGTAGTCACTGTATTAGTTTACTTGATTTTCACATTAATTCTATGATTGCTGTATCCACTCTAGCTTATACCATCAAAAATCAATGATGCATTGATAGCATTTCAATCCTGATTATCTAACTGGGAGACAATCATAAATTCAACACATTTGCAGAAATTTTCAATGCCCTTAAATTTGCAAAGTAATGGACATTAGTACAATATATTGTTAACATAGCTAGCACAACATACCTACATCTTTTGCAGTATAATAAACCATTCATAAAAATAATTTAATTAAGCATGTAGTTTTTTTGTGGTCAGCGACTGGTTTCTTAGCTGCAATTATTGCACTGGCTACCTAGGGGAATTTTTTTCTCCAAAGTCTCATTTATGTTCGTCTCATGTCAGTTGTAAACTCATGTAACAAACCAGCAGGTCAAAAACGCAGGTCTAAGTACAGGTCACAAGTGCAAGTTAGAGTACATTTCACCATACTGTGATGGTAAATAAACAACCTTCTCGCCCTAATCACAATCCGAAATAGAGTTTTAGCTTAAGGGAAAACTGCCTATCTCAGTTATTTATCAATAGAGCAGTTACCTGCACTTGTGACCTTTGTCCCATATTTTGTACTTGTGAGCAACAAACCATATTTCCTCCTGCCAGGTGGAATTCTTTGTCATGTAAAAACATGCCCAATTTGCCTATCGACTTCTACTGTTTCAGTCAGTTAGTTGACATAATTTTAAGTTGAATAAGCTGTTCAACTAAACTGACTAGCATTATTGTTTTACAAACACAGTGTCATAATAAATCTTTTCCTTAACAGACTCCCCTATCAAAAGAAAGACACCTACAGCTTGACCAGTGCCATTTTCAATCAGTCGGGTTCTTGACTATTTTTATGGAGCCTTTTCACTCACATGGCCAGCAGCTATGAAAATTTATTGGGACAAGAGAAAAATTCAGCATTTGTTGAAAAGGTTGAACTCCTACAAGATTCGTTTGGAACACCAAAATAGCCACCATTTCATTGTTCTGGGACACCAATATGGCAGACTTGACGCCATGTGAGAACAGTCTGTTAGGCAACCTAAGGCTCTATAAGGAGAACATTGTATTTATACCAACAGCATCCATCTTAGAGGGAGTTGATTATTGTAGAACACTAGCTAATTGAAAGTTGCGGTTTCCAACACAGTTGCTGCGGCCACACTTGGGGACTTAAACAGGTTATGCAAATCAAGCAAAAACAAAAGATTTTCTTAACCAGGTTAGGCTTGTCACCACCTTGCAGGGTAGTGCAATCAGTCTATCATCTCCCCCTATGGTTTCGAGAATGGTCCAAATTTACCTTACTTTACCAAATCTTGGCTGTACGCAAGCACAACAGTTTTGAAAATTACATCTTTCACTCAAAGTTCAGCCTTTCTTTCTTAATACGATTGAAATGAGACTTTTAAGAAGTCGACCTCTTTTTATCAGTAATACGGGGTCAAATTTTGTCAGTCACTCTAAGGCAAGCAATCGAGGTATAAAACAAAACCGTGCAACATTGAATGATTTTGTGAAAGTCTAAATTGAGTCAGGCTGCTGAAAAAAATTAACCCACTTAGACTCTTTTAACCAGGTTATAATGTTCTGAAAAATGTTTTACAAGATTTTTCAAAAACTAACCTGGTTAACTTACTAAAATTAGTGTTGCTGCAGCATCCCTATTTCAAGCAGAGGAAAGAAGATGCTATCAGTGAGATGTCTTGAAAAAACGCCCCTTTGTTTAAGGAGTACAGCTGTATTGGGGATCTGCACTATTGTCTACCATGTCCAGGGTTTCTTCTTCCTAGACCACTGTAAGTAAAAAGCGGGCATTTATTGCATCTGGCACCCAATGGATTAGCACTCCAAATTTGTTAGAGATCATAGTTGGGTTTGTGTTTAACTTACAAAGGAAGCTCTCTTAACAGACACTCTTGTAAGCAGACAGTTCTAATAATGGCCGCCTTCAAAAAACCATTTTTCTCAACTTCCATATACAAACTCTGTATTTTTACATGCCCATTTCTGAGGGTGTCTGCTTTCAAGAGCTTCCACTGTATGTAATTCTCTTCTCTCCAACATGATTCTCAAATATCACAGTGTTCATTCTAAAGAGTCCAAAATAAAATTAAAGGGTGTCAAATTTTATCTTGTAGCGTAAAAATAAGGTTTCATTTGAATAACCACACAAGTGTAACTTTTTTAAATTATGAATATTAATTCTGAAAGTGAAACTTTCGACCCTAAGATTGAACTGTATCTTTGAATTCACTCTACCACTGTTTAATCAAACTAAAGACAGTGAGAAAACTGGAAGTGATCAAACAAAAATTTGTTCTTTATCATTATGAAAAGAAAAACATGAACAAAGTAGAGGATATGCATACTGTTATAAGGTTTTTGCAAAAGTTAAGGGGAAGTGCACATGAGAAGCTATTAAACACAGGGACTAATTTTTTCAAGGGATTTCCATAAAAATTATTTTATTTTGTGCAGTGTACTCAGCATTAATTTTTTTTATGCTTGAATTTTATTTAGCCTGGGTGCAGGTATTTCTATCTTTGCAACACTAATGATCCTTCTGCCATTTAAGCAAAGAAAATGGAAGACATTTATACACAGGCTAACAGCCATTACTTATTGAAAGGCTCTCAGTGTAAGCAGTACAGCTCTGCCACTGGAGAGTTTAAGTTTTCTTTTATACTTAACCCAGCTGCAATAGTGTATAAAGCGAAAAAGCGCATGCATGTCTACTATAACTACTAATAACAGGGTGTTCTTTGGAAATGCATCGCTGCAAGACCAAAGCATTAGGGCTCTGTTTCAACTCACAGCTGTTACATTAACTTAAAATTTAATAGTGTCCTTAAGCTAGAAAGTGTAACATTCTATTGCATTTCCACAACTGTGTATTTTACTCCTGGGGAGGGGTTGGGCAGTGACTCCTGTATGAAAGGTTATAAAGGGATGCTTGTTGAGCAATTATGTAAGACCTCAAAAGAAACCAATCTGGGTGTGGCTCAGCTTTTGTTGCACCACTAAAAGAGACTACTATAAATAACTTTATAGATGTCCAGGGTGTTTATTTAATTTTAGGGGTCCAAGAGGGGGCGATTAATAGATATGGAATGTGTAAAAGAGAGAACAATCTTTACAAATATAGAATAGAGTTTACAAGTAGCTGAATATCCAGTCCATCACTATTGATGCCTTAAGGCCGTTTAGAGATCCATATCTCAAAGCCCAATTTGGAGGTCTGGATCCTCGCTTCAAGTTATTGTGTTGTCGCAAGAAACTGAATAAGTTTAATGATTTTGCGTCTTCTTGCTAATAATTCCTAGTATTTTGGAGTACCTTTTATTGGGGGTGCAGCATGCAAAGAAAGTAGTGTCCGATAGCTCGGGGCTAGTGGATTTTGCTATCGGGCTAGTGAATTCTGTTTTTAACTTGCCCGATGGGCAAGTGACGCATTTTTGAGGAATTCGAATAACAGAAGAACTGTGAAAGCAATTCTGCCCGTCAAAAAGCTTTTGGGGCTAGTTGAAATGACGTCTGGGCTAGTAAATGCTAGCTTCAGCTTGCCCGAATGGAAAGCTGTAAAAGTGATTTTCTTTGCACCCTGGGGTGTCTCATATAAATTTTTCATCATAAGTGGGCATTTATTACACAAAAGGCATTTATTTGAGAGAGGGCATGAATTAGATTATTTACAGTTCACGGTGGCCAACCCTAAATGACTATGCATGCAGAGATTTAATTGGTAAAAAAGATGTTGAATTGAATGCTCTCTTCAAATTATACTGTATGATGTCTTTTGGTTTTACTTACATGTATTTCATATAATAATGTATTTATTTTCACACTAACCTAAGCAGTATATGTATGAAGGAAGATATTAGTTTTCCATCCTCAACACCTTAAGTGAAACTTAACTCTGCAAATTTAAACCCCCCCCCCCCCTAGCTTACCCCTCACTTCCTCAACAAGATGACAAGCATCCCTGTTTCATTTATACGGGAGGTGCCCCCCTCCCCCAGGATTTTACTGTGACTTAACAAGTGGTTAAATAATAGTTTATACATGTTTTATACAAGGTGACTCCACGATACAATTTGGATGGGCAGCCACCTTTCATGAGTGATCTTGTTTCTAAAATACCCCAGAATTTTCCCCAATTTTTAAAATCACCAAATCTTGACATTTTGGCTGGCTGCTTCAAGGAAGTTTGACAATATCTCGGAACTTAAAAACAATAATAATACAGTCAAGCCTGTATATACTGCCCTGTATATAGTGGTCACCCTGTGTATTATGGTCACCGGACAACATCCCAAAATTTCAGTTGCCTTATATTTTCTGCAAAGTTGACGTGAATATAGAGGTCACCCCGCATATAATGGCCACCTTGCCATTTCCCAAGGGTGACTGTTGAACACAGGTTTGTAATTAACTTAAAGAAAAATCAAATTTATGTGACTGGTTATGCCAAAGCTCATTCAAGTTTTAATACATTTTTGACGCCCCTGCAGTATGCACAACATGTACCAGTACTTAAAAAAAGAGACAATGAAAAAAAATGTAAATTCAACAGAAATATAGTTAAATTTTGTTTACACTTTTGTGCAGTCTTGTTGGAAAATGCCTGTCACAAATGGAAATTTTAACAGCAAAAAAAAAAAGGAAAGAAAAATATTGACTACCAGGTATGTGGAAATACAAATTTGTTACTTCACAACTCAAGCCTAACTAACTGTTATTGTACAGAAATTGTATTAAGTAAACTTGCTCCACAGAACAGGCATTATAATTTCCTGAATTTTTTAAAGTAGCAGAGGAAAGCACAAGGAATGCACAAAGCACAAGTAAGGTCCAAGGGAAGGAGATATATAATCAACACTTTTTTTTCTTCCCAACCTTTTGGATGGATAACTCTCACTTGCCGAACTTTACCTTGGCCTTGCCACTGCTTCCTTGAAAAACAAAAAAGTATTGCCTCCTCTGCAGACTTAACCACACTAAGTTTTCTCCAGAAACACAACCTTCAGTTCACAGTAATTAACAATCACCAGTCATTCAACCACTGTGACCGTTAGAATGCAATGCATGGGTTGGTAGTCTTAAGCCTTTGTGACTTCCACCTGCAGCCAAACAGATTTGGTAGATGGTGACTGAAATTCATCATGATAGTTCAGTTTGTGACTGTTTTTCCTGTTTGATGGTGTTGGTGGTAGCTGACGATAGTTTTTTTTGGTCAAATGTTTTTCCTACAATTCAACAGAATTAAGTATGCAAGCATTCACCTCAGTTGATTAAAATACTAATATTTCCTTTGCCACGTTTCAAAGACAAACAGAAAGTTAGGAAAACAGACTAATAAATTGATCAGTGACCTTAACAAGTGATAAGTCTGATCAAGAGCTTAGGCAAAGGCTAATGAAACTGAGCAAAACAAAGCGGGTTTTTGCCATGTCTATAAGTCCATTGATTTTGAGAGAGCAATATATTAGCGTAGTTGTAATAATAATATTATTATGGTTCGGACAAGGCTGCATGGAGTGTCTCAGGCCTTTGTGAATCGGACAATTGCACTATGACGGTGTTTGACTACAACTACCAGAATTCATTTCGGTTTTGCTTTGTTATTTAAAATTGTCAATCCCGCTGAGGATTAAAGAACAAAAGCCTTAATTTGCACAAGAAAACAACAAACTCAAGGATTCTGGTAGTTGTAGTAAAATGACGTCGTCGTGCAATTGTCCTATTGAAGTTCTTGATCACATGCTATGATAGTAACTGATAGATTCTACTATACCACCATCTCTATCACCATCTGCTATCAAAGCCATTTGGACACCACTTTTGAGTTGTTAGAAATCCCTATAGCTGATAAGCAACAATATTTTCAAGAAAGTATTAGAAATGAGTGACATAACTTTCGTCTTGCGTCATCATTTCAGCTACATAAAATGCTATAGCTATCACTACAGTTTACATCACACCTTTAAGAATAATATTGTTACAAGGAACATATTTACAAGGATGAAAATACAAAGAATCTAGCAGGTAATCACATGGGTTCCAGAAAGATTTGAATTATGTTGATCATACATGTATCATTGATAACTGACTTAATAAATTACAGGAATCATTGTCCACCTCCACTGCTAGTCCTATGATCTTACAGGAAATTGGCAAGGCTTGAAATCACGAAAAAAATTATCCATAACTAAAAAGCCAAAACTGATTACCAATGCAATACACAAAAAGTAAGCTTAACCCTTTAAGCCCTAAGAGTGATCAGCATGAAATTTCTCCTCATAATATCAATGCTTTAGAAAACATAGTGGTAGTGAGAATTGAGTACATGATCAGGGAAGATGAGTCTATTTGATATTTCACCAAATTCTCCCCAATACTTCTATTCACATGTATAGGGACAGTAAATGAGAATCTCAGTTTTGATATTAGGGTTTAAAGGGTTAAATCAAGCAACTGCCAGTATTTCCAGTTAAACAAGCACAATTTAAAGCTCCCACTAATATTATTTTAAGCACTTTTCAATTCAATTTACACCTACTGTAATTCTGAATATCAAGGTCTTTAGAATTAGGAAAAAATGTACTGTACAATATTATTAAAGATTATCTTGACTTTTTCTCACACACCGCTTAACATTCTTCTTGAAAGCTCCACGATAATCATTTCTCCACTCTTTCTGTTAAGTCAGACAAAAAGTTGTTTAAGTTAAACTTTACCATTAATCCACCTGGAGACACATAAAATTGAACAAATTTACATTTGGAACACCATGACTATAAACAATTATTGGATGGGTTTTGTGATTTCTTATGTAAACAAATGATTTATCACAGTTTATTTTCAAACACTCAACTGAGTGATAAACAAATTTTCACCGTCTCTATAAAACAATTTCTGTTGCTTGAGGATTATTCACTAATCTGTCATTTCTGATGAAAACTGTAGGCATCCAATGAGAAGACAGATGGTGACTACAATGTATAATAATCGGATTTATCATGTAAACAATGATTTACATCATCAGTATTGAATTTCTGTTGCTGAGGCGCAAACGTCATTTCTGATGAAACATCCCTAGCGGCGAGGAGTGAGGAGAGACAGCTGTTTTTGCAGGCTAATGGTAATATTGCCTTTTGGTAGTGTCACTTGCTTTTACCTTTCCAGGTAAAACAACACTGTTGAAACTGTTTTACTTACAAGTGTTTTTGAAAAAAATATTACTTACAGCAGCATCGACGTTGGCTGGTGATTCATCATTTGGATCAGAAATCATTGAAATAACACTCAACAAGATAGTTTCAACAGTGTGAACTGGAAGCCAACGTTCTTCTGCTTTCTCATAACCATATTTGTCTTCACCTGGCTCATGAAGGATAGAAATACAAACTTCACCGTCTTTATGAACTGAAATTTAAAAAAAAAACTCCTGTGACCAAATCGCATATTTTTTTATATATGCATACACTGTTTACGGCTAGCTATTATGATACCTGAAGGAGAATCATGAGTTTATCCCTATATTATGATCTTTCCTTATAGATAACCCATCCAGCCCAGGAAAGGTTGGCCACACCACTGGGCCGGGAGTACATCCCCTAGTCTTTTCGAATAGTGGTGTGGGTTCTTTTACATCCCACAAGAACCAGATAAGTGGAAATGCTGTGAGGCAGGGCCTACAATTTTTTTTCTCCTTATCCAAGAAGACTAGAAAGTCTAACCATTTGCAAATGTCATTACAAAGACAGCACTTTGTTCTTAGTTATTTAAAGACCCTTAATGTTGGTACACCCAGGGTTGAACCCGCGACCTCCTACTCAAGCAGACCAGCACACTCCCAACTGAGCTAACCAGGTGGCAGTTTACTACAGTCACATGAAAAATAAAATAGGGTCTAAAAGGAGAATTCTCCTGATTTATCACATAGAGGAAGAAGCAATTTTCCTATATAAACCTTTACAGTGGCTCTAATACATGCAGCTTCAAAGGTGCTTTTCGGCAAAATTTCCAAGGGTGAATAGGTTAATAACCTCTGCTAATCTTTTTTGGTAACCAATATAGAACACTCAATCACATTTTCAAAACTTTACGCCTTGCCAAACAAACAGAGAAAACAAATTCTCCATGATATAAACTCAGGATACATTATGCAGAAGTAGCAGACCCTGATTTTTGTAACAGTCAATCAAAAACTTGCAGAACATCCAGTGCTCATTACATGCTGTAAGCTTATAACAGGTGGGATTACACTAGCCGTTTTACCCATGGGCAGATGACTATTGCCCACGGGGTGGCAACTTTTTGTGTGTGACTGATTTTCCCAAAGTGAATTTGCCTCGGGAAATTTCCATGGATACCGTAGGTAAAAAAGAACAAAAGAGTTCCCCATGACGTTTCCCAAATTAGGTTCTGTGAGTTAGTGAGAAACCAAAGCAGCTTAACCAATCATGAACCAGTGAAATGTACCAAATAGTAGTGTTCAACTTGGCAACAAAACCTATGCGAAACTGCACTTAAGTTTGACAATATCAACACAACAGGATTTTGAGTGCTGCTGTAAATATTTTGGCATTTAACAAGTTCAAAAGCACTTTGAGGCAATCAGAAATTTAGTTTTTTTCCATCAGTATTCATCCAAGATTACTTTCCTCAAGAAGTCGTTAGGGGATCTTTGAGGAAAAGGTCTAGTGTAACCGCACCTAATATCTTTGTAACAAATTTCTCTTTTTGAGGACTCAAACGTGTTAACTTCTACTGGTCAGAAAAATTCTGAAATCGCCTTGGTCAGCATGGTTTAAGCGTGGAATTAATGGTAGATGCTGAACAAAGAGCTTCCAATATTTTTTCTTTTTAACATAATGTAGTTAGTGGTCTATAGAAAACACAGCGCTGGATTTCACATAAAAATGCTGAAATTCCCTGACATAAGTGAAAGCATGGTTGGAATATAACAGATGTACAAACGTGTTTCTTTAATCCCTGGTTCATATCTGCCCTAAACGTTTTCCTTTCAATCTTCACGGATGTTTTGTGCACTAAACGACAGAAGTGGCATTTTTTCCAACAACATCACGACACAATCAAAAAGCAAACTAAAACGTGTTACTGAAAAGGTTCACGCAATATGTCCTTGCGTACTTACCATTGGGATGCCAAAACTCCGACACAAATGTCATTTTTGGTGGTCTTTGTGGGTATTCTTTAGGGAAGATCAAATGCGCTTTGAAATAGCCTCCCTCGCTATGGTAAAAATAAAAGAAATTAAACTTAGCACATCGATCGGCCCAATGCGCAAAAATAAACTTTTCACGTATCGATAGAAGTGCATCAAGTCCATATTATGTGCTAACTTCAAGAATAACTCTGAGAAATAAACTTACTAGAATGTTTCTGGGGGTCCTATTATCATCAGTTCCCATTTGAAAAGATTGTCATCATCAACAAGGCCCGCAGAAAAGCCTTCAAGAGGTTTCTTTTGCAGTTCTAGAAAAGAAATCATCGCCATCTTACTGTTAGCGTCGCATCAAAATGGAAGAGAAAAGGGTCTTACTTTCGGTTGTAATAACATACCCTGAAGCTGTCTCTTAAGAAGAAGAGTAGCTTGTGTTTCTGCACTCATTTATACCGAAATCTGAACAAAAAATCCCGTTGAAAACCGAGACTATCACAGAGCAGTCTCTCAGAATTTTCGGAACTTCTCACGCATACCCTTTCAATAATCGTCCTCGTTTTCATGCCTCCGCAACCGGAAGTGACTTTTACTTCCGGCGTTCTTTGGATTGCGTTGTTCAAGTTATCTTTTTTCATCTGTTTCGGCAGTCAAAGAGTTTGATGAAATTGAATGGGCTCTTTCTGTATTATCTAGATTTTTTTAGATTTGTGATGAGAAAAAGAAGATTTACTGAAAAAATTTCTAGTACAATTCAGTTAGCTTACACTGAATGATATCTTAACAACCTGATTACTGCTAGCCAAACATTTTATCGGCGGCTCAGAAATTTCCACCATTGGAAGATGCTGTGTGGGATGAGCAAGAAGCTGTTGTGACAAGTTCATGCTCTATCCAGAATTGCTCACATAGCGAAAATTTGTGTTTGAGAAGGCGGTCGTTATTACTGAAGTCGTCCTTGCACGCAGATGAGTAGACTTTCCCCAAACTTAGACAAACTCAAAGCGCTTCATCACCTAAAACGTGACGCAGGTCTGGCACAACTGATATCTATCGTTGCTAATGACACTGACTTAGATCTCGCCCTACCTGTCCAGGTTAATAACTGTCTTAAAAGTGGCTTCATCCCTTCAGAGTCTAGGTCACTGCAGCAAAAAGCCGAAGAGTTTTGTCGGAAAACACGCGTTATCGCGAATAAATGTAAAGTGTTTGTGGGCAACGTGAGCTATAGAGTGAAGTCAAGAGAATTAAAGGAATTTTTCGGCTATTTTGGAAAAGTCATACATGCTGAAATCATTACAAATCGCATGAATAAACGATCTAGAGGGTAAGTATGCCACATAATTCGAGGTACACATTTTCTGCATTTAATTAAACATGACATGTTATTGCCTGGGAAACTCCCCACCTACCCCTCCCCTAATTAATCCAGCATTAACAATAACTTCGTGATGTCGTGACATAGCCCCTTTAAGGCAAAATTCTGGGTTAGGGGAAGGGTAGGTGGACAGTTTCCCAGAATCTCAGACTGATCTGCTGGTAGAATTTGCCAGTGCACTTTTTCATCTAAGCTACTGTTAATAATTACCTTGATTAAAAAGTAATTATTTATTTTTGATGACGATATATTATATTTTACTTAATCAATTAGTCCGGAAGTGGAGGCAGATGCCTGTGCTTGGAGGGCTGGGCCAGTGGAGCCAAGAACTGCTACCCAGTTCAGCATGGAGAAATGACAGCACTGGGAGTAGCATCCACCCAGGCACAGCCATCACAGTGTTTACTAGCCTCCCACGCAGACATTCTTAGGGCTTCGTCACACGTCTGCGTGGAAGGCTAAGTGTTTACCATTATAACCCTAGTATACCTACCATATACTCAGCAAAAGGAGGGCTTGGTGGAGAGCAGAACACTCCACAAGTATGATCAGCATAAAGTAATGTAAACATAATGGCCTGTCCTCAGACAGAAAAGTTGTAAATTCCGAAACGACCCTGTGAAGCTATTTTAGCACCCCCAAAAGTATAAGAAAAAGTGAGCAAATAAAGTCTTGAGTTTATCTTAGCATAAATTTCAATAAGCTGCCTAGTGACACAATAATAAGCCAATTATATATGTTTTCTTTTGTAGCTTTGGATTTGTGACCTTTAGCAATGAATGGGAAGCAAACAAAGCAAAGAACTCTTCGGATGAAGAAAGAACTCTGGAAGGAAGGTTAAAACACAAACTATGTCAAATCATCATCGATTGTCTTATTGATAGTAGGTCATTACCTCAAGAGTAATTTTAACAAAGCTTCTCAAAAGCCTACCACATCAGTAACGATCCACTGACGATCAGAAAGTCATTTCATTTTCTGAAAGATTTTTTTAAGAGTAGTTACTAGAACTCAAGTTGAATACCTCAATGATTATTACACAATTTTTGGTGGTCTTTGTGGGTATTCTTTAATGAACATACAATGCACTTTGAAATAGCCTCACTCACTATGGGAAAGCACAACAACAACAAAATGAGTCAGAAATTACATTGATCACATCAATCACTTAGGGAAAATAAACTAACATATGAGTAGAATAAGAGAATCTGTTTTTGCTTCTCATCATTTTTTCTGTGAGGTTTTGCTTCAAATTCTCCGGTAAGTTTTTACCTTTCACTCAACGACCAACATCTTCCAGATGAAAATTTAATCTGGAATATCAAAGGTAAATGGATATGTTACCATCTACGTGATTTATTTCTATCAATTTATTTACTCATTAATAAGTAACAACTGACATAAATATGCATTTTGTAGTTTTACAAGTGTAGTCCCTCTCACATTATATTATTAATTTGTGGATTTTTTATTCTCTTTAAATTAGAATCATGAAAGTTTGCTCTCCTGAAAGGAAGAAAAAAGGTTTGTCAGTTTCTGTAATAAAATTATTGATTTAAAATGGCTATCTGTAACTACCATTGTAGATAATTATTTTGTGCCCCAGATGATTTTTACCAGCAGAT
Source organism: Porites lobata (assembly GCA_942486035.1). NCBI lineage: Eukaryota > Metazoa > Cnidaria > Anthozoa > Scleractinia > Poritidae > Porites > Porites lobata. Next base: position 3,743,122 of record CALNXK010000023.1, on the reverse strand, counting down.
AATTTATCCATACTGACCATGACAACAGTTTAACTCTTTGGTATCAATAATAACTGTGCTCTTCTGTTGCGCAGGATCAAAGGGATTTGCTCAAGAGCCCACTTTAAAGGTTAGCTAGTGAAGTAAATGAATTTGGCTTTTCATTGGCACTTTGCTAGTTTACTAGTTTAAAGGTAGCTCCTAAAATAATGGTCCGCAATAGATTTTTCGGGATCCAGGATTTAGCTTTTTCAAATTGGAAGGTAGGTATTTGGGACCAAATGGGGAATAGTATTCTAGAATATCATAGCTATAAAATTAATGGAAGACATGACTGTAGTGATTTTAGTAAGTGGTATTTAACAAAATTTTGTTAGAACTGAATATTTAAAAAGATCAGTAAGAAGCATGAGTTCCATTTTCTTATGTATTTTCTTAAATGTCAGAGATAAAAATTAGATTTCGACCTGACACAAGTTACCGGTAATCACACATTTTCCTCAACATGGCTTTCGTTACTCTATCACTTTTCTGTTCTTCCTGTCTGCTACATGCGATTGGGTATCTGGAGATAAGGAAATGTGGACACTTTGCGAAACATTTTTGGGAGTAGCATCACCTGATAGAAAACTTGAGGATTGCAGGATTGTGGGAACAGTGGTGAGAGGGTAAAAATTTAGTACAGAAACACGCAGAAATGGAAAGTGAATCCAAAGGAAGAAGCCTGAACATATTTCAGTTAACTTAAACTAAAAAATAACTCTGAGCTCTAAAAACAAAATCTCTATAATATTTGTGTGAGATTCAAATGCTATTTTACATGGCTGAAAGGTTTAAAAAATTAATAAAGCCAAATGTTTTCAACTACTAATTAATACTGGTACCCAGAATGCTCCGTTACAGCTGCCACAACACGGTTTTTAGGGAAAGGTATTCTAACTGACTAAATTGTTTAGGGGTGTCACATTTAAACAAAACAAACTTTCTTTAGCAGGGAGTACGAAAAGTCTAAAGAAAAATTCAGTGGAGCTCCTTTTTGCTTACTCTCTTGACACTTTTATGCTATAGGAAGCTCTTGAATTTTTCACTGAAAATGGTGGCAGTAACCAGGAACTGGGAGATGTTACAATGGAAGATGATGCTATCAAGCAGAATCTTAATGACCCTAAATCTGTGTATGTATATTAAGCAAAAAAACCAAAACAATTCTTGGTTCTTTTTCTTCGTCCATCTGTTTAAACAATTACCCACTTTTTAAGTTAGTATTAGCTCAGTATTTTGAATTCTTAAGATCTAGCTAAACAAAACCTTTTCCTACATACACCACTGATTAATTTCCAATAAATTAATGATACCCTATTCTAGACCAAGACCCTTTGATGTCTATACTTAATCCTAGAGTAGACTCCTTCAAAGTGGCACATACCCATATAGACCATATTAACCACCCTCCTCCCCCAACCCTGCTATATTTTATTACCAGAATTGCCACCTTAGTAGAAAAGGAAATTTTCTTTTTTGACTAGTAATACAGTGAGCTCTGTACCAATATTAATAACAAAAAGTATTCATTTTAATTTTATTACAGGTCACCCATTTTAAAGCTAAATGAATACACCATGCTCCATATTTTCTGTTATTTGAGTCCAAAGGATAGGATCAGAGTTGAAAGAGGTAGGTAAAACAACAGTGTGTCTGTGTACTCTGCTAACCCTCAAAGCCCTAATATCAACAGGTTCTCCTGTACTGTCCATATATTCTCTATATTAGTTTCCCTTTTTTTCCAGTTTTGTCATGTCCTCTATGTTTGATTGAGCAGTGATCTTATAAGGAAAAATTAGATGCAGATTAGTGGTAGATTGAAGGATTAAAATGTAAACCCACCTTTACAGTTACTGTAAGTAACAATTTTATCATTACTTCAACAAAGTTTGACCATGGTTTAAGCTGATCTCTTGACTTCCAAAGGTGTTTATCGCATTGTTTTAAGTAGGTTAATAACATCTATTGCAGGCGAAATGGAAGTCAGCTGCCTTGATAACACCTGAGTCTGGCACTCCAACCATAGCCTCTCCTCGATGGAGCCACCCACTCTGTGTCTATTACCCAGCCACCAAATCCCTCACCTCTCCATCCCCCCTCCCCACTTTCACATACAGACACACACATACACACACACGCATCACCACCATTTAAGAGCCCTATTGGTCAGTCACACTGATAACTATTAATATTTGATTTCACTTTAAAAACCTTTCGAGCAAACAGAAGTCATTTGAAAGAAGGTTAGGAATAGGGCTGGTCTGATAGGTTTCACCAACGCTATTTTCTTTGAAAATTGATTCAAGTCATTCAAGCACTTTCAAACCCTAGAGGCTAGGCCCTCAGAATTTCTTGGTTTTGTTTAACTAATTTGTTTGTAATTTAGTGTGCAGACAGTGGAGACTGCTGGCTATTAAGTCATGGCACCACATCACCCGTCTTGACTTCAAAGGAGCATTTACTGCATTTAAAGGAGCTGGAGGTAAATGTGGTTGCTAGAGTACATTTTTGAAGGTTGGGAAAACAGGTTGCTATCGCTAGAGCCAGAACCCGGAGGAGAGAAGGGGGAAATCTTCCTTTGCCAATTTTTCATGGACACCACCACCATCATAGTCTTAACAAAGCCTCTCATTGGGCTGGGCTAAGATGATGTTCAGCGCGTTCTGGACTTCCAGCTGTGTACCCAGATTTGAGTACTGGATGAAAAAGACCTTTGTTTTGTTTGTCGCAAGACTGATAATAGCCTCTAGTTGTAGTATCCACCAGCCTCAGGCTATCAGACAATGCTTTTTATATTTCTCTGTTCCATACTTTTTTCCATGTCCACCACATTGCATACACGAAAGGAGGATGCCAACACTTGCCAGTGTGTTTTTGTATTGGAAGTTGTCTTCCCTGCATTGCTGGGACATGAATTATTAATTATGCAGCATTGCCAGGACATAATGGATAACATCCTCCTCGATCTGCATAATTAATGCCAAACGGCTACTTCGTTTTATATCAACTTTTTCCTTGGTTTTTGCAAAATGTAACTTGCTTTGTTTCAGACTTATTGTTATACATTACCTTTTATTATCACCCCCAGAAGCAAAAACAAATCTATACCCAGTACCTAACAACAGGTTGGCATTTGTCTCTTTCAATTCAGGTCTAACTGATGAAATTCTGTGGTCAATTTTAAGACGTGGGTGCCAGAACCTAAAATCTCTGGATTTACCTCTTTCACCACACTTCTTAACTGAGTTTGCAATTCTTTGTATTGGTAAGAGTCACATAAATGTTCCTTTAATGTTAGGCTCACTGTAAAATGGGCTATCAAAAGTGATGTGTTGCCGAAAATGTCAAGCGAGTCTCTTGGCATTATCTTCTTACAGTCATTATAATTATAATCTTGAGTTTCGTAGAAATTGATAATTTGATAAGCATGTATATAGCTAAATGTGCGCCTGACTGAGTAGTTTACAAACAGTGGCTCGCTGCTTCCAGACTATCCTTTTCCTTGATACATTAGACTCAGCTTTGAGACGGTCTGAGTTGCAGTGCCACTTGTGGAGTGTGTGCTTGTGTGTTACCAAGTATTCAAATAGTGGTCATTCTTAGAAAGGACCAAAAGTATTTGAAACTGGGGAACATCTTACTTTGGCCACTGTTAGGTGTGGTAGGGTTAAATTGACTCCATTGTTTCTAGAGATAGTGTACCCATTGTATTTCAGTACTAACAGAGCATTTACACAAAACAAGTGAAAGGATTAAAGAAAAAAATTCCAATGACCTTTGGTGGTCAGTTTTGAGTAACCTGACAAGCCTGTGTCTTTTTCCTTGCCAACAGCAAAGAAATGTAAAACACTAAAGGAACTGAATATCAGTGGAGTTGATGTGGGTACATCATCAATAAAAGCTTTGTCCATAAGCTGTACACAGTTAGAGGTATAACATCAACAACATCAATGGGCCCTGTGCTGCTTGAAGTCATGTTAACTAATTCCTGGTAGAAAAAATTATGTGATGCAAGTTACAGAATGCCAGAGATTGATGGAGTATTAGAAAATTAGGTAGAAGAGCAATTTTGAGGCTAATAATGCATAAAATGTTAAGACTAAGAGTGTATGGGTGTCGCAATCTCTGGAAAATTATATGGCTTTCTATGGGAAAAATTGCTGGACTGCAAGGCATGTGTTTCAGCAACTTTTCCATGAATGCGCTTATAATAATTATAATAATTATTCTTCAGTTTCTGATAAGCCTAAATCCCCCCTGCTAATTCTTCGTAACTAGCTAGCACCAAATTTGGAAGACATTTGCCAATTTGGATACAGTTGATGCAAGTTGTACCGATAATCACCAGAAAAGGACAGCAGATGTTGTTGTAGCTCAACTGTGTAAACACCCTCCTCAATCTGCATAATTCCTCTTATCATACTCAGTTTCATCCCATTGTTGGTAATTGTATTTTTCATTATTCACACCACAGTAAAATCTAAAAACCTAGAAACCTGGCAGAGCCACTATTTCTTATGCTCTTTTTAATTTATCTCTGCTATTGTTAGAGTTGTATGCCATAATTGTAGCACATTAAAATGTCATGCAACCCCCAGCCACAAATGGCCTATTGCATCATTTTTGTTCATTGTAACTGAAATTAATGTTAGCTTAAAACGGGCAGTTCAGGGAGTTCAGGGGTTGTCGTAGACAGGCGGTTATGGGCGGTTCAGGGGCGAATGGGTTAAGAACTCAGGGCTGTGCTCTAGCAGAGCCCGGTGGTCCCTGGGGCCTAACTTTTGCTCTCGGACGACTAGGAAATCTTAGTTTTTTCATACAAATCATATGCTGGGCACCCTTGATTTTACAGTTTCAGAGCACTGGGCTCCCCTCAATTTTCCTTAGAACACAGCCTTGGAACTGTATTGTGCTTACTTTATTAACATTTTTCTTTTACAGAAAGTTACTATTCAGAAGTGTTTCAGATTAGGGGAAAAGGGGTAAGTGTTGACATGGTTTACTTTAGACTGTATTCAAATAGGGGGTGCCCTGTGTGAAGTATTTCTCGTTGACTTAAATGCAAGTGCAACAAGGCAATCTGTTCTTGCTCAAGAAAAGTGCACCTTAAATACCTACTATTGTTTGTAGATAAGTTTTCCTTTTGACAGTTTAATGCTTAGAGAGTTTGTGAATTTAAAAAATTATTTGTCAATTTTTCCCTGATAAAGAAATTTAGTGTGCTGGACTTTCAATTCGGAGGCCCTGAGGTCAAGTCCCACCCTGATCGCTAGCTTATTTGTTCTTGGTAGTCGCGAGTTTAAATCCTTGACCATGTTTGTTAAATAGCCAACTGGTTCACCTTCTACCAGTTGGCACTCTAACTATGTTATGTTCCTGCATTTAAAATTATTCATTTCATTATTCCTGAAAAGCCTCATAAGGGAGGAGGATAATTAAAGTATTATTATTATTATCATTATCATTATCATTATCATTATCATTATCATTATCATTATCATTATCATTATCATTATCATTATCATGATGATGTTCAAGTTTCACAGTACGTGCAAGTTATTGCTGTACTGGGCAGGAAATCCACTAGGCAGAGTACAACCAGTCCTCTAAGCTTAGCAAATAAAAAATCTTTGCAAGATATGTGCAGAGGCAAGAACAGCAGGCAAGCTGTAGCTTTGGCACTCAGTCTCAATGGACTGGAGCCTTATAGAAGTTGCCCTTTTTTCATTCCAGCGATCCAACAATGATTGGAATAACTGTTACACGCTTCTGCCATAACCTGGAGAGTTCTATGGCCAAGTCTTTACTATTTTTAGTACTATTATTATTATCATCATAACATTGTTTTATTATTTATATTCTTGTAGGCTCTGGTGGCTTTTTAAGAACTGTAAAAAGCTCTGTTACATCAATTTGGAAGGAAAGCAAAGCCTCAAAGGACAGGTATGACTGCATTACATTCCTCTGCGTTGCAATCTTTAATCTTTTTATATTAATTTATATTAGGCATTCTTTAGAGCTTAGAGCAATTATTGATCAAGAACTATACAAATAGACTTTATTATTATTATTATTATCGTGTTACACATCTCTGTAAATATTCTGTTTAAATTATCTTACTGAATCTGGCTTCCTGGCTTTTTCTATACCACTTTTTTAATTAATAAATATTAATATAATAACTTGTAAAATGACTTACATATCTTGTTTTGGTTACAGTAAATAATAAAATTGTTTTTGTTGTTCTTGATAATTTAGAGTAATAAAGTATGCTCCAAATTTTATTTCATTACATACTGAAAAACAAACAATACCATGTGAAAGCAGTGCATAAAAGGTTCTATTTGAATGGTCACATCATTGGATTTCATCCACAGACTCAAAAGTAAGAACTGTCTTCACATCTTTAAAGTTGAATGTGGGTGTCACCATATCCCCAGTTAACATCACTGTTGCCATCATTTTATTTTACTGACAAATTAACAACAAACCTGAGGTGATTTTTCCTTCTTCTGCTGCCATCTTAGGGCTGAGTAATCTGCTCCATATTAAATTTATTTGTTGTGATCGTAGTGTTTCTTTATGCTTCCACCAACATGTAAGAGTTTGCATCTGAAGGATTGTACTCAGGTGAGGTGTATAATTTGTCCTTTTATATGGTGAAAAGTGCCCTCTTTCAAAAGAGCAAAATTTTGATACTTACACACAAAGAAAGGGTCGCTATAAGATCCTGGAAAACTCCCCCTGCTCCCCACCTTCCCCTACCTTTACCCATTTTTAACACTAACTTCTTACTTATGGCAAAATGTTGGTTTTGGGGAGGGGTTTGTGTTAAGGTATTTTCCCAGAATCTTATACTGATACAAAAAGTCTAGTAGCAAATCAGAGCTCTCACTAGAAACATGCATTAGAAGTCAGCTAGCCAAAATAATAGATTATTGCTTTTAATATTATGCTTAAATTGCCACAATAAAAGAATTAATTACTAGAAGCAAGAGTGACCAATTTTTTCAGAGACCTAATTTGTTTTCTTAAATCAAAAGATTTGTTTCAGCCCTGAATTTGAAGTCATTCTAGTTTTAAAAAAGTCTCATTAATAGCATCTCAGTTGGCTTTCTCTTTTAAGACTAAAAACGGTGAAATTTCTCAGGTCAGTTTTCAGTTTTTTTGGCTCAAATCATTCTCAGGTTTCTCTGCAAGTGGTTGAATCAGACATTGGGTCTGTAGGGTTAAACTGGCACTTTAGGGTTGAAGCAGATCTTTTGCTGGAATTTACAGTGTGCTCATGTGATTACTTAGCTCATTTCCTCACTGGCTTAGAACCCATGTAGTTTCTTAAAAAGCCATAGTCCTTTCATGCAATTCCTCTCTAATTTTTTCTTCCGAATGGTGGAGAAAGTAGAGCAAAATGTTTCAGCCAATCACAACTATGTATTTTAAAACCAATGTATTTACGTCATTGCTTTCCACTCGTCATCACAAGACCTTTTTTCTCTCCAGCCTTAACCTGCCCTGATTTATCTTTAGTTAACGGATAGAGGTATGGGTTACATTGGCGATAAATGTAAAGATCTGAAAGCTATCAATATCTCAGGATGTATAACGCTGACAGATGAGGGCATACTACAGCTCACTCAGGTTAGTAAAATTAACGGTGCTATTCATGAATTATTACTCAGTAATTATTACTCACTCTATAGTAAATGTAATTTAGGAATCAAGCAGAGGTGAGAATGTGCCAGGGTCGACCCATCCCAGTTTTCATTTGTATATTGGCTTTGTTGTTGGTTTTCTCTCTTGAAGCCCAGAGGCTTTCTTTGGAACCTGATACTTTGGTTTTCTGCTCTTCTCAAAACATATACATATGTACTTCCAAAACTCCATTTTGATTTGGAAAACACAAACACATTGCTAAAAAGGTCTTTAGTCGGCTAAGCTATTTATATACCTACCCTCTTCAAATAAAAAGCTGACTGACTGACTGACTGACTCATTGACTGACTGACTGACTCATTGACTTGCTGGCTGACTCACTGACTAACGTAAGGTAGTCAGTCTATCACAGAATTAGGCGACACATCCCATTTAAATGCTCGATGACAATAATATTAGTCTATTTGGCCGACTTACCCAGTTTCTTTTTACAGAAGTGCTGTATGATTGAATCATTGCAGTTTTCTCAGGCCGGAAATAATGGTAAATAATGGCAATCACTTTCAAATCAGAATTAAAATCCAGGGGCTCTTTAGTTTAGTTTTTTGTTTTTGTTGTAATTGGAAAGATTATTTATGCAATGGATAAGAGATGGTTGCGATCAATTGTTAGATCCTTTTAGCCGAGATTATTTCCAGTGAGTTTAATCAGCTTTTTATTGGTCGCATTTTTTTGTATTTATGAGTTGACTCATGGAAGCCTCCTACTTTTAATAGTTACTGTCCATGGAATACGTGGTATTGAAAATTTGTCACTGCTGGTGAGTACAAACCTAATTACGATATCGACTAAAATCCGCAAACACGGCAGCCTGCCAAAGTTAAATTACTCTTTTTTAGTCTCACTGCTCATCCGTCACAATGTCTTTCAGTAAGAGGCAGCGTGCTGATTCTTCGGATTCGCGAGTTTTCGCCACCTGCATTATAGGGACAACAAAACAATTTTTCACAGAGGGGGAGTCACGGGCATCCCAGCCCCCCCTTCAGGTACGCCCCTTCAGTTCACGTCCTACTATTTCACTTGTGGGCACCACAGAGGCATGTTGAAACACAGTCATCTCAAGCTCTCTAGTTTTACTCCTTTCAATGAAGGTTAAGACAGGATCGTGCATCAATGAAGGTTAAGACAGGATCGTGCATCAAACAGTAGATCTATGACCAATCAGATTGTACCAAGGATTTTAGTTTATAACACGACTTTAATATTCACCTTTTTGAAGCAAGGTAGGAACTATGATGTTGCATTGTATTCCCTTCGTTTAGAAAGACTTGGATCTGTCTAAGAATGCTGTGGTTAATGATGAGCTGTTGTATAGGATCGGAAGAAACTGTATTCATTTAAGGTAAGTCTGCTGCTTCTTGCTGTGAGAGCATTACGAAGAGGCTACAATAAAACCCTGCAACTGAGAACCTGGATTTTTCCAAGTTAGCCTAACAGGTTCTTGTATAAATGGTAGTTGGCACACCTTTAGGCTATGTAGGTTCTTAAATAGGTTCTTAGTTTCCAAAGAAAAAAAATACAATGTAGCTAAGAGTATTTGGTGGTTCAGTTGACATATCTTATATTTGTCTAAGTGTGCACAAGTTTTTCATAGATTTTAGAAAATAAGAACCTGTTTCAAATTTTAGGCTAAAAAGGTTCTTAAACAAAGGGGGCTTAACTGGCAAATTTTAGCCTAACAGGTTCTTAAAATCCAGGTTCTTAGTTGCGGGGTTTTACTGTATCCAGAAGAAACATTTTGTAATTGTGTGGCTCCTGGACATATTATGCTCCATTTACACCAACTAATAAACACGTATTTTAAACCATTTTATCTGGACTCTCATATGTATTCATTTCAGACTGACCAGCGGCCAGTTGCGTAGAAACTCGCGTCTGGCCTTACTGCTAACCTCTGGCTTAAAATAAGGAGTTTTACAGCCTTTTCCAGGCGTTCAGATAATGAGGACCGCGGAAAGAGTAGTGAATAGGGAAAAAAATGGGGGGTGGTTCACTTTATGAACGCCTGGACCAGGCTAAGAGTTTTTGTTGCGCTGAAGGAGGAGCGTTAGTTATTACCTGCGACGTCAAGAAATATGCAAGTAACCTCTGAATATAATCATCATCACTTACTGAATTTACTCTTCGTTACGAAGTCGGTCCAGCCATCAAGTAGGTTCCCATGCAGGCGATTTTAGGGGAGACGCCTGCTTGGGATGCTAACCATCGAGTGAGATGTTCGGAAATATTGTCATTGATACAACGTTTCCAGGCAGTGGTCCGGAAGCCTAGCTTTTTTGACATAAGTAAACTCAAGAAAATAACGAAAGAGCTCACAACTGCAAGAATAAGCTAAAATACCAATAATTGTTAATTAACAAATTATCTTCTCTCAACTTTTCAGATCTCTTAATCTTGACTCGTGTCACGGGGGAGTAACAGATACAGGATTACAGTGTTTAGTATCATGTTATCAGCTTTCCTCTCTTGTTATTAGCTACTTAGACAAGGTTGGTTCTCTTTACCACGTATTGTTTATTTAAGGGTTTTTTCCCAGCGGTAATAGAATCAAGTAGTTAACACTAAGCGATGGTGCTTCTTTTATTTTTTACTTGCTGCTTGTTGGCTTTTAAGGGCTGATAACTTGTGTCTTCTGCAAGTTACCAATATGCCATGATTTCCGTTTCTTTTAATGTTGATCAGTTTCAGTCTGGGTGAAACTTTTCTGCGAGCTGCGATTTTCTGTTATAGTTTTCCGTGAACTGAAAATTAGGTTCAAACTGCCAAAGACTGCGACTTGGTGGTTCCCTAGCTGGACGCATCGAAATAATACCAGACTCTGCTTCCGCACCCTCTAACCCCACCCCACCCCTCCCACTTACCAACCCAAGCCCTGTTAAAAAACAACAACTAGCCGGACTTATTCACTGATAATAAAACATCCTAACTGTTTTCAGGTAACTGATGAGGGCCTGGTACCCCTGTCTGCTAATGGCTCGCTGGAAATGTTAGAGGCTCGTGCATGCACTGCACTCACTGATAAATGTAAGGCAGATATATCAGCTTTTTAACTTATATCAGTAGCTTGCGATCCACATCCGCCTTGCGCTTGCCTTCGCTTGCCTGAAAAACGCGAGAAAACAACTCTTGTTCTGCAATCTTCCAATACAGTGGAGACTCGCTATGATGCCCACTTTATAAGCTAACGTAGAATCGTTATTGCCAAATTCTCAATACTATCCTGGGTGCCTGCTTCGGCCGACACGGAAGTATTTCGCCTCACGCGAAAAAAAAAGAATCTCTGTTGCCCAGGGTATCTCAAGTTTTATTTTTTGCAAATTCTGAACGTTCGACTCTGGTTCCAGATTTTATTTTACTAGGAACCGGTATTTTAAAAAAATAATTATAAATAAACAGATAAGTACAAAAGTGCGAGAGAGTTTTTTACTTCCAGTTAACACTACGATTTCATCCACAAACACAGGATCCAGTTACACTGAATCTAAGTTTCATTATAGAACTGAACTGCAATAGCTCCTTTTATATTAAAAAGCTGTTGCCTGGTTGTTGTTTTTTTTATAGCGATTGAGTGTCTATTAAAACACTGTCATGACTTGGCCGCAGTGGATGTCAGTGGCTGTTCTAGCATTACGAATGTCTCTCTTGAATTGTTAACACGGTACTGTTCATTGGAGGATCGACCCTTTCTGATCTGCACTCTTGGAGGTAACAACTAAGCTCTACTTGAACTTTTACAGCAACTCTTGTCTTAATTTTTAATCTCGAGGTTGATATGGCATCTCATATTATCATCCTAGGTAGAGTTTACGTTGCATGTAATTTTTACTTTCATATTTTGTAAGTGGTTGGTGTGTTGCCTAACCGGCTTTTACCAACCTAATCGATGATGATGAGTTTAGTTTTTGTTTTCGCCTCTCTTTGAAGGGTTTCGAAATAGGCAGCATTATTAGCTCAGTCGGTAAAGCGCTTGATTGCAGAGTCAGAGGTCGCGGGTTCGATTCCCAGGACCGGACCAACACTCAAGGTCTTAAAATAATTGAGAAATGAGAGTACTGCCTTTGCCCTGCAAACGGCTAAACCTTCGCGTGGCTCGGATGACCACGGCAAGTGGTGGTCTCGTCTCCCAGCCGGGAGTAGACGGAAAAATAGTTTCCTCAATTAATACTAAAGAAATTTTTTTTATGACTAAAGAGAAAGTAAGCGTTTACCGATTTCTTTCATCAGAAGAGAGCTCGGACTCGACTAAGATTTGAAGCCGGTTACCCTCACTAACATAATAAATAAACTGTCGAATAACCCTTTAGGTACAGCTATTGATGGCGAGGAAATATCCCGAGTACAGCAGACCTTACAGCGCTGTCAACTGAGTAGCAGTGATTACTCCATTAGCGAGAGGTTTGATGCCGTCCCAACACACGGTTCAGGTAGGTCAGTTACAGTGCAAATGTTTTCTGACCCCGGGGGGGTACTTTAGGAATTTCTGGGTGGGGATGTGCCGCTGGGACCTTGGAACCCTTAACCTATACCAGGGCTAATTCAGCTGAATTTTGCTATCCCTATACTAGAGTAAACTCCCCAAATCCCCCCTATCGTACTAGTACAGTCTAGCCAAAACAAAACCTTACACCAAAATCCCTAGTCTAGATAGAATCTTCAACCAACTGATCAGTTTCCTGAAAGATGATACCCTATTCTAGACTCAAACGCTCTGATTTATATGCCCTATCCTAGAGTAAACTGCTTGAAAACCATACCCTTCACAGCGGCACATGCCTATATAGCCCATATATGGCAGTACCCCCCTCCCCCGGGCCTGACATACCGCTGTCAAACTTCGGAGGCATTATTTGTTTAATTCAGAGGGATTTCCTATCATTAAGTGAAAACATGGGCAAAGATGCAAAAAATGATTAGTTAACGTAACTTTCTTTGCTTCTTTCTCAATATAATATTCGCTGAAAATCACTTTGCACTCATGCAAAATTACATTGGCAAAGAGGGCCGATAATTCTGCACTTTCCGTTTTCAAACACTTAAAACGTTTTTGTAGTTAAACTTTCAATGTGCATGGGTTCAAAACCTTTAACAGTATATGGATACCGCTATCAGGTGCCTTCTATAGCGAGGATGAAGACGATGATGACGAGTTTGATGAGTATGATAATTTCGCTGATGAAGATGAAGAACATTTCATAACGTAGTTGATGAAGACGAGACTTGGATGGCCGAAGACTCGTTGTGGTGGCGGCCCGACGATGGTGATGCCATTGATTTCCTGGAGGCTGATTATCCCTCCTTGCTGGAAGAACAGATGTACAGATCATAATGGGTTGAAATCCAAAGAGAAAGATCTCGCCTGGAGCAAGTTCCGCTTGCAATTAAAGTCGTTACTGCCAGACCTGACACAAAGCCATAAGATTGTGTGATGTGGACGCGACTCTGTCAGAGATGTGCGTGAGGCAAAACTAAGACTTTCACTTTCTGGGTTCAGAGGTTCGGAGAAATACGTCTCATCTCCTTGACAATGTTTGCAAAAAACGGGAAGTTTTCGTGGCATTGCTTGCAGTTATTGTTTCCTTCCAGAGCGTGACACGGTTATGGTTTGGCGTGAGTTCGAGCGTTGCTGAAAACTCTATTTACTTTAATCTCCAATGAGAAAAATGACCAAATATCATTCGCCCGACTCTTAACAAATGTGTGACGTTTATTGAGTGACATTCTTTCGAAGTCATGAGACAAGTGAAGTGAAGGACTGCTTCCGCAATACCCTCAAGAAACTTTACACACAAAAGCTTGGTTTGCATGCTCTTGCGTGACATGAGTACCAACCTCACGTAATTTGCGTACTTAAAAACTTAATTTGAGTGAAGCGTTTGGTGAATGCTCTCAAATATATTCCGTTACTACTTGATCACGATCTGTTGCCTGACTCGTTTTGAGAATTGTGGAATGTCCCGTGTATAAAATTGAACTGCCGATACAAAGTACGATGGAACAACGGAAAGACCATGTCCCGGTAACCGTGAAGAATTTTCGTATTCTTGCGAAGCCATTAGACAGATGGGGTGATGACAGCCTGGCTGTTACGATTAAATAACAACACTCTCGAGAAAGCTGGGTTTATTTCCGTATGTTTTTGTTTCCTTTCGATATGCTGAGTTTTATGATAGTTTCAGTATCCTTGTTCTTTGTTCTTTTTTGTCATTCTCACCATAGTTATACACCTTATCCCCCCCCCGCCCCCAAATTATGCATAAGCATTGCCGTCAATTTCTCATTAAAAACAAAGGTTATGGAAAATTTGGGGGTGCAAACAGGGTGTATTATGGGAGATGTACAAATGGTGAATATAATGAATCGTTACCAAGGGAATGGAAAAATCGCTGGCTAGAAGAATTTCAGTCCCAAGATATATTGGGGTGTTGGTAGCCTGCGTAGCAAGCGTTTCCGCGCGAGTTCGTCGAGAAAACTGGGACGAGAGCAAAAAAAGAGGAATGAGGGGGGAGGGGAGAGAAGGAAACGCTACGCAGGCTAGGGTGTTGGTCATATGGGTGTTCGTCATATGGAGGTTCCACTGTTTCATTATCACTTCGAGATTGAGCTTGGGGCCATCTTCGCACTACTTTGAGCTGCCACGCAAATCATATCGCGGGATAGGGCTTCGGTTCACACAAGTACGGGTTATGGCGGAGTGATTTCTAGGACGGAGCGAAGCTGCGCTGCGCCGATCTCGAAAGTGGAGCTTCACATATCGGGTAGATTGTATGTGTAGTTTGAACACCTATTCGGCCCGTCGCGGAAGTAACTAAGTAGAAGCGAGGCCTGGAACCCACTGAGACGGAAGTAAATATTTAGGAGTGAGGACTGGGTTTTAGTGCATAAACCCTATCGGCCAAATGGCTCCGCCACGATTTTCGATGTATGTGAACGACTGGTGTTGCTCCAGGCTGTTGCTGTTCATACGGCCACGAAAAGCTATCTGGTATAGTATGAATATAGCCTGAGACTGGATCAGTGTTGTGTCGAGTTTCACTATGGAAAGGTTTTGGGGGTGACGAAATTTCCACCCAGTTTCTTGCACAGCCTCGTACTGACAAGTACATTGTGCTTGCCTGTAGTGCAGCGTATTTTGGGCGGGCGAAAGCTGCGTGTTTATGTTCGTACTGTTGTAACCACCATCTTTGTTATGACGGAGGAAGATTAGGGAGAGTAAAAATAGTAACCCTAAGGGTGGGTGCTAGGGCGAAAAAAGGTCCCCCTCCCCTCTTTCGAGTTTCAACATGCGCTTTCGCGAGCAAAACATTCGCGCACCCGAAGAAAACGCCTGCACTGCAGGCTAACATTGTGCAGTTCGACACAACATCAACCCAGTCACACTCTAAACCTCAAAATGCCCTACGATTGTTCTGGGGTGTTGGTCATAATTAGAGAGCTTTAGATTTTAAGACGAAGACGACTTCGAGAACAAGATTTTACTAATTGTAAATACCGGTAATGCGAACGCGTGAGACAGCGTCATTTTGGCGGGAAAACGTGGTAGCCGTCGTCACTCTGCTACTAGTTTTAGTGTCGTAGTGGCGGGAACAAGTTATAAAATTTCTGAGGTCTTTTGAAGCCATGGAATGTAAGGAAGGTAGTATGAAGAGAGAAGATGTATATTGCAATGTTTTGCTGCGGTTATTAGCTATTGTTTCAGCCCCGCACTCCCCTGTTACAATATTGAGGCCGCTACCAACTTTAATTTTGCAACAGTGACTAATTATCAGCGGTTATGTAACATTCCCCTGAACAAAGAGAAACAAGCCAAGTGAAAATAAGGAATGCTGTCTTCTAAACTAATTCTTTATTTTCTCCACAAGATAAACATAACTTCAAATATGCTTTATATGACTACTTGTAAAATAAATACGTAGAATAGCAGTCGCCTGAGCAATCATATGACTGTAGCCTAACGTTTTAAATATATATTCTTGATCAATATTTTTAAATGTTTTCTATTGTATTCCTTGAATCTCGCTCATATTGAATCCTAAAACTTTCATGGCATTTTTTATACATATCTGGTGATATTTTTACACTCTTTTTTTTATAAGAATGTTGTTTTTCCGTCCCAGGCTGAATATTCTTATTTTTCTGCCGATTTTAGGCTGAAAATATTCTTGTATTATTCTTAAATTATAGCTTATGACATTTCCGTTTTAGAATTTATTGGGGTGTCAATTACAAGTGTTTGGTAGCTAGATCTGTATCGCACAGAAATAGCGTGATGGAAACGAAAGTACCCGATTTTGTTTCAACTATGTCATGGACAATTGTTGGCTAGTTTTTCCGTTCAGAGAAAGGAATAATTTTATACGGTTATGTTAAAAACATAAAATTGTATTGTATTTACAGATACTTCAACACACAAAATTATATCTATCCTTTTCAAAATCTCAGCCTCGGCTTTATTCTTAAAATATTCTTAAAATTTCGCCAATTTCAGCCTCGATATTCTTATAAAATATATTCTTATAAAAAAAAGAGTGTAGTTCGCGAACTTTTACAATTTTTGTCATGATCTGCCAGGGCTGTGCCCCTAGCGACAATCAGCACACGTTTTTCTGGTCTTGGGGCTAGATACGTGTATGTCCTTTTTCATTCCATCATTTTTGTTCTCTAACTCGTATCTTTTTCCTTAATCTACGCGGCACTATCCTTTCGCTCTTCAGTCAATCGTTTTTCACTAGTTCGGCCAATGTTTGTAGCGTAATTGGAAGAATCACTGTTTTCAGAACTGGCTCTTTTTCGTGCGTTTCGGCAAAAGGCAAAACAGTGAATGAATGGTTGAATATTGCGGCTGACTTGCCGCGGACCCACGTAAGCAAGTGTACAACCCACCAACAGCTCTACCGCGCGGTACAATGATTGAAATATTAACCAAGGCCAAGGTTTTGGAGGCTCCATTTCTTCTCCTTTGTACATTTTGTGCACACCAATAATCGAGTACAACTGAAGCGCGCAGCTTACAAACCCAAGCAACACTGTAAAGTAGGTTATTTTGACGAGTTTAGCCACGTTAGGGCGATATAAACGGTTGGTGCCAGGTTCTCCTGTTCCATCGTCCCTTGCACGCAGGCTTGCTTGCCCGAGGCGAGTCACGTGGCTGTGATTACGAGTTACATAAGTGACAATTTTAGTACCACTATATATAAAGCTAACAGAAAGAACAAAACTAAACACGACGAAGAACGACTGGCACACGATACTGAGTGTTTCTGCGTCGGTAAACAGTGACATTGTAATCTCTGTGATGAACGAAAGTCCAAAATGAAACACGATGACACAGGTCAGAAATTTAATGCTTTGGAGTTTTTCTGGGTACAGCTTGAGTTTCATAACTTGAAGAAACGCCAGGTGGACCAATGAGAACGAAGCCGTGATGCATGGTAGGGCAATACCGAAAAGAATTCGAGTCAACATCACGGGGCACTTAGGCAATACGTAGCACTGTGGAGACTCGTAAGGATTGACAAAGAGAAATAAAGCCCTTGTCAGCCCGAGAATCAGTAACATGCTTGAAATGACCATGGCTAAATGCCCTCGTTTTCCTCGTCGTTTCCCCTTGACTATCTGTAACAAGGATGCTAAAGAGTACAACGCAAAAAGAGTGAAGAGCGTACCAAACCCAATCCAGTGAAATTCCCAGGCCCACTGCCATGTCTGCAATGCAGGGCCCCATTCTGGGATAGGCTCAGCTGCAACAGCAAGGCCGCCTCCAGTTGGGCTTAATTCGGTCTCTGGATAAGGCTCTCCTACTGCCATTTCACGCCGCCCTGAAAACAAAATATATTTATAGAGTTATGTGAGTCTCGCAGGCAATTTAGCCACGAGGCTTTCCCCGCTTCTGGAGTATAAATTACAGTCAAACCAGGTCAAGCGTTCCCGTCGCTAACAAACTAATGAATTCATTAATGGAAAAATGATTTCGTTGTTGATTCAAAATATATTTATAGAATAATCAAATGTTATTTGGTTTATGAACAAAATCTACCTGTTCTTTATTCTTGTCTGTTGTGTTCAATCGTATTTGCAATTTTTAATCAAAATAACGAGGCAAAGAAACTTTCACCGCACATACCCCTCAGTTTGACCGTCGTGTTTTTCTAAGAGGTCAGGCCTAGGTCTGTTGCACTGATTATTAAACTAACAATTAACTAGAAATATGGCAGAAAAAAAAAAAAAAAAAAAAACAAAAATTCTGAGGTTAACTTGTGGAGAGTGTAATTTTTCAAAAAAAACGTCGTTTGTTCGATTATGGAATCGAGGCTAAATATGACTATTGGATTATTCATTTTAAATGGATTATTGAATCAAAAACGAAATCATTTTTCCTTCTGGTTCGTTAGCGACGGGAACGCTACTATGTCTAAAATGCAGCTCAATACTGAACTCAGTTTCTTTTGAAGCGTCATTGAAAATGTTTGTTTAAACTCCCACGCACAATTTCCGGGTTATTTATGCTCCAACGCTTTATTTTGTCTCACTTTCTTTAGTTTTTTCATAAAAACAGACGGGAATGTAAACTATCAGTGAGCTGTGAAACGAAGGACAAAATGTCTAAAAATCAACGTTTCTAGAAATACATTTTTCACAACTGAACGAGGCTAGGAACAAGAAACTTACGCAATCCGTGACGCATGGTTTTTGCCACGCCTCAGAGATGTAAATGGTTCTTAACAAAAAACCTGAGGGCTTCTTGACCTTCCCTTTTGATTTTTATGGCACTTAAAACGGTTGGCGATAGTTTTAGTTTTTTTTTTTTACACTTTGTGCGTCATCTTCATGCGCTTTTTGGGTCATATTTAATACAGTAAGAAATGGCTGCTAGAGCGTGGGTGGATTACACACAAACTACTGTCAATGGATCGCCCAATATTAGGACAAAAAGAATTTGATTGTACAACATAACGTACTACATAAAATACCGAAAAAAGCCCTAATATGTTTGAAGACAGAGTTATTTCACTTAACCCTTGAAACAGATACAACTAATTCCAAATAGCTCTACAAGTAAACAAAAGGAGACAATGGAATTAGTTGGAATTAGTCAGCGTCATAGTCTTATCCATGTCAGTCATGTCATCCACTAACCTACGTAGCTGGCATCCCTCCTTAATGAAACCGCTAACTACGGAGGTTAGTTTATACACCACAGAAATTGAGAATAATACCTCAAATTAGCAGTGCGAAAATAATTCATTTGGTGTTCAAAGTATGCTTAAGATAACCCAGGATTGGCGTATGAATTGAATTCAAAGCTGAACTCTTACCAAGCAAGTCCTTGCGGTATATTCTTTTCCCCTGTGTTTGGATGCTCTAAATTGACTAGTTACAATGCTTTAAACAAAGGAAAAGGGAACCTGGATTAACTTAACATTTAACCGTAGTTTAGTGAACTGCACAACTGAACGGTAGTTTTGCCAATCTTGATAATTCAACTGATGCAATGAGGTCCAGTTATTGTGTTGGACGTTGGAACGAGTATGATCTCGTTTAAATAACCGGCCCATTGAGAATTATTGCAATTATGAAACTTACAAGGTAACCAAACACTTAACGATTATTCAAACTCATTAATAATTCATAAAGAAAAAACAAAAGAAATTAAAGTTTAATGAGTGTTTTTATATCTGATAAAGACACAGCTAACCTTTACGTCCAATTTTTTAGACCAAAATAACCCCAAATATAAATATTACTGCAAGAATGAGTTTATCAATATCAAAGATATTGAAGCCGTTCAAACTGAAACTCGCTTTCGTGTATTGCCAGGTTTAAAAACTACCAGCGTCGCCTCGAGTGTTAAGACCTGATAATACACTCCTCCTCGTTTTGTAGACAGTACTTAAAAAGGCACACAAAACAGTGAAAAGCTCTGATAAATCTTCAAGAATAGATAATTCATTGGCAAATGAAGTTAAATCAGTTTATATTCACAAAAAAGATGTTTAATGACAGGTCACCCAACAATCGAATGACTCCAAATACCTCGGAAGAGTTCCAGATGGTTTTCTCTATGCTTTAGAAGCCTGTTTACTTAAGTTGGAGCTGCCCTTAAATTTATTTATCTGTTTTAATCTTATTTATCTTAACTTTTGTCATCTCGAAGTCTTAAGTGGTTTTTTTGTCTTATCCAAACTGTTAGGTAACCCATGATGGGTCCGATCGAAAGTTCAAGGACATGGTTTAGGGGTAGTTTGTATTTTTATTTTCAGGAGATCTTTTTTTATTTAACAATAATCGCAATATCTTGCTAACAAAATATGACAAACACAACCACCGAAAATGGTTAGTAAGTTAGTAGAAAAACTCCAAATAAATTTCTTCCCAATAGTGCTCCTTCGAACAGTTATTTTAAAGAAAGAATTCGTTGGGTGCCCTAGTAAAGTCTGTTTCGTGCAGTGCCTGTTTTCTATCAAACGTTTCTTGATATTTGCAGATAAATGCAGTGTATTTCGTTCTCTAGTTTAATTCGTTATCCGGCCGGCTGCATAAAACTGCTAAAACAGTCTTGGCATCCTGTTGGCAGTTTTTAGTTTATCTTGAAGTTACAATGAAACCTTGCAAAAGCCTTATTATGACTGTAGAACTATACCGAAATTTCTCGGATTTTTTGGGCTCTTTGCGTGAACAGCGATTTTCTCTACGATTACGTTTCAGATCAGCTAGGCAGCATGTAACAAGTTTGTTTATCCTCTCTTCCTAAAATTTCAAAATCTTCCTTGAATCGACAGAACTCAGTAAGAACTATTTTAAAAATTTATGAATAATTGCAACAGATCGGATACGTGTACGTAATGAAGCGCGGATCATGAAATACCATGCTAGATTTAATCCTCTTATTATTTAGACAATCTGTGCAGTTAGTAAGAGGCTGTTGGGAAACCAGAAAATATTTTAGGGTAACTGGGAAAACTGATTTGTTTTTATCCCTTGAGACACAAGTGCGGCAAACTTAATAGCAAGTATGTTAGATGGTAAAAGAAATGCTCGATATAGAGCGTGGTAACTTTCTTCAGATGTCCGGAATGTTGCACCCAATTTGACGTTTACTCTGCGTTCACTGTCGCAGCCCTTACTTTAGGATTATTAAAACGAGTATAGAATTAACTTCAGGTTCTAAGCTTCGATCTCAGCCTGTTTTCTAACGTCAACATAGAATTAAAGGAACACTGGTCTAGAGACATTGATCGTAATCTCTTGAGTCATGCATGCAGTCTTTGGTCCAGGTGCGTCATTATGTTGAGCATACGCAACTAAGAAAGTTAGAAACCAAGATTAGAATTACCTTTGCTCCAAGCGTCTATTCCGGTCTGTTATGTTACGTAAACATAGCATTGCATCCCACGGCGTCCGTACGTGTGCAGTGGGCTTTGCTGGAATTGACAATCGCTTTTTAAAAGATATTGTTCCCGCTAAACTCGAAGATGAGATGAGGCCGGTCTCCACCAACAGTGTGTCACGAACATGCAACCAAAGACATCTGTAAATGCCTGATCGTCTGTCGCGTGTTGTACAACAAAATTTTAAGACTCAGGTTGTTATTACAGTTTGCCAGTGAAGTTCGTTTTCAAATGCTATGGATATGCAAAAGATGAATGTGTGGCCGACAAAACTGACTTGCGGGCGTTATATTAACGGGTTGATTATATGCATTGATGAGCAGTGACAATATAAATAAACAACGCTGAACCACACAATAAGCACATAGAAACAATATATTTTGCCGCACCTTAATCCTTTTTGATCAACAGTGCTATTGTATTTTTTTTTTGTTAGAAAAGGAGTAGGATTATGACATTAATGTCAGGGGTAATGTTAAACAATTGATATTAATGACTGTTAATGTTTTAGATTCTAAAACATTTTTAATCCCTTAATTTGGGATCTGTTCTGTGCACGTTTGGATCATTTGTAATACAGAATTCAAGAGACAGATAAGTAAATAATTTATTGTGTGGGGAAATTAAAGGACTGTACTTAATGGCTCTTATACTTAACATATTTAATTTAAGGGTTCCTAACTACGAATTCACGTGAGACTCAAGATTGACTGTGGAGCAACTCTTTCAATTTTTTCAGTGGTTCTTATAGAGGAAATAAAGGGTGTTGCTTTCTTTCTCTGAGTTCAGTTTAGTGTTTCTTTTTTTTTTTTTTTTTGCCTTTTAAGAGGAGCAGAAAACAGCGAATTCAAAATCCTTCAAAATCGCTCAAAATACCACTTCTCAGGCAAAAAGATGACAATTTGTCGAAGGTAAGGTAGCACAGCGGATACTTCAGGGGCACCCAACGACTGTTTTCTGTAAAATATCTGTTCGGAGAAGCAAAAATTGCCTACAATTTTCTATTACTTGAGGAAGGCTAAAAATTCCTAGATGGTCGTTCCATTCATAAACAGTTTTCGTAGCTTATCTAATAAATTCCCCACGATTTTCTAAAGTTTAGCCCTTGGCATTTCAGTCCCCAAGTTAGCCTATTTTTCGTAGAAAAAGGAAACCTAAAATTTTCGGATTCGAAAATGCGATGGAGAGGGGAATCAGAAAAATTCTCACTTTCGTAAAACCTAAAATTGCATCTAAAATTTTTCGGGAAAATAATACTGAGGCCCTAAGTAATTCGAAAAGACTCAAGTTGCCGTAGGACGACCGAACAGATACAAGTTTTATAACGCTGCTTAGAATGCATTTCTAGAGATTTGAAAGTACTCTGGATAAGCGAAAAAGTGTTCTCAATGCATTTAGGAGGAAACCGTCGTCGGGTGCCCCTTATACTTAGCTTTAATACATGCGCATATTTAGCGATATACCACTACAGATGAAGCAAACGGTAAATGTAGTATATTTACCATAAAATTACATCGGTTACATCATAGTTAGTAGATTGTGTGGGCGCCCTCTGATTTTGCTCGGCAGAAAGACAAAACGGTATAAAAATGGGCGAGAATTTAGTTTCAATTAAATCGGAAAGATTTCCCTCTTTGCCAGGTATGACAACGTAAAGACATTTCAATATTGTTTAAGTAATCGATAAATTCACATACTGGAAGTGCTTAACGACAGTAGCGGGCATAAGATTTATCGAAGATTTATATTTCAACTTTGACGGTCAATGGCTAAAGCACAGGCATCGGCTCACGTTGCAAAGTCCAAGATGTTGGCCGGCGTCGCCGCCATTGTCAGTTAACGTATGACTGGACCCCTACCTCAACAATAAATTGTTCATCGACACAAACGGCGAAAGAGCACCCTTGGTAACCTTTAATTATAACCATCTCTTCCAGAATTGTTAGTTTCATGCTGGGTTTCACGTTTTCCGCTTTCTCTGCTCTCTCCGACACCTGCCCTGTATACTTGTGTTTCAGGTCCAATTGAAGCTAACACATAACTTGTTCGTTAACAGCAACTCCTTAGCTTGTTGTGAAACGAGATGAAACTTGATTTGTGTACAATTTTTGAAGCTTCCATTTCCGAAAGTTTGATCATGTTCGATTGCTAAATTATTCGATTTCTCAAGTTCAATTGTGTTCGATTGGCAAAAGTTTAGGGTGAGCTCGATTATGCTCGATTACCGAACCAATAAAAGTCAATCGAACGATTGGAGTTCGATTGGGTTCGATTTCCGAACGTTCGATTGACTTCACCAGCATCTCTATACACAGGTACTCAATCATCGTCGAATACGAAATAAAAGGTAAATATCCTGACCAATACTCGAACGTTGACAAAGGAGGAAGTGAAAAACCTTTGACGAGGAAATCCTGTTTTGTGTAGAATCGCCTCATTTCTTATCTCATCTCCTAGCAAGCGAGACGTAACGCTTTATTAAAAGCGTTCTTGTATTTCAGTTTGTGATGACATTACTTTGTAACTCCAGCACGGTATTGTGGGATTTCATGGGACAGGGAGCGAGGGAATCAGACTTTAAAATTTTTCTTTTCCTAACCATCTTGTACTCGATCGTCACATGATATTCTACCTTTCTTAAATACAATAGATCAATTTTGATAAATCAAAATTTATACTTGGCCCAGAGGCTCAAGGGAATCGGCTTCAGGACTCAGAAATGAATAATAAATTCTTTTGTTTTATCCCTCCGTGCTTCAGGGCGTGTTGCACAATTAAAACCTTTGCAGGGAAAAAACACTTCGAGTCGATGAAGAAGAGAAGAATTTTATTCCCCGGTTTTCCAAAGCATTCATTTACAGTTTTCCTCACTTCTATACTCTGTTGTACCCATTTTGATTGTAACTTTATAAAGTCATGAATACAGAAATGTAGGGTATGTGGCCATACTTTTTGTTTTTCAGTGCCCCGTCTTGTCTGTGTTTCTTTTAGTTTTAAACTATTGAACATGAAAGGTGAAATTGTCGGCGTTTCCTGGAACTGTTAGACCCTCAGAGTTTTAATAGGTGTGACGGATTGACTAGCTGTCCTATTCGGTGTGAATATTATCTGGTACAGTCAAACCTGTACTAATTAAGTGCTCACACTTGTGGAATGGCTTACTGACCGCTTGCTTACAGATACAGATTGATCGTTTGATATAAAGTTATTCAATAAGGTGGAGATGGTGAAAGAGCGAAATATTTATCCCACGATGAAATGACCTCAAAGTGTTTCTACTTCTTCTTGTGTCAAAAACACGGAAATAAAAGACCACTAAGTGATATGCACAGTCCATCTGCTGCACTAGTATGGTCACCTTGTCAAAGCACCCGTTTAATGGAGATGAAAACAATAAAAACAACTCGTTGGGACCTCGGAAAAGCAACCTCGTCCCCAGGGCGCCAGGGAAAAGCGCCCTGGGGACGAGGTTGCTCGGAAAAGGTGACCGCGACTGTCAAATAGAGATGACCTCTTACTACAGGTCAGTTTAGCTAAGGGAAATGATTGCCGGGACTTTGATAAGTGACCGCTTAATAGAGGTACGCTTAATACTGTATCCATTATGGACACGTGCATGTATTTTTCAAATATAATTTGAGATCTGGGCAAGGGATCAAGATCAACTCTAGATCTCGTCGTCATCTTCGATTGGCAGTCAGAAACATTTACTGTCAGCTGGACGAAGTATAGCCCTTCTTACGAAACCGGAGCCAGATGGCGATCACTACCCAACGACGCTTCTCCGTTTTGATTAATGTCTTCTTCATACTTTCCCCCCTCTGTAATTCTGCCTTTAAACTTTTTTGACAACCTCAATGGCAGGCTACTTGTGACGGTATTCAATGCTACGTTAGCTGCATTGATAGCATTTGTCGCTGTAAGGGTCTCAGGTATCCTCATTCGTATTTGCTTCTGCCTCTCTTCGATGTAAGCGCTAACAGAACACAGGACGCTGGACAACACACACAGGCCAATGGTAATGAGCACGATGGTAAAATTGACTGCGATCGTCTTGCTGTGGTCTGACGATCGCAGCTCGCCGTCATTGACGACGTAATCTCCGAATCCAATCGTAGAGACACTAATAAAGAAGAAATACATCCCTTCCATAAAAGACCAATTATCTGTGTGTGACGTCAGAATAGCACCAAAAATGACCATGAGAATGAACAGCAAGAAGGTGACCACACTGCTTCTTAGCTCAGCACGCCCCGACTCCACCCCACTTAAAAAGGTTTTCTCCATGAAGCGTATGAAGACGCGGATAGCCAAACTCACGTGATTTCCCACGCTAATTAGCATGATACCTGCGACTGGTATGGAAATGAGGCTGAAGAATATACAGAACAGCTGACCTTGCCAGGTATGGGGCGACATATGACCATAACCTGAAATAGTGAGAAAAGGCAAAACTGTTAATTAAAGAGCATTACCATGAGACACGGAAGCGCGATTGCTTTCTTTAGCCCTTTCACTGCCGAATTTAGCCAACAGCAAATTTCGACCAAATTTCCTTTTGTTAAATTTAAAAAATAATTAGCACCATGTGAAAGTACAGGCAAAGAGCTTTCATTTGAATGGTCACATCATAGGATTTCGTTCGCAGACTCGAAAGTTTAAGTTACCGTACAAAACTCCATCAAACACTCTGGCAGTGAAAGGGTTAGACGAAACTGAACTATTCGGGCGAACGTTGGGCCCAGCCCGAGTCGTAGAATACCTTCGGTCAGGAGCCGATTACTTGCCTCCTGGTTCGGTAGTTTCAGTATTTTTTGCAACGTTACGCGACACAGGCCTACCGGCGCTCGTCGCTGTTGCAAGTGGTGCAGGGCTATCATGTTATGAGTATAGTTCTTTTCACTTCGTGTATTGTTGTTTATTTCCCTTGTCATTGATCATTACAATCAAAACAAAAATCGTGTTATCAAGTTCTTTTAACAACAAGAGAGAATAATGTCGAATCATAGCACTTACTGTTTGCTTGCGAAGAAAAATGGCTTCTAACGCAGAGAAATAAACTATCGACGACGACGGCTTAAATTTTATTTGCTTTCCAAATTTCACTATCGGGCTTTCCGTCTCTTCTATTCCCTAGCAACGCTTTCTCAATGGGATACATACATGCTTTTCGGATTTTCCCCACTCATCAGAGAACGGTTAGGAAGGTAGTCTCTCTTTAACTACACAACTCTTTTTGCAAAAATTGCGTAGTATTAAAGTATTACATTGGTTATTGTTAACGTAATCTTTGTCATGGTAACGTTAAATATATTCAAATATATTTCGGCAATATGGTAAGAAAATAGGGAGCAGTGAGAAGTGTATGGGGAAGCCGGGCCGCTTGTTGGATCGATTCCCTTCGCGATGGTTACTTCCTCTGTTCTTCTCTTCGTCTCTTCCCTACTATTTGAGCGCTTCTTACACGCTCAAAGGTATAAACTAAAAGCCACAACCACTTTATAAACATCACAAGTTTGTAAAAATATAGCTTTGAAACAAGATCTTTCCACAGACGAACATTTGATCTGCTTGTCCAACTGCAGCAAATTTCAAGTCATCACGTGGGCGATGACCAGCTTCTAGACTAGTCAGCTGACTAGTTAAGACATTATAACTCGAGAATTGTAACTCGACGTAAATAACTACGATGCACTTTTCGCAGGCCAGGAAATAAATCAAATCATGAATAACTGACTTGAGGTTACAGTTAATTTGAGTCATGTCTGGAATAGTTGTGGAAGATAAAAAATATAGACATATCATTGATTGTTATCTTACCTTAATATTAGGTAGTGGCAAGACAGAAATAAATATTTCAGCCAGTTTTTATATCATAACACCAGTAATTAAAATCCGAATCTGAATTTAATAAAATCTGAACTATCATACTCTTGAACCCAAGCCGAGGCCGTTTTTACTTAAACGTAGGCCAAGGCAAGTGTAAGTCATCTTTGCT
The DNA here is from genome assembly GCA_942486035.1 of Porites lobata. NCBI lineage: Eukaryota > Metazoa > Cnidaria > Anthozoa > Scleractinia > Poritidae > Porites > Porites lobata. The sequence continues at coordinate 3,716,005 of CALNXK010000023.1, read as the reverse complement.
CTACAATCAGAAGGATACTTTTGCTTCTAGAATGAATTTCCCCCGCTCATAAGATGTTATCAAAATTACCTATGGTTGTCATGATTGTAAAGGCGAAGAAGAGAGAATTGCCGTAGGTCCACCGACTTAGTCTCTCAGCTTCTTCCTTGTTGTTTCTTTCTTGTTCGAAGGCAGCTTCTAAATCCATCAGATCTGTCAAACTCATGTTATACTTTTCCGCCAAGCTTTGTTTTAGTATCGTCGCCTGGTAAGTCTCTCCAGTGGAGTCATTTTTCTCTCGTTCTAACTCCATAAAAATGGCTGCCCCAACCAGCAGCACTATCATGCATACTGTTATTTTAATGCAGAGTGATTTGGGCTCAAATTTTATGCCGTCATCCGCATCTGTCATTTTTAAGCCGGTTTAGTAAGATCCACTGATAGACTAGCTCGAACTACAGACGGCCTCGAAAGAAGATCTTCTTAAATAGGAACAGCTGCTTTAAGGTTTCCTCGATTTCAATTTTTCATTGAGTAGTTTCATTGGAAGAATGAGTGAATTAGTGAAAACTAATTATGACGTGTTGAACGTCGGTGCTTGAATCTCTCTTGGGTACCTGCTGTATTTACAGCTACTAAAAGCAAATAGAATGCTTTACAAACTGTTGCAGATAAAATTCAACTAAGGGAGAAAATATTGACACCAGTCATGACTGAAACAAACTATCGAAGTTTAAGCTTACATCTGCAGATAATTATCATATAACTGTAGAAAAACATAACTCTCCTTCCAGCAAGCCTTCGGAACCCGGATCAGTGGTGATATTCAAGTGCAAATAATTTGCATTTTGCAGACCACCTGTTTTGTAATTTACGCCCATTTTACGAGTTAAATTACTGTTTTCAAAACTCTCTAAGAATTGTTTGCCTTAGTCATTCTATGAGGACGCCCGTTAAACAGCTTTTTTATAAGAAAAATGAAGGAGTGAACCCTCAACTGTATGAAAAAAGATGGATTGTCATCATAGAATCTTTTCGATAAAAGTGTCTCTGAAACAGACACTTTAAATGAACCACATTATCTCTCAATTCCTTTTCTGTTCAATAATTAACGATACGATGCCATCTTTCAAGTGCGGTTATCCTTTTGCATTTCAATATACTTGAGTGTTTGCGGTCATTACGAGCAGAAAATGAATTGCTTATATTTTTACAAAAGACGATTTCCGGACCATTTGGTCGTCGTTCAAAAAAACTTCCTCCCTAGGGCTTTATTTTTTCAGGGAACATGCTGCTTGCAGCTTCTGAAACTGGGGGTGAGACCACTTCCATCGTAGGAGAAGCCCAGTCCCAGTCTTGTCGTATTTACAGATTCAAGAAAACAGCTTAACCAAGCCATGCATGTCCATTAATTGACACGATATTGCAAAAAGCATAGAACTTAACAAACACAAATTTAAACTATGGTAAAAAATTTAATTAACAGCAGAAAGATTAAGCCAATTATCATTCGAAAGTGTAATCGTTATTTGAGTACGGTATTTGACGATCGGCTCCTGCGTTTAAAGGGAGGTTAAATAAGGTTCATCTTTTTTCCTTAGAGAAAGCCGGAAATTTGAAAAGTTATTTTTTAACGTTATTAAAGAAAAGAGGGACAAAATTAAATCTTTCAAATTATGAAATTCAAATTTTCGTATATGTTGCTTATGGCCCCTGCGTTGGTCATCTCGCAAAACGGCGAGCTCTATTTACACACACTTTTTCTGCTTCCCGAAGTTGTTGAAATGGAACTGGAACACTGAAGGGAAAATATCAGTTACCACCACAACGAGCTGTGGACCATATTATACCTTAAAACTCAACCTCGTTACAAGGGCTTTTTGCTCAGAAAATAATTATTGTCCACGACGATTCCGACTGAAAGCAATTTGTATAGATAAAGACAGGCGTAAAAATGGAAATGTATTTTTCTTATTTCTGTTCTGGAGGAAGCCAGTGTCTTTTATTCCGTACTAATGGAAAAAGAAATATAACTCCAGTTATTTTTTCAGCAACCCTAGCTTGAAAACTGAAGAAAATTAAAGAAATGTAAGTGGCGGAATAAGTGACGTAGCATGGGCCTTACGTAACGATTACCTGGTTTGCCTGTGTGCTCCTGAGCCCGCACACATGAAGTACTGATGATGCAACCATATGCAACTCAAAATATGGCGGTGGCCGATCATGGAGAGTTGAGGTAATTTCTTTGCATTATACGTTTTCTTCACAGCTTTAAACGATCTTATTAGAGGCATGTTAACCTAAAATCATTTTTTCTATCCAGTTATTCACTTGTTGAGGAGATTGAGCTTTTGGAAGCTATATATATTCACGAGTTAAACGTTCAAGGTCCACGTGAAACACAGGAAATTGTCTTGTGGAATCGTTCGATGCAATTCAAAAGACGAATTTTAAACGGCACATGAATTAGCATATATGATTTTTACAGGCTTGAGAATCATCGGGAGAATTGCCCGCTGATTTTGTCAAGCGAATCAAATTGTCCCGGAATCATATGTGATGATGACTGAAGTTCTGCTAAATCATAGGTGATGATTTTTTCAGCAAAGTCAAAATCATTCGTGGAATCATAACGTACGAAACCGTGAGTGTCTGGAATCATCACCAGGCGATTCGCTGCTGTTATGAAATCGTTTGTGGAATCATAACCTTGTGCCCAACAAAAGGGAACGTTGGATTCACGAGTGAAAGATCGGTCGTCGAACTGTCATAAACCGAACTAGGATCAGACGAAGTTGAAACGAAGACAAATATGAAAAGTGTAGCAGAAGAAGTCTTGTAGTTCCTAGCGTGCGCGCATAAACTAAAACTTGAAAGGGGCTTGGTACGAGATTTGACCGTGTACCTCTGATCTAACACGAAAATCCTGTTGTATTTTATTGAAACTTTCAAGTTGAAATCGTTTAATCTGAAGGTAGTTGAAGATCGTGATCATCCATGGATGCAGGCCGGACCTTTTAAAGGTAAACTTTCTTGCTTTGCTTCATAAATAAAATGGTAATACATTTACATTCAAGTGATGGTACTCATAGCAGAAGCTTGTTAACGTCAAAAACATGTGTATACTACCTGTATACTGTTGCCTTTTGCTGGTTGGGTAATTTATTTAACACAAAGAGACCTTCACACACACACAAAAAAAACAATACCACTGATGTTATAATTTGTATGATAGCAGGAAGACCTGTTTTACATCAAACTAAATAAAACAGTTCATTTTGTATAGCAGAAAATAACACTAATTTGCATATTTTTTGGAGTAAATTTGACAGAATATTGAATAACAATATCTATATTAATTATAACCTTAAATTAATTTAAACTATAAATCACAATTTACAATGGTGATTTGAACAATGCACAAAGTAATTAAGTGTATAAAATCATTCATATTTTGAGTTAAACAACATTTTAAATGACACCAAACCAGTTAAGGTATATGATTATTATTATGATGATTGTTGGTGGTAGCCCCCATTCAATTATCCCCATCATTTGAAATCTGGATTACCCCTGGGGTCAAACAGGTCCAAATTAAAATGAAACACAAATATTTTAATTAATCAGAGCTGTTCTCTAGCAGAGACCATTGGCTCCTAGTGCCTATAAGAGGGGGCTGAATAGGGGTATGCAAATCCGCCGATCCGTTATGATTTATTGGCCAAATCCGCCATTAAAATTTCGCCCTGAATCCGAAATCCGGGCAAAAATATTTTTATTACACGTAAAGTTCAAAATCCGGGCCTAAAAAGTCGATGAATCCTCAATCCGCTGCAATTACAGGATCCGGAAATCCGTTAAAATCTCGCTTTGAATCCGAAATCTGGGCAAAAATATTTTCAAAATCCGCCGATCCATTCGCCTATTCACCCCGCTCCTGTAACTCTTGCTCTCAAGCAACTTGAAAGTCTTACTTTTTTCATTCAAATCATATGCTGGGCACCCTAGGTGTTACAGCCTTACAGCACAGCCTTGAACTTTAATAACATGTTGCACTTAAGTGCCGATGAGTTTTTAAGATCCAGACTTGATCAAACAACACAGAAATTTTGAAATGTTAAGTACAATTTGTTCTCTTATTTTACTTTTTTGTACTTGTCATAGATATTGACTATCAGTCGAGAATTATATATAGGCCTGAACACCCAACAACTGATTTTTTTAAAGGCAGGGCTGCCACCAGGGGCCAAGGAGCAAGCATTTTACTTTTGAGAATGATCCTTGGTTACTTTTGTAGGGAAACAAAGGCAAAATGGAACCAAATGCAAAGAACTTTCTAACTTTTCGATTCCCCACCTTTTTAAATATGAACTGTCCGTAATAGAGACGTGTCCGTATTATAGAGGTGTTTATAAGGAGAGGTTAGACGGTAATGTCTAATGGTAAACTGATGACATCACATGTGTAGGAAGAGCCCAATGAGAGTGGATGCACGTTGACAATTTTGGGCAGCTCATTCAGATGTATTTTCAAGGGTTCTTTTTTGCCCATTTGGTACTTTTTCAGTTTGCAGACTTTTTTGTCTACTTTTAAAAGTGTATGTTTCACAGAGTTTTGGATCCAAAATTCAAGACTTTTTCCAGACTTTTTCCAAAACAAAAATTATTATTTCTCTTTCCAGACTCAAATTTATCAAATAAAGGTGACAAACAGAGACCTTTAAAAAACACAGGAATCAAGCTTTTCTCATGATGCACTATAGTAATCACAGTGCAAAAAATTTACCCTTTTTTCCTGTCCTTTTTATGAACAATGCCTGTTTAAGCTTTCCAAGCCCTTTTCTGTTCACTACAAGGCCAAAAAGACTTAAGCCTATCGAAAATGTTGTTTCTTTTAGTTAGTAAATAGATAAAGAATACAAAATGTGAGGTGCAAAATGTGTTTTCCAAATGGTGAACAGATACCTTTCACTTAATCTTATCTTCTTTTCTTTCACCCCTTTAACTTGATAATTTAGTTCTCTTCAGTGTGGGAATAGTTTTGAAGGAAGATTATATTGTACAAATAAATGAACAAGATTTTCATAGCAATTTTCCGGTCACCTTTGCAATGTTTTCCCTGGCACAAATATAGTAATTTCATAGGTATGTGGAAGGATCAGGGTCAGTATGGGTGCAGTGTCCAATTGTTTTATTTCATATTATTTTACAATTACATATTTTGCTGCAATTAAAGTATATAGTTGTTAGTGGTAAACAATTTCAAACATTAAATCAAATATATTGAGACTGTCAAACTATAATATTATTCCAAACTGTATAATTTGGAAGCGAATTAAAATAACTATTATTGTACATGTATGAAGTGCTCGTTAGTAAACAGAAATGATGTAAATGAGTAGTGTCTCCTTATTGTGCTATTTAGTCATTTACATACAGCTGTACTCTAGTCATCGACTCAGATTAGCTACCAGAAGATAGTTCTTTTTGACTGGAAGCAAAGTCACTCTCCGTATCAACCGTCTAACATTTACGATGTGCTCTCCACGATATAAGCTGTTCTTTACTGCAGGAAGTCCAGAGAGTTTATCCGCATCATGGTTCTTGTTGGCAAAATAAAACCAGTCCACACTTGCAAGGTGATGAACTCGCATACTAGTAGCTCCCATCAAGTCTTTCAAATGAACTCGTGCAGTAAAAAAATAACGTACCTGACCAAAGTAAGGAGAAACCTCAGTTTTACTTTCAGGTTTGTCTAATTTGTCCACACAATAGATCAGAGCTGTCTGGCCCCTGTCAGTTCTGTTGTAAGAGGATGAAAAGGTGGAACCATTTACCATACATCTCGCAAAGGTATCTATACGGGGCTCGACAAACAGAAATGAATCCTCATGGATGTCTGACATGTAATCTTTCAGCTCATTGTAAAATTCAAACTTTGGTCTTTGCTTGATCCTCATTGGAGGAAGCATCTTAACAGGCCATTTTTGGTCGATTTTGTCTATGTCCTCTTGTTCAACTGTCATTTGGATGTCCAAATTGGTCACAGATGTTCTTGAGGGTGCCATGTACATATTTTCTGTCCCTCTGAAAAGACGTTCTGCTTGGATTCTTTGAAAAACTGACCATTCTTCTGTTCCCTCTTCCAGATGTTCACTGTCTTTGTGTTTCATAAGTGGCTTTAAAGAAGAGGGAATATCATTTTCACTTACCTTGTCAAGTAGTGGTAACTTTGCAACATCAATTAAATGCTGCATGACAAAGTTTCTAAAAATCTCCTCTTCTACAGTTTTCCCACTGGTGTTGACATCTCCTAACAGACCAATGTGTCTTTCATAAGGAAAGCACCACCAGCTGGTAGGAGGTCCCCAATTCTGAATGAGCTTAGGGATGTGTAGAGTCATGTGATAATTAACACTTACCTCAAATTTTCCAAACACTTTTGAATACAGTCCATGGTGCTTGTGAAGAAGACAAGAGATATTGTTTACTTCATCCCTTGTTATGGGGTCTTTCAGAAGCAGTTCAACTGCCTCAGCAAGACATTTTGTGGCATCATAAAATCTGTTTGGTACTACATTCCATAAACAGACCCTTGCATAGGTGACAATGAAATTCTTCCACTGTTGTGCTTTCAACCCGCGCTGACATCTTGTCGAGCATTGTCTTTGGTAGCCTTCCAAGATCGTAGGGCACCCTCACAGCATTCAATCTGTTTGCCAAGATGTCTCTCTCCTCCTCTGTCATCAAGTTGTTGGAATTAGTTATAAGTTCTTCCCCAAGGTCTGAAACAAGGCCCATCAAGATGCTGTGCATGGGATCAATTAAGAAATTTTCAACCATGTTGAAGTATGGCAGACGAGCCAGTTCACTGTACTTTACTCCTGTTTTTGAGACATTGCTAGTGCACTTGCTTTTGTTGTTGCCTTTCTATATATACCCATTGCCTTTAAGACTCACTGTCAGTCCGTGCTGGTGATTTCTAAACTTGTGTAAAAACTCATCTTGCCACTTGCCCCTCTGGTGCCCTTTTCTCGAACTGCCCGAAACATACATTTATCACATGGAAGATCGGCCTTGTGACTCTTGTATTGTGATAACTTCCTTGAGGCTGGTATGTCTGCAAGTACTGGAAGAAGTAGAGAACGGGTGAAGATGACCTCAGGCCCAAGTACTTGAACGTGAATTCCTTTGTATAACATGATCAAGTCGTCTACAATTGGGGTCAAATAAGTATTGATGTGACCCTCAGGTTCAGATGGACCTGGAATTAGACCGATCAGCATTGACCACTTTGCTTTAAAACGCTGACTCTTTGGAATGTTAAGGACACTCATGTACAGGGCTCCGCATGAATAAAACCGCTCGTTGAAATGGATTGAAAAAATCTAGGTAAAGTAAAAGTGCCAAATTCATTTTGTCCTTCAGAAGAGGCTTTGTGTTGTCATCAGGATCCATTAGAAATTCCTGAAGAATACGCCCATCCCATATGTCCCTATAATCAGTTGTTGATGGTTCAGGCCGGTTTCTTATGAGATTTAAGAATTCTTCCAGATTAAAAATGTCTTTATCCACTCAGAAGGTGCTAAAAAGGATATGTCTTATATGGAATCATTTTAGTTTTTCCAAATGAAAGCTTTCGTTCAAAAGAAAGTTCTGCATTACACCTTTTCCCATATAATTTGTTCCTGCATAAGCGAGGCTTTAAAACCCCATCCCTCTCAGAACTAATATCATTCATCTGGTAGAGACACGAGCATTTGGGGTTGGGGCAAACAGCAAAAAGTATTGTTTTGTTGAGAACCTTAAGATTGGCAATGGTTTCAAGGTCACTGATTGACTTCGGGAAAAGCATATATAAGGGATGACGTATTACCCAAAAAATGAAATAAATAAGATCTAGCAACATAGAAAAAATAGCATTAGATAAATTAAATGATAGTTTTAAACGTAAAAGTATTAACGAAATCCAGCGAATTAGTTTCCCTTCTTCTTTTGTCTTTATGACATCTTCTTTCAGCTCTTCCTCCTTGCACTGGTCTGCACCATTTACTGCAGCACTTTCTCCTTCCATCATGTTTTTCCTCTCGTCTGCTTCGGATTCAGTGCTGCAGTCTGATAGTTCTATAGTGTCTAGAGGTGTGAATTACCAGAAGTATATTAGTATTTACAGTCATGCATTCTTCAAAGACTGTAGTTTTTAAGTTACATATATTTGGCAATAAACAATGAATTTAAAAAGTCTCTCTCATAGACAGAAACCCTGAGAACAAACAAGCAGCTCATTGTAGTGCTGAATACATGTTAATGTAGATTTAGCTGCAGTCAGCTTTTGAATTGATTATCCACAACCAATCACACATGAGACAGTATTAAGTTGTTGTCCTCCGGCAGCTGATCAGTCAGATCATCCTAATATTAAATTCCTAGACAATTATTAATAGTTCCCTTATGCACCTATCAATGTGAAGTCGGTGGGGAGCTGCACATTGTTGTTTAATCTCAATTATAGAATTCCAACTAATGGCCCTGTCCCATGGATATAAGATATAAGAATGTGATGTTATGATCTTTTGTGAACAACAACAAAAAGGTTAAAAAGTCTTAAGGTTAATAATTATTCTTGATTTCCAGACTGTACGGCACATGCGTGAAGTGGAACACATGTGATCGGTCTTGACAAGTCTGAGTTAGTGGTCAATATCTCCACATGCCACGTCGGTAAAAAAAGGAAGGTTCAAATATCCCACCCCCCAGAAGAACATTAGTCAAATGCTTAACTCCAGGGCCAACAGAAAACATTCAAATCCTTATGCAATGCCCTTCCTCAACCCCCCCTCCCCCCCTCAGGCTTTACATGGACAGGTGCATTAAACATCTGTATTAATTCTCTGTTCTGTATCAGGGTTGTCATTAAGAGCCGGGGGCCGGGGATTTTCCCCGGCTACTTTTATCGGAAAATAGAAGAAAAATAGAACCAAAAGAAATCCCTGGCCATTTGATTCCCCGCCTACTTGTTGTATTTACCCGGCAACTTGAAATCTTAGTGACAACCCTGTGTATGCTCATTAAAGTCTACCAAACAAATTGAGGGTTACTTTGATTTCAATTCTAAACTGATACAGATTTCATGAAAGTAAAAATTATACCTTTTAAGACAGCAATCCCTTGATCTTCCTTGTCACTTTCTTCAGAGTCAGCAAGTCCATTTTCACCTGAAAAAAGTTAAAATTGTAATCAGTATGGGGAATTATTCCTCCCAAGGAAGAGGACCCCACTATGAGATGAGTAAAGTGGTGTCACCTCTTCCCATTAACATCTGTGTGATTGAAGGTTATGTTGCCTGTAGTTAATTCATTAACTGATCCTTACAGACGATCCAATCATAGCCATGCAATTAACTACAAAGCCAATGATCACCAGGATAGAGTACCCCAGAGTTAAATTGACAGGGATAATAATTGAAAGAGGTTAAATCAAAACCAACAGAAGAAGACGTGTGGCACTAGCACTACCATATGCCAATAACGTTGTTTAAGATACCCCCAAAAAATCCTTGGCTAATTCAAGGCACCCAAAATAATACCTGGCCTGTCACTTTTACATCGGAATTCTCCTACTAGCAAGGATTATAGGCATTGCTTTTAAGATTTATCTCACTATATACTGGTAAGGTTGTTTTGATTCAGTAAAATTCATGATAAAGGTATTGATAAAAAATATACCTGAATAAATTTGCATTTTAGTTTCCTCAGCACTGATGTTATTATTGCTACATGTCATGTCTATCACAGATCCTTGAACTTCACCTGGAGCAAACAAAATCCAACATTTAAGGTGGCTGCTAAGAATACTGGCAATTAGATGTTCTCAAGCAATGAGTCTATGTTTTCATTATTTTTAATGTAGAAAACAAAACATATTTTGAGGAGGAGTAATAATGTATTATATTAATAAGTAATTAATTATTATTAAACTGAGTGGTCTTAATTGCAACATTAAAATATCCAAGTCAAACTTGAATGTTATTGTTTTTCGATTAAGTTTGCAAGTAATAAAAAATGTTGTATATGACTGTTATAAAAAAATAAAGCTGAAATGTAAGCTTTGGAAATGGTGTCGGTATGTTTTTGTGTGTTTATTCCTGAATTAAATACTAAATACTATGGTGACTGCTGTCTCAGAAGCATAAAGAGTATTAAGTGGGGATGAAACTCTATTTTCCTAATGGGGCTATACATAATTATAAGACCAAAGATGAAAAAAAAAATATAAACTGTGCCTCTTTTAAAGTTGACTTTCTTTTTTCTTTGACGATCATGTATACACAATACATGTCAAAATTAAGTTCAGGTTAAATTTTTCTATCTAGGTACATATTGTCTGTTTCCTTTGTCTCCTAGCCCCAATAATATTATTCACATGAATTAGGGTTTGGAGACAAAGGAAATTGAGAATCAACCTATCATATTAGGTTGAAATTTTTTCAGCTGAATTTGATTGACTTGTAACATATATCTCAGGGGCTGATCTAGGGGGGGGTGAAGGGGTGTGCACCCCATCCCCTGAGATGACCTGCGGTTTTTTCTAATACAACTGGTATTCTGCAAAAAAAAAACTATGTAGTTTATTGGTGTTGAAGTAGAGAAAGAGACGAGTGCACCCCCTCCTAAAAAAAAAATCCTGGATCCGCCTCTGTATCTTATGCTAAAAACAACTGAGAAGTTCCCTCCTCTTCCCGTATTTAGGAGTCAATTTGCTGACTTTCAGAAGCCAGAGTTAGTGTTATATCCAAGGCTGAAAGTAGCACAAAGACAACTGACAGTAATGTCCAGGAAAAGAGAATTCAAGCCCTTCTATCATACCTACTTTCTAGAAAAATCTAAAATCATTTCTTGTAATAAAAGTACTTCTTGATGTGACTCACCAATAAGAGTGTGAGCATCATTAGTGACATTCACCTCACATGACCCAGATTTGATGTCAATAGAGGGAGGGTTGTCATGTCCAGCTGGCTGACCAGCGGCATCTTGAAGAAATAAGATACAAAAAAAAATAGAAATGCACCATCATGTGAAGTTAAAAATTCCGTTGTAATTCAATCAAATCCATTTACTTTTTCCAATTAAATTAAGTTTTTTTGACTTATTTTGCCGAATGGTCCATATTCCTTGATTGCAAATCCGCGATTTTGAATTCCAAATTCCTCAAGTCCAGTCCCAAATCTACTTTTCCCAGTAAGTTTTCCCAGTTGAAGATTTACGCGGCATACATATGTATTTAAATCGACAAAGTGCTATCAATAGAAGAAAAGACTTACCTGGTATCTCTGATGTCCTTAAATTGGAAAATTTGGCTTTTTTAGATGGCTGCCCGCTGCATTTGATGTTCTCCGTGTACCGATCTAATCCATAAAGGTTCCGATGTCTGAAAACAGTCCGTCTTGAGCGCAAGCAACCTCGGCATTCGGGGCAGAAACACGTCTGATAATCAGCCATTCTGAACTAACTTAAATAATCTGTATTTAATTCTTGGGTTTGTCATACATGTACGATCTGCTGGATATTTTGGTGCTCCTTTTTCGCGAGATAGCGCCAAATTGCGCGAATGTGGCGAGCTTTATTATTGCGTGACAATGTTTGCGCTAATTTGACGCAAGTTGAAATTTTTCGGTGGACGCAAGGAGAGAAATTGCTCCTTCAAAGGGGGGTTTTTGGCGGAAAATGGAAGTGCAAAACCCAGAAGAACTTATGAAAGTGTTACTCGATAATCCGTCGGCTAGAAGCCAGTTGAATTCCTTTGTTGAGCAAGCAATTGCGAAAAGTCACGTAAGTTAAGTGTGTTGTTTTTGTTGCGGGTTTGCTTGATAATTAATTAAGAGGTTTCATGACAACACTTAATTGACAAAAAAATTCTTCCCTTTTGTTTTCCTCTAGTCACCTGCACCGTCAAAAGTTGTACCACTGGTAAGTAAAAGCCAAATGTTACAATTTACTTAAACGCTAGCTTTTGGGGGAAAAAACTATATACTAGGACATTTGTTGACGTCAGCTGCATCTTTCAGATGTATATTTCGACGGGACATTTTACTTGATTTTCACGCTATGTAGTGTATGGCAAATCCACTTTTAATATATCCTGTGAGCTACTTTTTTAAAATAAACTCTGTAACTGATCTGACTCAGATGGGGGCACAAATTTGAGCGCTTTTTGGAGCCGGGTAGGGCACTAAAATCACTTGTTCAAAGTTCGGTCCTCTACAGTCTGCAACTGAAGTCCTTCTGTCATTATTTCATAGATTAATAAATGTTATGAACTGAAAACCTTGTATGACACAAAGAACTACAGTACATACACATTTTCAAATTGACATACAAAAATCCAATTAATAAATAATTCAATAATTTGTGACAAAATAAATCTATAAAACTTATTAACCCTCGGACGTACAACGGTGGGGGGTTGGATGCCACCCCCCTGCCCATAAGGTTTTCTCCCAGAGGATATAACATCAGCACCTGATCTTTTCAGTAGCTATTCGTTCATCCCTCGCACATATTTTGAGTCAAGTTTAATTTTTTGGTCATGGTCCATTTCTATGGTTACGAGATATGACATCAAGTAGGAGGTGGTCAAGCCATTTTTGAGTGAAAGTACATTTTTTTCCAACTTTTTCAAAAATAACTAAATCTTGTGGCCAAAATCATACAAAGTGCTTAATTGTGTGTTATTTTTCATCTGAAGCACAAAAAAATCACCATTTCTCACAATTTTAACCTGATTTCTAATCCTTGGTAAAATCCAAGATTGCAACCAAAGATGGCAACCATTGTTGGTGATGTCACAGGCCCCCAGCAGCACCACCACCCATAAAATATACCTCATCTTGTAGAGAAGATGAAAGGCTTTCCACCAAAGGTAAAATATCGTTACAAAATACTGCAACATATCAAAAACTCTGGGGATGGGTTCCATCCACCCAGTCCCCCCCCCCCTTGTACCATGGTGGGGGTATGAATTTGCTTGTACGTCCGAAGGTTAATATAATATCTTATATTCATATCATTATAAAATGTAATGAAACCATAAAAAATACTACCCTAATTGCTTCAAAAATAATAATAAAAAAGATGAACAAGGTGCATTTTTATTTCATATATTGGGTTTTGAGGCAAATCTGAATAATAGGGGAAACATAATCTACCTATAGATCCACATATCGCAAAAAATATATTAACCATTTAATTGACTCAGTGATATTTCCTTCCACTTATAATGAGCACAACATATATTTAATTATGTGGCTGAGATTTGTAAGACAGTGAGACCCTTCCATATTACATGTTGACTTAATTATAATTCAACAGATATGCTCTTGTTGAAATATTTCACAGGACATTATACGAGATGCATTTGAATTTGAATTCAAGGATCAAATTAATCCAGGAGAAGGTATAATTAAACAACCTTATTCTTCCTATAATTTATTACCGGTAGATATAGTGGGAGGAAATCAAATGTATAATTGAATCCTAAAAGAATATTTGCATCTTAAATGTTAGTTAAGAAGTCGGATGTAATGTATGTGTTTAGTTTGAAAATTGAAGTTGGGAACACGTATTGTCCATATATTAAATTTAATTTATTATCAGTTGATGTTACTCGAGTGGGGTGTATTGACTGTTTTAAATTCTATTTGTGCTAATAAAATGGCAATAATTTAAAATTCGTAACAGTGCCTTGGTCAGATGTTCAAGACTCTGTGAGAACTGAGATGGTGGAGTATGTAAGAGAGATGATGTCATCAAGTGGTGTGTCATTACCAACAAGAAGCATTATTGGAAAAAGGATTAAAAGATATTATAGGAGTCAAAGACACCAAGCTCAAATTAAGGCAGACAAGGAGAAAAGAAGGAGACAGCGGTTTCTTAACAAAAGGAACCGTCTAACAATGGTAGGATTATACTGTATTTTTTATTTTCATACTCAAATGGCTTAGATGAGGGGAAAATGAATGGAGGGATATCGAGGTAGGGTGTTCATGCCAGGACAAGTGAGGGACAGGATTAATGTATTCTCCACTGCCTGGTTGTTTACAGCTGGCAGATTAAGATAATTAACGCAGGGATTAGTGAGAAATTAAATTTGAATGAATTCACATAAATAAATGTAGGCTTATTAAAGTGCCTAGCACATGTACTTGTGTACACTACGTGTTACACTACGTGTGCTTGCGAATTGACTAATGATTGTTGCATCACTTGCATGTGCATTAATTCACGTGATTACTGACATCAGATGGACCAGGGCCTTTGTGGTGTCACATTCCATGAATTTCAAAGGACACATCCTAAGAATGTGGATAGATTCTGGAAAAACCTCGCTATACAGTTACTGAAGTGCCACTGACCAGTTGTTATTACTGTATCATTATTTATAACTATATTATTTGTTAACAAACCGCTGTTCCTTTCTTTCCACAATGGCTTCAATAATTAATCAATGTCTCATAAATGTACCAAAATGTTAACTTCCAGGAAAAGAGAGACAGGGAAGTAAGGAAAGCATTGGAAAGGGAGGAGTTGAGCAGTGAAGAGATAAAGGAGCTGAGAAGTACGATTGCCCCAGTGGAAGCAAAGGAAGTGGTAGTTTACGATTCTGGGGATGAGGATGCACGCTCTGACCTTCTACTGAAACGCAAGATCAGTTTGGAGAGAGGCAGGAAAACAGCCAGGGAAAATCAACGCAGGGGAAGTCGCCTGCTGGCTCTTCTTAGTGGTAATAAGGCACCCAGTCAGCAAGTGTCTGTCAAAGACCTGATGGAGCTGGCAAAAGAGAATGTTCCACTGCCAGCAGCTAAGGCTCCATCAGCTAGTCTGACCCCTCTGAGGTGCTGTACAACATCTACTGCTGATGCAGCCTTACGTGCACAACAAAAGAGGGGCAGGCTAGCATTAACTAGAAAGCCTCAAACAAGCATAGGTAAGTTATCTTTGGGCCCATCAAGTGAACGCAGCAACCTCATGGTGGCTGCTGGGGCACTGCGCTCCTCACTGGTGGAGACTGAGGATAGTTTATCTATGGCTGTTGACTCATCACCATTTCTCTTTCAGGGAGATTTTACTGATTAAGGACAGTGTAAGTGAGGCTACATGTGTAAGAGATAGCAATACAGACCTGCCAATTTGTGGCTAAAATGTTACAAAGCCCCATTAATATTAAACACTGGCACTAGCATCCCCACAGAATTTCTGTTTTATATTCAACAACGTAACATTTCATTTCAGAAAGATATCTCCCCCAAAAAACATGAGATATGGGAGTCTTGTTGTGGGGCCATGTGACAAGTGAAAAATCATGAGAGTCTTTGAAGCCAGAATTGTGAGAGTTGGCAGGTCTGCATGGCAATATTAAAATAGACACTTTTTGGTCCATTAAAGGATCTTATTTGAAAGGTTCGGTCTAAATTATTCTTTGGTTGTCTTTAAAAGACTGTGCTGTTTCTTTTAATACAATCAGTAAAATCTCAAATGATTCAATGTTTTGGAATTGTCCCATAGTGCAATCAAATGGTTGATTGTACGAACATCCTAGGAGATTAATTAGGAAGCAATATTAGCCTTTGAATTTTTTTGTGGATAACCAGAGTGCCTAATTAGACATGAAATTCAAACACAGTGAAAAATTACTGACTTTTATGGTCTATCTGCAGTCCTAATTCCAATAAAAGGATTTATCCTTGTGGATGAGTGTGGACTCCCATAATAAAATTGATAGGGATGCTTGATTATTTAGGTGTTCGATTTACAGGTTTTGATCCAATCTCGTTCCCAGGTTTTTTCTCCTACCCGTCGAGAGACCCTGGCGGGTCTGGTCATGTATATCCCAGAATCCGGGACAGGTAGGAGATAACCCTGGCTTTGATCGCACCACATAAAGGTGTTTAGGACAAATAACCAATATTTTAACCCATACAGGCACTGCTTGATGTTGTGGGTAAAGAAATTAATTATGTCTATATAATTTGATGAAATGTGTTGGAGTTTATCATAAGTTTCTGTAAGGATTCAATTCAAGCCTGAATCAAACCCGCATAATTTGTCCTCTTTTAGGGATGTCACTCTAATTTGTTATTATACTGAGCATCATGTCATTTTTATATGGGATTTGAATTCCCGCATCACTCAGGTTCCTTGAATAGCAGCCCAAAAGTCCAGCTAACATTAATATTTTAGGCTGACGCAAAATATTGAAATTCAAAATACAAAGTGTAGTGTTCCAGCTAGTATAGGTCACTGACACAAACCAGTAGATCGACAACAGAATGATGTATTAATTATCTCTTCATTCCCAGAATGAATAATGACTCTTGTACTAGATTTAAAATCTGCTGATGAAATTCTGTGGTATGACCATTCAAATGAAACCTCTTTGGCATAACTCTAGGCGCTATCTGTTTTTTTAGCACTTTACAGAATGAAATTTAAAAATTTTGTCAGATACTTTTGACAATTGCATGCCATTCTGGGAGAGAAGTGGTTATAATTTATAATATACATGTATATAAGTATTGAACCTTACAATTCCTAATAGTGACCCTGAACGCCAATCAGTTCCTACTGGCAATATCAATATGTCATCAAGAGAGAAGGTTCTGAGAACTTTCATAGAAATAGTCATCTCCGAAGGGAATAAGTTTTGATCCTCTATCAAATTTTCTATAATGAGATGTATGGGATATCATGATCAGTCTCACAGAATTTGTTTATTGATATTGTCAGGCTTAAGGAGTAAATATTGGATTTCACTAGTCTAAAAAGAGGATGTCCAAGGGGAATGTGTTTTGATCTCCTATTTATAATTCTCTAATTCTGACATGATATAATTGCTTGCTCAACAAATGAATTCAACTGGCTTTTAGCAGAAGGATTATCAAGTACATTTGTGTAACACTTTCATAAGTTCTTCTGGATTTTGCACTTCCATGTATATTTCGTCAAAAATCCCTTCTCGAAGGAGCAATTTCTCCCCTTTGGTCGACCAAAAATTTTTCAACTTGAGTCAAATCAATTAACGCAAACATTGTCACACAATAGTAAAGATTGCCACAATCGCGCAATTTGGCGCAATGCAGCAAAAAACAAATTTGTTATTTTACATTGTTTATTGATATTTGTTCATTATTAATTGGATTTCACTGGTCTATTAATGTTTATTAATTTAAACACGAACTTGATTATCTATTATTAACATTCAGACAACATTATATTTGTATTGTATATATAACATCGCCATTAAACTTACGTTTTCTCTGACAGCTGTTATCTACACTGATTCCTTGTGTATTGTTATTTTTCCAGATTGGATTATTTTTGATCCGCACACTTCACAGTGCAATTTGTGGGGAGACTCTGGAATGTTACTTCAGTTCACCAAGCATTTTTCAAATTGTTATTAAAAAGGGAAATGTTTGAAAAAAAAAATTGTATCTGAGCATAATTTTAAGACCCAAATACACAAAAGCAAAAATCATTGCGATGATTTCCTGTATATTCACATATCTGAAATGAGAGGATTTGGGAAATTCTTTAATTTGGGGGGGGTTATGATTCCACTGACAGTATACTCTCAAGCTACAATGAGTGATACTTTGATTTTAACAATGCGATAGTGGGGGTTATGATTCCTCAAATGATTTAATAAGTCTTGCAACATCGTGGTTATGATTCTTAGCTATGACAACACAGGTTATGATTCCTCAAATGATTTCATAAAGCCTTTAAAAACCAGGGTTATGATTCCTGTGCCTGACAAAATGATATGATGACTTGGTGAAGCCTGGGCAAACCAAGGTTATGATTCCTCAAACACATAAAATCATTACTGAAATTACAATTGGTTATTTGACTATGCCATTTCCTGTGTGAAAGGTGCTGAAAGTTACTTTGATTATTTTTTATTATTATATAAAGCTTATTAGTTAAGGAGCTTGCTAGATTTTCTCAAGTAATTTCAATTGTTTTGAAATTTTGCTCGGGTAAGTTGCGCGTCCTACTATTTATGGTTATTGTAATCACTGTACATTTGTAATTTTGTATTTTACATATAAATTATAAAAAAAATGTTTTATGCATTGGAATGCGGGACCCATTTTTAGTGATACGTGTGCTATACCTACGGCCCGGTCCGGGGTGCTTAATTGAAGTATTTGATGAAAATGTGCTGTCTTAGTTTCTCTACACACACCCTTGAGGGAAATCCCACGGAGGGGGATACTTGTCGCCTCTTCTAGAGAAGTGAATTTTAGATTTTGGTTTCTTGTGGGGTCTATTAGAAATGTCACTCGCCAAAAGGATTGCCCAGAACTGCAAGAAAGCGCAATACCAAGTCCAAAAATCTGCCACGATCTTGGTTGAAACCAAAAGCCAGAGGCTAAACAAAAGAAAATCACAAATGGTTGATGACACAAAATCCAAAAAACAACACATTCTTGACGTAAAAACTGAAAACCCAAATCCAAAAGTTGCCATGTCCTTAAAACTGAAATTCCTAATTGCCCAATGATCAGTCTCCATTCCTCATACCTAGGTTTCACAATAATTTTCTTGGTGGTTACTGATTTTTGCCTGAATTTCATTCAGTTATCTGTAGTGTTTGTTTCTGTTTCTATGTTTTCCCATAATAATTCTTATTCACAAGTGAAAATTATAAAATGTTTCTATTTTGAGCTATTTATTGGTAATGGCATATATAGGGAACAGCCCTGGGGATCTGGACTGTCCCTCAGATTCAAACCGAAAAACAGGCCTGCAGGGATGGGGTGCATAGATAATTTGTTTCAGTCTGAGTGTATCCCTCCCCCTTTCAAGTACATTTAGGCCTGGATCTGCCATTGATGGTTCTTATCAATCTGTTGTGGACCAACATTTTAAAAAATGCACTTTACTTTAGTGTCAATGTGTTTAGCACATTAGTGGTCAGGTACTAATTTAGGATACTATTTTTGAAGACACTATTTTTACGTTCCCTACTGGATTTGGTACCACTACTTTACGTGATCTTCTGAGCAACATGAAGGTCTAGCCGTTTGCAGGGCAAAGGCAATTCCTTCATTTGTCAGTAATTTTAAGACCCCGAGTAATGGTCGGGCCCTGGGAATCAAACCTACGACCTCCCTCTCTGCAGTCAAGCAACTGAGCTAATCCTCTTTTAAGGAGAAATCACTTTTACTATCTTCACTTGAATCAAAACAAACCATTAAGACAAACCATTGCTTACAATGGTTAGATTTTCAACCTTTGTTGTTTTTTTTTATAAAAATATTATCAGGTTGAAATTGACCACTTGTGAAAGAATGAAACTACTCTACTTTAAAACAGTCTCCGTCTTCATGCATGATGTTTCAAACCATATTACATCAGAAAACCTTTGTGACGCATTTACTCATTCTAGACAAATACATTCATATGACCAAGATCAGCTTCTGCTGGAAGTTTCTATGTTAAACCGTCTAGATTAAACATTATGCAGAATTCTGTTGCTAGATTTGGTACCATCTTTTGGAATTCTCTGAGTACCTCTACTTGTAAACTCTCTTGAAAGCAATTTAAGGAAAAAATCCTCTCCCCTGAGGATAATAATATATTGATTCAACACTTTTTCAAAGAATCCACGGTCTGTAATAATGTCTTCCTGTTTAAATAACTTTCTGTAGTTAAGCTAGTAAATATATAGGTGTGTACTTCTTTTAACTAGTTACTTCTTTTTGTATTTTATTTATTTATTCATTCATTTTGATTCTTTATTCATTTAGACACTTTTACTTATAACTTAAATTGTAAAGATACCATTGTTTTGTAATTTGCTACATTATGTTCATTTTACTTTGTAAACCCGTCAGATTCATAATAAAGTTGTTGTTGTTGTTGTAGAATGCTATGTTTCGTCAAATGGTATGTACTGGTACGGTAATAATTTTGAATACAACGTAAGACTGACTTTATGATAACCCTTTAAGAGGAGTATTAAAGAAATATTCTAATCAAGATCAAGTTGTGTTTTGCCATCTAAACATAACAATTTATGTCTCTTTCAGTCCGACAACTGTCAGTGTCGTGCTTCATCCAAGCACAGGAGATGATGAACATAAGCGCTTTGTTTGCCTTACCTTAGTAATTCACCTTCCACCAAAGGTATTATACGTACTTATTGTACATACAGTGGAAACTCTCGTAAGCAGACACTCGAGAGAAATGAAAAAGGTGTCCAGTACTGGAGCTGGCCACTTACGAGAATGGTTTTCAGACATAAGTGGCCACTAGAGATGTAAGGTTTAAATGGTCGCTTACCGGAGCTTCTCCAACGACAAATAAACATTGGAAATGCAAAAAACAGTTTGACGCTAGTGTCTGGCTATACTGTTGTTCTGACAATTATGTAATTCAGTCACATGGTTAGCGTAAAATTCAAGTGGTGTTTTGAAGTGTAAATGGACATGTATGTGAAAAAAAGAAGAAAAAGAAACGTGGAAACTGAAATAGATTCATAGTGAGGAACAGCGATATGAGTTGATATATTAAAGTAGAAGATTCAGAGGCAAATGAGATTTCATTTTAGGTGTTCGCTTGTAAACCCGTTAAAGTAAAGTTCTGTTTCCAAAGAGGTCTGCTAAGATGATTCACAGCAGCCAAAAATGCAAATGTCAGTTGGCTTTTGAATCTTCAGTGCAGTAAGCAAAAGAATCTGGCCACTTTAAGCACATAACACAGTTTCTGTTGTCCTAGGGAAAATGTACACTTTTTCTTAGGTGTCAAGCGTGTCTGGACTGTATCATGAAAAATTAATGGAATTGATGTTGTGGAAGCTAATGCTTCACTAAATTAAGGGCACAAAAATCAATGTCAGTAAATAAAATTATAGTTTGCATTCCTATAACGAGGCCTTTCTTTAAGCTGTATTATATACAAGTGTTTTGAAAGAATTCCTTGAATTTGTTGTTCATTACCAGCTGAGTAGTCTGAGTTAAATCATGATAAGGAAAGTCTCTTCTTTCTTCTTTGTTTTTAGTACCCATCAGAATTACCATCCATTACTATCAAGACTCCCAGAGGTTTATCTGAAGCCCACATTGAAAGGTAACATTGTGTTGCCAAAGCTCAGTTACAAGTTGTTGCAATGATTCTATTTGACTGAGAGCTTCTGGAATGAAATGCCACCGAAACAATGTGTACAGCATTGGTGATATAGAAAGAAAAAGTAATGTCTTGATACTGTATTTCTGCAGCATTTTGTCAAACTTGAGGGAACTTTCTGAGAATTGCCTTGGAAGACCAATGCTTTATGAACTTATTGAGGTAAATTACAATTAGAAATAGTTATTTCTGTTTAAAACTGAATTACTTGCCAGTGCCTCACTGCCATTAAAATACTTCCTGTACACATACCGTTTCTGGTTTGGTAACAAAGTTTATTAAACAGAGACTTACAGATATCCTAAGGCATTGGATAGGGGCTTGGAAAAATAAAAGAATATATGCTTTAATTTTAAAGCATATTGTGTAGGAAAGGGCATTGATCTATGCAGGATATGCAGAAATTTACACAAATGGTATCTGAGGCTCTCTAATGGAGCAAATGAATTGACATAAGGCATCTGATGTTTGCCATGAAAATGGCATTACCAATAGAATTATGCACATATTCTCCCACAAAACTGTAAGCATGACATTCAGTGCCTTTTTTGGTGATATCAAGGAAAATTTTCAGTTCAATGCAGAAAAGGCAAAGATTTAGTTGTCAGAGAAATGTGTGGATCCACACTCCGCAGGGGGGGGGGGGGGGGAGGGGTACTCCGGGGAATCCTTGGTGGGGGTGTGGTTATATCAGACTCAGCGAGGTGCATGTGGAATAGGGCTAGGGTTAGGGTTAGTTGGTTGGGGTTAGTTGGTTTCAGACCAAAAAATGTCGTTTTTCCACACTCGTTTTCCGACCTAGCATCTAAAATCCATACCCGTTTTCAGACCTGGACACTTGGAACTTCATCGTTACTTAGATTAGAACACCAACAAAGAGATTTCTTAAAATCTATTTTGAATTTGCATCGCCTGGTATTACGATTTCTTTCTTACTCATTTGGAGTTCAAATGACAAATACATTCATACACTCTCAAAGTTCCCTCGTAAACCATACCCGATTCCAGACCAAAAGAGCAAAGTCTATACCTGTTTTTACACCAAAACAATGCAAAAACGATATCCTTTGGGGTGGCACATACCTATATTTATCCTATCAGATACCCCTAAAGTTGTTTATTGAAGCAATGGATAAATTTGTAAATGAAGATTACCAAGGTCAAGAATCTTACTTAAATGGGTACGCAATGCAAGCCCAAAGTTTTCATAAATAACTATTGCCATTAGTCTTCAAGAAATATGAAGTAATATTAAATTCTCATTGTACACTAAACTAGTAGTATGTAATAATGAAGTTATGTTTATCTCTTTAGTATGCAAAAGAAAGCTTAACTGACAACAATGTGCCAAGCTGTGCCTGTGCTATTTGTCTCTGTCACTTTCAGGTATTAAAGCTTAGATACAAATGAAAATGTTTCAAAAAATTATGATAATATTATATTTTCAGCACACCACACGACATAATCGATTCATTTTTAAACCCCTTCACCCCTGATAATGACCCAAAGTAAAATCTGTAGGAAAATTTCTTGCTGTAGCATCCTAAAACCACCCTTTAAACCCCAATACCCACAAAAAAATTCTCCAAACATTTCCTTAACAACCCTCCAAGTTAAAGTTTTTGCTTGGTCGCCATTTGGCGACCAATTCTGTTTGTGTAGGGAGACTTTTTTACAAGTCAAGTTGCCAGCTTCAAAATTTTAGGCGCCATGGTGACTAAAATGGTCACAACTTGGAGGGTTGCTTAAAGAATTAGTCGAGAGAGTTTGTTAACAGATCAAAGTATTTTCTCTTTAGTGATCATTTTATTAATTCTCATAACCATTTCTCTTGGTAACATATGGATATTGGTAGGAGAAAACTGATGTTGGTCACAGTTGGGACTTAAAGGGTTAACTAGTACTATGCATACTCCCACCAAAGAGGTTTCATTGAATGGCAACACCATAGTTCTGTGTCATAAGTTAGTTGGAAAAGTGTTGTACTAAATGATTTAACACAACTTTATGAATCTCTTACTACAGGAAAGTGATGAATTTACCAAGACAGAATGTTATCACTACTTCCACTGTGGTTGCTTGGCAAGGTACATAGAATATTCACTGCAACAAGAAGATGAAAGGGAAGACAAAACCAAGGTACAGTAGTGGAAGTCATACATAGAGTGTATTCATTGTAAAGGGCATTTTGACTTGGGGTAGGGTAGTAGGGGAGAGAACTTGCACATTAACTGCCCCTGGGGGGGAGGGGGTGGGGTAAAATGCTTTAAGGGACTATGTCACCAAGGTATTGCTGCTGTAAGTAAATTCTCTGCTTAAGTCATTACTAAGTATCTTACCCATAGACAACTTGCTCCTTTAGAGTTATGAAGAAGATATTACATACATTTCATCAGTTAGGAGAGCACTGACCATAATACATATTTGCTGTTTTGCGGGCATAACACTTAAACTTGAAAAAATAGGCCCAGTTTTTGCAAGTTTTCAATCCATGCCCAATGCCATCCATAGCAGTAGATGAAAGGAAACAGTTTCAATGCCTCAATATAGTCTTAAATAACAAAACTAGAACATTATATGTATTTGGAGTTCAACTGATACGAAGATACGTTTTTTTACTATTTGAAAAGATAGCAAGTAGCGTGATATAGCTCCTTTTTATTTACAGTGGAATGCCTTCTTTGCAGGTGGAGTGTCCCATGTGTCGACTGCCAATCACCTACAACCTCACACAACTACAAAGTTTTGCTTCAAAAGAGCTTAAGGAAGAGGAGGTCTGTTGTTTTTCACTTGAGAAATGTGTCCAAGAATGTGGCTGTTGCTTACAAAACTGTGCACGAATGGTTGTCTTTTGTATCTTTGCTTGTATTAACACCAAAGGAGAAATAGTTATTTATTCAAATCCTCGAAGAGCGATCAACCCGTATATTATCACCCCTGTTAGGTTAGTAGAGCGAGCGAAACGCGTGCGAGCGTGAAAATCACCCCACGCGATAAAAGCGACACGCGGCGTGTCGCCTTTTCTCGCGTGGGGTGATTTTCACGCTCGCTAGCCTTTCGCTCACTCTACTATCCCTGAGAAAAAATGGGGGACAACTCATAGTCTACACCCCTTTGGATGTTTTGTATTTTATCCTCAGACTTTCACACAGCTGTTTCAAGTACATCTCCTTTTCTATCCTACTCATGCATCGCAAATGTGGTAAACAAAACAACAACAACAACAACTACAACAAGGAAGTGATTGACAAGATGTAGGCGGTAGAAAATTCGGAAATTTACGAAGCTTAAGTTTGAAGCTTTCCCGCGGATAGTTTTAAATGGCGTAATCGCAAGATCTGATTAAAGACGAAGAAAATGGGTGAAAAGAAAGGTGGAAATTGTAGATTGACGAGAAGTATGTTTTATTTATTTTTCCAGATAGTTTACAAACCAAGTGAAGAAATAAGAAAACTTCAAAAGAAGATGGCGTCTCTGTTTGAGAAGCAAAAGAAGAAAGGGGGGATAATTGACATCGAACAAGAAAGAAACAGATTTTTAATCGACATAACATCGGTATGTGGTAAAGCCTGTCAGAGGCAGACACAAGATCAAACACCTTTTCCAGTAAATTCATTGTTAAGTCTAGTCACAGATAGTGATACATGTAGCCGTTACTGAGCGAGGGAAATACCAACGGACCAATGAGAATCCGAAGCAAATACATGAAGCCGATGCTAAGCGCGGGAAATACCGATGAACCAATCAGAATTCGAAGCAAATACATATGTATGTAACTTGCACTAAGCTTGGCCACATTAGGGTTTGGTTTTTAGTTTTCATTGCATGCAAAACCAATCCAATAGCGAAATTATGGAGGAAACTACAACAGCAAAACAAACAAATGTCTCTTACAAGGCGGTTTGAGTAGCCATACCTTTTGCCTTTAATCGCGGAGCGCAAAGCGCAAATTTTCTGCTTCACGTTCGGCTAAATAATAGGGACTGAAAGATCCAACGACGCGATGGTAACGAGAACGTCACTTAAAAAAGTGAATTTACCTTTTTTAAGTCTTTATCGCAATTATTCCTACCCACTTACTTTGTCAAATGTAGGCGAATCCTCCTGAAGTTCAATTCCAAGGGACCATATCCAAGCTCAGAAATTAAAATGAAATTTCGTCGTTGCTTGTTTACGTTCTCCATAAAACGCGAAATTGGGCAATTTTACGTCGTAGTCGTGCTAAAACGGGAAAGAAATGTTCAAAAAGCGTGATGCACTTGTGCAGTTGTAGTTTTGCTCAGACCGATTGTGTTTTAGACGTTCTCGTTGCCATCGCATTACTGGATCTTAAGGCCTCTTTACATGGAGGTGGGGGACCCCGGGCAGGTGAGGTAAGCCGCTGAAGTGGGGTAACCCGGCTGTCCATCACTTTCACATCATCGGTGAGGTGACCATATGAGAGATTATATGGACAGGCCTACCTGGGGTCCCCCACCTCCATGTTAACAGGCCCTAAAAGGCCCTAATGCCTGTTGTACTGACTACTGACTGAGACCGGATGTTGTTACAACCATTTCTCCATATGACGCAATAAGTTAACAGGGACGGCGGAGCGCAATTTCAACCTGGGGGGCTACGCTTGAAAACTCGTGCCGGAGACACGAGTTTGTTGGGAGGGGGGGTTTTGGGGGCACCCTCCCCGGAACATTTTGAAATGTATAGGCTCGGAAACGGAATTTTCAACACTCTCAATGAGTTATTTCTCTAAAAAAAAACTCAACCTGGATAAGGTGTAAAATGACAGGTACTTCTAGCGCTTAGAGTATGTACCAGGAGGCGATTACTTTAGCAATCGGCTCCTGCATGTACTTTATACGTAAACAAAAACGTTTTTCCTCTAGAAAAGTGGGGGGGGGGGGGCTACCCCCGGCTCCTCCGTCCCTGGTTAAGGGCCAAGTTGAAGATATTATGAAACAAAAGAAAATAGAGTGATTTTACCTAAGTTACGGTAATAACATACTACGCACTGTGTACTAATTCCATTGTCTTCTTTCGCATTCACGGATTAAGTAAAGGCACAATAAATAGCGTTAAGTGTTTGTTGTCAAAGATTCTAGAGTATCACATGCAAGAATTAATTTAAATCATTTCTGTTGATTGATAGGTCCGTCAAGAGGAAACTTTGCCTGAGAGTGAACCCGACCTTGAAGCCGTTACAGACACTGTAAAAACAGATTCCGTTGTAGATCCCTGTACAAATAAAGCCCCTAAACGAAAGAACGGAACTAAGGAATATAACGCAGAAGGTAAGCATGTTCGCAGACAAAAACCCGAAAGGAGAGAGAAGAGAGACTTTTCTAAAGATACGCGACCTTCTAGAGGGCATCGGCGCCCCGCCTTTGACAGAGCCGGAAATAAATCAGAGGAAGAGAAATTTAGACAAGATAAACCAACAATAGAGAAAAGACACGCAGCAGTAGATAGCGGACCGAGGAGAGCAGAGAAGAAGGACGAAGGAAAAGGAGCTATGAAGAGTTCTGAAGAACAAGGCAGAGCCGGTGCTGGTGGAAAAATGTTTAGTGCGAAGTCGGGAGTAGAACTAGAGAGCAGAACAGAGACGAAGGACGAAGAGAAAGTGGCCATTAAAAGTTCTGAAGAACATCGCAAAGATGCTGGTGAAAATCAGGTTAAGGCTAAGCCGGAAGTAGAACCAAAGAGAAGAACCGAGAAGAAGGACGAAGGCATAGTGGCCGTTAAAAGTTTTGAAGAACAAAGCAAAGATGCCGGTGAAAAACAGGTTAAGGCTAAATCGAGAGTAGGACCGAACACAAAGACTTCTGTTGCAGACGTCTCTGAGAAGGTTGCAAGTGCAGCGAACGTTTCTTCTAAAAAGGACAATAACAGTTCTTGGCAAAATTCAAACGGCGAAAGAGCTAGGTCTGCTAAAAAAAGACGAGGGAGGTCTGGAAAGGGAAGGACATTGGGTGCGGAAAAATGTGAAGTACGGAGTGGCAGCAGAGACTTAAATGAGAAAACAACTTGTTCGGGTGACGACGGGGAGCAACAAACTGCTAAACCTCAGCCATCACGAAACGTTACGTCTTATCTAAAGACAAATGCTTGCGGTAAAGCTGATGCAACTGTAAACTCTAAGCAAGGGACAAGCGTTAGAGAGGACATCGCTTGTAAGCCTCCCCCTGGTTTTGAGACTAAAATGGTGGATAAACGGGGGTCCGAACAATTTAGAAATGATCCTAGAAGACCCCCTCCAGGTTTTGAAACACATCTCTTACGACCTAGACCTCCACCTGGACTTGGCAGTCCAGTGGAAGGCCGGACAGCACAGAGCACAAGTCAATCAGTCACAAGCTGACCAATGTTTTAGGAAATTTGCGAGATGCTCGTGAGCAGGGATCACGTGTCAAGGTCCTTGTTACAATACACTGTTTTAGTTCCTCATGTCTGCAGCCGCCCCCTTATCCCACCCCCCTCCCAAAAAATGATATTTTCTTTTTTCCTGGCAGGCAAGTATTCAAATAATTATCCAAACCCGAAAATCAGTATTGAAAAATTGTTGAAGTTTCCCTTTCATTACGAGGCGCGTGTTTTTCTTCGTGTCTGAGACGATAGCCTGAAAAAATGAAGATCAACTACCAAAAGCAATTGAAAAGTTCCAAGTTTCCGGTTATTTGCTGCGCAAATGGCTTGAGCGGGAAATCTTTATTAAAGAACTTCAGTGATAACATAATTTGAGAGGACCAAATAACAGGGCAAATAAAAGTATGTAAAGCTTTCTGGGTACTCTTTCTGCGCACTTCTGAACCAAATCAACAAACCCTTTTTTGTTCGACAGAGATAAAGTCATGGATAGCAATAGCAAACAATCCTTTATTTGAAAACAAAATATTTAAAATGCACACACATTCTATGCCCTAAAAGTTACACTGGCGTCTATTTCCTATTGTCCCACGAGTTATGAAAAACATGCAGCCCGAGTACTCCGTTTAATTCTAAAAGCGTTTTTAAGCAAAGAGCCAAATTTTTTGAAGGCTTGTCTCTGAGGCCCTTTCTCATGCTGGTTTCCCACTATGTTCTCCGTTGTAAGACTCCGCAGCTGGCGCTGACTATATCCCATAACTGGAAGGCGTAGTGAATTTTGACTTATTCGCGGCTGGTCACCCATCCAGTTTCTAACCCCGCCCTAAAGGACTTAGCTTGGGCGGTCCTCAGCTGTTTATCGTCCTCAAGTTTCACGAGGCTTTGCGAGACATATTTAATTATACGCTAAACCAGCTCTCTTAAAGGGAGGTCTGAAGTAAAAAATAACGTATGAAGGGTTGGACTTCTTGACTTACTTTGAAAAAGACGCTAGAGATAATTCAGAAATGACCTATTGTGTTGACCTGTTGGGTTGAATGTTTTTCATGTTCGAGTGATGACTGAAGCTTCATGTTTCCCATAGCTCATGTTCCCTTCTTTAGATGATCAAAACAAGACCGCTCAGCTGACTCAAAAGTACCCTAAGAATTTAAACTACTGCAAAGTGAAGAGGATCAACAACATTGACAAAAACAGGCCAGCGGTCATCCTGCTGACAGATGCGCCTCCTGTTGGCATGGTAGTGGAGCCGGCAGCTGGCGGCGGATTAGTTGCAACAGAAGTGGCGTTGAAACTAGCCTTGACGGTTCGGTCATTGAGTGGCATTGGTGGACGATAATTTTCCTTGAGCGGTTTACCGTCCTGCTTTTCGAGTTTACGAAGGAGACCAATCTGAAACAAGAAATCATTGTTGAGTGAAAGACAGTTATTTTCGAAGACCGTTCCTGTGCCCTCACTAAAACGGGAAAAAAGTGTTTCGTTTACAACTTTGATAGAGAACTAGCATCAATTAACAACAAGGCAAAGCTCATTCCAGTAAAACTACGCGGCTTCTCAGGGATGTTACAATCAAAAGCAAATAGAAGATCGTTTACGACAGGAAATGATATGGGATGGTATTGTGAGTAGTCTCAGTAGCAGGTTGATGGTCGGTTATATGCTTCTGGTAGTTCTTAGAGACTAGTAATACGCGCTCTAAGCAATCTAGCTGGCTCGCAGCTACTGAATGGAGTGGAAATTTCTGAAATGTTTATACATGTTGTCTCCCTCTGCTGGTAGGGGAAGTTCTGTGCCGCTTGCACCGCGTGCAAACTGAACTGTTGGATTGCAAATAATCTCGTTTGTCCGTGTCATCCTATGGGACGTTTTCAATTACGTGGCCAGCATTTCTGATAATTTATCGGAACAAAAGAAGAAAATTTCAACTCCCAGAGGATTTCCTTGTTACACCAACATGGCCGCGATTTCATTGTTTTGGAACGCCAATGTGGCCGCCGCGACGTCAAGTGAAATAGCTCCTTAGTGAACGAGTAATCAGTTGCGTGCCAAGAAAAAATTAGGCGTTTCTATTTAGAGAGTAGGAAACGAGAATCTGCGTGTACACTTGCCATACCCTGCAGACTTACTGGCAGGCTTAAAGACAGGTCGGGAATGCTGAAGCGGCCGAAAACGTCTCCCCACCCTCCCTTCCCCTTCCCTAGAATGGCCATCACGCAAACGTAAGTTGTTTACTCTACCTGACGCTTGGATATGTTGACAGCATCCTTGAAAACAGTCCAGGTGACAACCTCATTGCACGTAGGGGTGGTAAGAGAGCCGTTGTAGCGGTAGTAGTCGCTCTTCGAGGCTGGCAGCATTTTGTTAAAGACTGCAAAATCTGAGGCCGGTACAACAACAGATGATTTGTCTGTGAAAACAAATCACACGAAGAGATTTGATCAAAAACACTAGGTCACAAATTTTTGACTGAAATTGAGTATAGGTACAAACTCTTGTGGTTTGAAATCGGGCAAGGTTCTTTTTCTTTAGACAGGGTGTAGTCAAGGAGTGTAATAATTGGATATCGCTCCATGTAAAGGAATCCAAGACAGTCTTGGATCCTGGATTCCACACTAAGGATTACGGATTCCAGGATCTGGATTCTAGTCTTTGTCAGTGGAACTTGGATTCTGGATTCCGAACTCCTTGTGCTGTATTCCGGATTCCAAAATCCAGTATTCCAGATTTCACAAGTAATAATATTCCGGAATCCAGATTCCCTTAAATGAGGCAATGGATATGGTTGTCTTGTGAACAGTGCGAAGGATAAAGGGCAGTTTGGGTGACATCGGCATTGTGAAGTGCTTCCAAAATTTTACGCGAACCAAATATTAGTTTGGGATGTCTTAAGTGTACGTAGTGCCGTGGTGAAGTCTGGAATAGGGTAAAGAGTTTTGGTTAATGCGATCAGGTCTAAAACATTGTCGGGCAAAATTATTGTTGGTCTGAAATAGGGATGAGGTAAATTTCTCGAGAAACATTCATGGGTTGCAGCAGTACGCGAAACTTACATTTAGTAACATTTGCGGCAAAGTCCAAAAACGACCACGCATCGTTATCATCTCCTTCAACCTGAAACAGATGTAAAGGGAAAAAAATCGCTGAAAAGTGACAAACGGCGATATCCTGTGGAATTGCGAATGGTAAATTCTCTCGCTCAGAAGATAATAGTCAATTTCCTGCTTTAGGCACCATGGTCCAAGTAATGGTAACACGTTAGACTTTTCCGCCCCTTTCGCTGTGGTTACGTAATTACCGCTAATCCGCTGGCCATCCTTTAGGCCCCTACCCCCTCCTAAGGCTAGGTAGACGGCGTAGCAGTCTCTGCCATTACCTTTTAGGCGCCGTCCACACGACCCTGGGGCCCGTTTCTCGAAAGTCCCGGTAAATTTGCGGGCCCGGAAAGCTGTTTTGTGTTTCCCGTGTTTGCATCCACGATCAAAGCTTCAATAATTTTGAAAATGATACAATAAAACTATCAGTGAGCGAAGCTGAATTGACTGGTTTTTGAGCCTTGAACTGTGCTACCATTCAACAACTTTTTATTTTAAAATTTGCTTTCGGGCCCGAAAAGTTACCGTGCCTTTCGAGAAACAGGCCCCCTAGACATTGTGGAAACAGCGTATTTTGTTACCCGGATTCGTATGGACGGGTTCCTAAGCCTTTCTTGGGATCGCTTTGAAAACGAAACGGTTTTGGCGAGCGGATTCAATGGTTTCGTGTGGACGGAAGGTCCATTTGTGTGAAAAAATGCGGTTTCAAAAATATCTAGATTAATAATAAGAATAACAAATACTTTATTTATACTGCAAAAAATAGATCAGCTGAGTATGAAAAAACAGCTGGTATAAAACTATGTGCAGTAATAAAAAAATGTGCCAAGTGCCAATGCTACCATGTGCCAAGTTACTTTGGCGCGTTCTAAATTTTACGATTTTTGCGATCTTCTGCGTGCTAGGCACAATAAATAAATAAATAGATAAGGGAAATAACTGCCGCAAAAGTTTAATCACCGAAGATCAAC
Organism: Porites lobata; assembly: GCA_942486035.1. Classification (NCBI taxonomy): domain Eukaryota; kingdom Metazoa; phylum Cnidaria; class Anthozoa; order Scleractinia; family Poritidae; genus Porites; species Porites lobata. The sequence continues at coordinate 3,684,413 of CALNXK010000023.1, read as the reverse complement.
TCCACTATCAAAATTTTCTTGTTCACAAACACCGCAATTTACTAGAAATGTCATTGTTGTAAGAGAAGCTTACACAGACTGCACAAGGGCAGTACAGTTGTACCTGTAATTGGATTACACAACCGTAAATACTTAGAACGACATCAGTATTTCATTTCTGAATGATACCCTTCCGTCCATGTTCACCTGAGTTCTAATAAGCGAAAGAATTTTGGATGCAAATGCTCAAAATAGCAGTGATTGGCTCCCAGTGAGAAAATCCAGAGTGGACACGTCGCAAAACAAATTGTTCCCGGTTGAATTTGTGTAGCCTTGATGACCCCTCGTCGTGCCTAATAAACCATTTAACCCTTTAAGCCCTACGAGTGATCAGCATAAAATTTCTCCTTTTTATATTAACGCTTAAGAAATGCTTTAGAAAACAGAGTGGTTATGAGAATTGAGTACATGATCAGGGTCTAATTGATATTTCAGCAAATTCTCCCCTCTACTTCTGTTGAAAAAGTATAAGGACAGTAAATGAGAATCTCATTTTTGATATTAGGGTTTGGGTTCTTAAAGTAAAATGTTACCTTGATAAAGACACCAAGAACGGCAAGACCATCTGGATATTTGAGTGCTTCGGTAACATTGGGATAGTTTGTATTGCAGCTTACAAAGTGCATCTGAACAGAAAGAACAAAAACATGCAAGTTTAGCAAACGTGAACCGGGGGCATACTCAAGAGAGTTTTTAGGGAGCTTTAGCAACGACGACGGTAAAGAGGACATCAGAAAAGCAATAGGTTACGCAAAACAACAACTTTGCACGTGCATCACGCTGTTTTGTACATTTCTTTACCGTCCTTGCACGACTACGACGTGAAAATGCCAAATTGCAAGTTTTATGGAGGACGTAAACAAGCGACGACGAATCTCTTTTTCTCTCTCTAAACTTGAGTGTGGTCCTTAAGAAATCAACTCCAGGGAAATTCGCCTACACTTGCCATTTTCAGCAAATTGGAATTAACGCGGCAAAGATTGAAAAAACGGGAATTCATTTTAAAACTGACGTTTTCGCTGCCGTTGCCGTCGTCGATGCTAAAGCTCCCTTTTTTTTTTCATGGGGAGGCTCCACCACCGAGGTCCAACCCCTCACCCTTTTGTAAACCATTTTTGACAGAAAAGGTTCCCATTTCGGATATACCTTCCACTGAAAAATCAGTGGTACCCCTTTCACACACCTAGGTTAAAGCTTTGCATCCCAAAACTGCTGTAAATGCACTTTCTGTTAAATATGAATCAATCAGAAAACCAGGAAGTGTTCTTGTCTTTCTCACATCCATAAAATGCGCCTGTTAGTCCTGTTAGGTCTTTTCACAGACCGCAATGACAGTTTTCCCTACCCTTTCATATATTTCAGTTAGTAAAACTCGTACCTGAAGCCTAACAAAGATACCCCTTTCGGGCAGAGCTGTTGACAGCGTTCGCACATGCTCTGGTTGTCTCCCCTTGACTCGGCTAGGCGAGCCGAAGTGTTATATGGAGCAAAATTGGAGAGGCTAAGAGGGTGACCCTACCAACGAAAAAGGGCGGGTCACCCTTCTAGTCTTCTAGCGGAGCCCACGTTTTCTTACTCATGTAAACGGTACAAAATTGCGTGCACCTCTCACCTCAGCTGGATAAGCGGTTCCGTTCACGACGTGTTCCGACCCCTCGTCGTTATTTGGTCCCCAGTGGAGGTGGAATTGAACGGTTTTATAGCTCCCGACAAGACCTCCTCCGCTTACAGTGTAATTACCGCCAGCCAATGACACTACCATGCCGTGTCCATTGTTTGCAACGGTGAAGTTGAGGTCTAATTTTTTGTCGTAATTCTTTAAGTCAAATTTACCCAAGGCGTTATAAACAGCGTCACTACTTTTGATGTCGATTGGAGATTGCCTTTTTCCAGTCTCGCAGACCCCCTTCCAATGATTAGGGCCTGGAACGTACAAAAGTATTTGAGGGTATTTATAGCTCTTGAAAAATAAACTAATAAAAATAAATTATATGGCAAATTGCAGTGCTGAAATCGATAATGACTACTGTTCCTTTGGTCTTTGCTGACTGTGACGTCAGACGGTGACAGTGCAATGTTATTTGCTAATGTTGAGAACTGATTAAACGTGACTTAAGCGAAATGCTAGCGTAAATGGAGTCTCTTCTAAGCTCCAGTTTGTATAGTGATTTGATCCAAAACCCGGAGAAAAATGTTTATAGCCTTGTCTTAAGTAGTTACATTAGCCTCCGAACAAGCTCTCAAGTGGAGCGGGGCGGGAAAGAGGGGAGAAAAAAGGCACCTAACCCGCTTTTTTTCTTTCCCAGGTCACGCTCGGCTCGCGTCTATTTCTTCCCGCTCCACTTGGGAGCCTGAGTTACATAAGAAATGCCGAATGTAATCTAATAATCCATTAAAAGGTAATAAAGAAACTCTTACCAGTATCTCCTTCATAGCTCCAGGCTAGTAAAGAAAAAGAAGACAAGAACGTCTGATTAATAGGTAATTTTCGAGTTGCCCCAACCCTCTACTTTCCTTATCCCTTTAAGTCCCAAAAGTGACCAACATCAATTTTCTCCTCACAACATCAGTACATTGTCAAGAGATAAGGTTATGAGAATTGACAAAATGATTACCAAAGAGAAAATGCCTTGATCTTTGAACAAATTCTCTCAACTCATTCTTTAACGAAATGTTTGGAGACCAGTTTGGAGAATTTGTTTGTGGATATTGGGACTTAAAGGGTTATGCAAAGAAAACTCTTTCTTACAAGAACGGTTTCGCACGTAGCCTCGTTTTGAAAGTGAGACATTTCGGACCTCGGAGCGATCAATAGTTAATAATCTCAGTCCGTTCCGCTTGACAAGGGTAACGAAAATTTTGGGAACGAAATTAAACTCGAGTTCAGACAATAATGATTCACGACTAGTCAACACAACCGGCGATCAAGCCCTTTTTATAAACCGCGCTTACGGAAGCTAGTTCCGTGACGTCAAATAAATGCCGAGTTGAACGATGTAAGGATGCCATACTTGTTTCCTTAGTTCTTTATCTTGGCTCAATGCGCTCATGCGTCAACAAATTAAAAAATATATCGAAAATTCTAAAAAACCTTTGATTGCTTCAGTTGGAATCGGTTGAATCTACAACTGAAGTCTGACTATATTCAAATGCTGTTATTTTTAAGAAATGACCGAAGTAGATCTTTTTTATAAGTAGCTTTTCACCAGAATCTGAAGGGGTTTGTTTTACTAAGGTGCAGCTCAAACGTCGCATTTCTCATGAGCCGAATCTGATGCAAAAGAGTGAGAACAATAGATTTACCTCGTTAGCAATACGTTCGGCATATGCGAAATACAATGTTTGAACCGGGCATGCGATGCTTAAAGTCTCTTAGTTGACTATTTTAATGTTGAAAAGTGAGATTCTTTCAATTAGAAGCTCTTGTCCCTTAATTTATTGCAATAGCAGTGAGAGTGGGTTAGGTTAAAACCAAATTCGGATTGAATATTTATTCTTGTGTTTTTTTAATCAGCGTGGAGTAAAATGATTACTTATACTAGTACAGCATACTTACAAGGACCAGCACTGAAGGCAAGGGATGCACAGCTGATGATCAGAAACACAACTACAAGAAAACTTTCCATCTCTTCCCTGTTTCAGCGGGGATAGTCTAAAGTGTAATAGACACAAATTTCAGAGAGGAAAAAAAAAGAAAAATTAGTAAAACTGATGACAGCTGCTCTGTGAAAGTAAATTCTATTTGAACAGTTACCCTTATCTTACTGTGCTTTTAATTAATTTGTTCTGATTGCTTAAAAACGGAGCTAATTTGATTTTTCAGTATTTCCCTCTCCTCTCTTTGTCAGGAGCTGACGTATGTTTACATAATTAGAAGATCACATGTTATGTTATGATTTTCCCCTTTTCCATCTTCTCCCGAAATATTTTTTTATTCTTGACACAGAACTGTGCGTTTTCAGTTGGTGGTATTCCCCGCAGTGGTAAGAGCCGGCTTACTTTTACCGCCTCGTTTGCAAGCATGTCCACCTGTTACATAATTCATGTGAAATGATTATCTTCCTCGGGGGATTTTTAATAGATGAGGTGGAGTGTACCGCAGATACCTTTTGTCCACTTGGAAACAATGATCAATAACGAAATATACGGTTTCCAAAATTCCAAAATGAATAAGTTTATTTGTGTTGCCTATCGTGGACACAACGTGATCTCAGGACACCTGCTCAGTACCGAAATGGTGCTGTTCTTCAAGAGACCACTTTCGATATATTAAAATTCAGCATGATAGCGAGTCTTAGAGGACACAAACAAAGCTGAAGTTTGATCTATCGAGAGTGGCCTAATTCAGTGCGGATGTCAAGTATTCTCGACACGGGCTCTCAGAATTGCACACACACCCTCAAAAATAGATCGCGCGCGTGACTAGTTCAGTCAGTTGAAGAAAAGTTGAGGTGAAAGTCCTGAGGAGGTTGGTATTTCAGACCAAGGAAAGAAGGACTTTACTACAGAAATAGCAGTCAGAAGCGTGTACATGTAGCATGAAGAAATGTATCATACATCTTGCAGAAGCAACTCGCTCTCATTTCAAACATTCGCTTTATTCATTAGTCTCAATCGCTTGAGGCAATGGGCTCTCTGCCATAAGAATGTGAAAAATGTTTGACCCAAAGCAGGTCAGCCCATTGCGCAACAACTTGAGGCGTTTCACTAACCGCAAGTGAAGAAGCCACGATTCGATTTCCACTGATTTGCAACGAAAATAACCTAGTATAGTACTGTTTTGCACGTACTATTTGCAAAGGCGCTATTTCGACCCTACTTAACTTATGCCCATCACTTACTTCTTTTTGCGAAGAGAAAAGTTTATAATCACTTCAGATAAAAGATAACTAAATTGCCTTGATTATTAAAACAACAACAACAACAAAATCTCCATATAAAGAACAAGAGTTGAAATGCACTTAATTAACAAGTTTAACATGGCTTGTCAAACAGTTTCACGTGCGATTACCTAACTCCCAATGATAAATACTGATTTGGCGAGGAAATCATTCATTCCTGCTCAATTTTCTGCGGAGCCACGAAGGGGTGAACGGCCACCCTCTCAACCAGAAAATCGCGTGGTTCGTATTAGCAAATACGCCCAGCTGTCCGGGTCCACCGAACAATCATTTCCCCCGGGGGGGAAGGGGGACTTTAGGAATTTTGAGGTGGGGGTTTACCGATGGGACCCTGGAACCTTTAGCCTATACCAGAGATAGTTCAATTGAATATCGCTACCTCTACTAGACTTAACTCCCCAATCCCCCCCCCTTCATCCTGGAGTTCTAGGATATCATTCCATTCCTCATGATTAATTGGGGATCATTTCGGGGTCGACGTGAAGAGAAATGGGGACCGGTACTATTTCGAGGTCGATTAGGGGATCATTTCAGGGTTGGGGATCCAGTTTCGGGGTTGGGATCTTTTCGGGGGCTATACAGGTCACTAGCTCAGTCCGGCCAAAACAAAACCGAATTGATATTTTTGGATCCAGGTTTCCTAGTCTAGATTAACATCAAAACGTTGATCACAAATGAAAGTTTTTCAAGGGCTTTAACCAAAGTTTTGTCCCGTGTACTCATTTTACAGGAGCAAGTTCAACGTCGTTCCCTGGTTCTCTCTTAAGGTTGTTAACCCACAATCGACTGAAAACTGAAACATCATTTCACTGAGTTTTTGCTTTAACAGTTTTCGTTACATACCGAGGTGCACTGTACAGAAACTTAGCTCCTCCGGCTCGCATTAAAAAAACCCCATCTCATTTGCATTTCATACTTGCACGTAGAGAGGTTGAACTTCAAATTCCCCTTGTCTGATTCATGAGATTGCCACATGATTTAAAATTTCTGTACCCAGGAGACAGACTAAACTTTCCACGTGAGAAATGAAAGAACAACAAGTATGAGTACATGATATCTTTTTATGAATTTATGACGCTTTGTAAGTGATTTTGCTTCTTGTAGGTTCTCGATCTCGCAAGCAATAGAAGTCATAGAATTGCTTCGCCGGCCACCCACTTATATATATACAAGCTAAAACGTTTAACATAACTAACACGTTTTTTCAAGTATCAGCAGAAAATAATTAATATGTCATTTGCTGTTAAGATTCCAGCTGTGAACAGTACATTCCTTTTTTAAAAAAGCGACTACGTTTGCCGCATGTTTTGAACCAGATACGTTCCTAGTGTGTTCTTCATATGGTAGCTTGCATAACCGTCGCACAAAAAATCTAGGAACGAGCGGCAAGGGAGTGCCGAGAAAGCGGGCGCGCGAGGCAAGAAGAAGCTACTCGTGGGTGTCATGCTCAATCGGTTGTTGAGCGCGCATGATGAATACGTTTAGAAAAAACGATGTTATAGCTATTGCACTGCAGTTCTCTTACTTAGTTGAGAAAAACAACAAATGTAACTTAGGCTACACAAAACTGTAAAACTGTTTTACACAAATCTGCTATTTTAAAAGAAAACAATGTAACTTCATAGAAATTTATGTGCATATTTACTGCTCAATCCTTGCAAAACCAAGGGAAGACTAACAAAATGCTTCAGCTTAGGTACGCTCATTATTTCTAGATTTATTTTCGTCTTAGCGTGTTCCGACTAATTGAAAAAAGCTAACAAGATTGTAAGCAAAAACTTTCATTCTGTAGTTATTGATGCTATTTTTCCTTTCCTCTCTCTAGTCATGAAAATACAGTTTGACATATGCGTATGCGATCTTTTTGGGCTGTTGTCGAACGCCAGTTCTAGTTGCATAATCGTGATCGTCAAAATCTGACAATCTAGGTACAAACGCTCTGACACGTGAAGGGAACATCTGCGGCGAGGATTCCTTGCCAGTTGCCACACATCCATTTATCAAGCACTTGTTGAAGAATTGGCGTCTATAACGAATTAAGTACTTCTTTGTATATCCCGAGGCTTAATTAAGCAGGCAATCATATCGTTACCTTTTTAATAAAAAGAAAAAAAACAGAAGAAAAACAACGACAACAACACCTAAAACAAATCGGAATTCGCACTGATCCCTTGCCTGCGTGGGTGAGCAGACTCCATTTTCAGCCGGAAAATACAAGGGAGTTGGCGTCGAAATAGATAAGGGTTTCTCATTGTACAAAGGATCTCTCTACAGTGTCTGTCATCGGTTTATCAAATAAACGGGTTCAAGGGTAGCGTAGTAAAGTTTAAAAAAATAGTAATCAGATTTTAGGGATCAAAGAAAACAAAGAAATATTTGTGTTCAGTGTTAAAGGGTGCATGGTCAAGTAGTGTTTTAATTTGTTTTATATCTAATTTTTTCGTTGGTCACACGATTCTCATGCACACCATGCAGGTCGACGAACGTTTTAAAAAAGAACATGTACATTTCTCCATTACATAATTACGTAATAAACGAATGTTCGATAAAGTTAGGTATTTGACTGCCTTTTGTCAGTTTTTTCATACAACCACAAAATTCAAGATAGTACATTTACAGAATGTAAAATGACCGCCGTGTAACATTCCTGAACAAAGCAGGCGTTAAAGAAATTTTGGGCGGATCTAGGGGTGGTTCGAAAGGTTTGGTCGAACCCCTACGGAAACTGCGAACGTCCAACGTCTATCTGACTTGCAGATACGATAAATACCTTGTGTAAATTTGCGCTTGACTTTCAGCAAGAAAAAAACTTTCTTAACAACGCCTTAAAAATTAATCCCAGTTGATCCGCCCCAGGAAATCACTGATAAATTGAAACTAAAGAGAAGGAAATAGCTTTACTCTTTCAAGAACCGTAAGTTAGACAGAAGTATTCGACTCATCTCTTATTTGAATTGTTATCAACAAACTTCTTTGTCTTGCTTACTCTAATGTGCTGCGCTGGTATTTATTGACTCAAAGGTTCGACTGTTGTCACATTCGACTTCATCCTTGCATCCTATTCCACTCCCAGGTTTCATGACTGTCTAATTCACCCCGTCAACGAATTCCATCTTCGCCAGTTTACATAAAAAACAATTGAACCACTAAAAGCCGCTTCACTCGTGCCGTTTGACAACCTCATCTCATTTAATAGGCAGCAAATTACTTCTTTCCCTTTGCAAGCGTTCTTAGCCAATTTATATCGCGTTATTTCGTGACTTTGTTTCATCAGAACTCTACTTATCTGCTTAAATACAAGTGGCCTAGAAACCGTTACATTTCTCTGTAATATCCTCTGTTTTGTTTTTCTTGGTATTTTTCTTTGACGTTACTTTCGTTTTACATTATCTGTTGTTACATAATTACTTCGGTTCTGAAACCTTCTAATGTCGAGATAAAGTCAATAAAGTGTTTCTTAGGTGACTTTGAAAAAATAAAAATAAAACTTTTGCATACCGGTAACTTTGGCGTGTTCATAAATCACAATCAACATATACTGCATTAGTGTTATCACAAAAGAACGGGAAAAAAAGTAAAAAAAATACCTTGAGATTGATGAGTCGGTCCGAACACGTCTCAGCTCTTGCTCCTTTCAAAGATCACCAGTCAACTGCAGATGGGGCTTGTCGGCAACGAGGAAAAATACTCAAATTACGAAATAGTATTCTGTTACGTTTCTTCGGGTCGAATGACATGACAGCTTGTATCACGCAAGTATCAAAGGCCGTTGTAAAAACAAGAACTGACGAGACTGTCGAAACTAAACAAACAATCAGACAGAAAAAATCAAACATGAATTAATGCTTCAATGATAATCAAGCATTTGTACAGTTCTGCCTGCCATAAAAAATGTCACTTACTAATACGAAGCAGGGGGCAGATGATGGGCGCTGAGAGATCTTAAATATTAGAAATACCAGCCTTACTTTAAAATCTGCAAATACTGTAGACGAAATGTTCACGTGAAATCGGCAGACAGAGGTTGCAGGCCGGTGCACAAAGTACACTGGTTTGTACAAATTACTAAGCCTCGTGAATGTATTTTGAACTGAGAGGGAAGTTAGCTCCTATTTGGCTCTGGTGCGCAGGCACTAGGCCAGCTAAATCGATCACGAGATGAGGAATAGTTTGAGACATGCTACCGCCTGAAACTGGAGTGAAAATTTACCGTCTCCAACACTGTTTCTTGAGGAAGAGATTTTTAAAAAAACTTCTGGATGCCCTCAGCATCTAGAACTAAGTATTGTAATGGAGTAATTTGCTGCTGTTGGGTAATCTAAGCCAAGAACAAAAAGTAAACTTCATTGCTTCCAGATGTAATTGTCCAAAAATGTTTCCGAATAGGGTCAGACATCGTCCTTTTCAACATTTCCCAGGAGACTGGTGTTGGAGGGGCATTCTGGACAAAAATGCCATTGGATCATGACCTGTGTACCATTAGATCGTACCTTCATTCTATTGAATCGTACCTTGATTCCATTAGATCGTACCTTGATTCCGTTGGATCGTACCTCCGTTTCATTGGATAGTGCCTTGATTTCATTAGGCGGGGTACTCCCCATGATGGCCTATACCAGGAGGCTCCGCCCGAAAGGGTTACCTTTTTCGGGGCTTCAGGTCATGAAAAGGTAGGGATTTCACTAGTTGAAGTATATAAAATGGTAGGGAAATCTGTTATTTGGTCAGTAAAAGGGCCCAAAAGGGCTAACAGATGAATTTTATGGCTTTATAAAGTCGAGAAAACGTTCAGTTTTTGTGACTGATTCCTATTTAAAAGACAGTGCATTCACAGCAGTTGAAAGGGATGCAAAGTTCTAAACAAGGGTATGTGAAAGGGGCACCGTTTGTCAATAGAAGGTATACGAAGGGGTATCTTTTTCGTGAAAAACGGTATATAAATGGGTAAGGGGTTGGACCTCGGTGCGGAGCCTCCCCGTATAAAAATTTGTTGAGTACCCCTGGGGATCTGATCGGAGCGTCAAGATCAGTGTCTGACAACCCTAATAACGGCTGCGAAGGAGACTATGTCTGAAAGGGTATTCACGGGATTCGGGATTTTGACGAAATACATAGTGGGATTCGGGTAAACTCAAAATTTCTTGACGGGATACGGATTTGTCCGCCTCTTGGAAAGCGGGATTCGCCAAAATCTTGACATGGATGCGTTATTGGAAAAGAGAACGGTATGCGGAATAGAGGTGGCAAAAAAAGAAGCGGGAATGCCTTCTTTCCAGACCTTGTTAAGTTTGTTTGCAATCCCCTCTGCTAGTGGATCCGTCACTAGGTGAGAGGCAAGGAACTGGACAGCACAGCGTAACAACATAAAAACCAGACGAAAATAAAGAGATTACATTCATGAGATTGTGTCCAAAATATACGTGGCTTTTCTATGTCAGGGATTATGGGCTCCTGGTCAGGGGTATTTCGTGATAAGCTATTTTAGACCAAGTTCCAGTAGGTGTAGCGAATCCCAAATAGTACTGTAGCCAATTAGTAGGGGCGCTTTCCAAAAGTCAGAACCGACCGGCCGGACCATGGCCGGACCAGTCATTTTGACAAAACAATAAGCTTCTTCCAAGAGTTTTTGCTGAAAAATCATCTCCTTCGTGCAAACTATTTAGGATTCAACATACCTGGCTGGATAGTTTTGATTAAAAGTGAAATTCTCATTACGACGGGAATGGTTTGGCCGGTCAGTTCTGACAAATGGAAAGCGCCCCTACTAATTGGCTACAGTACTATTTGGGATTCGCTACACCTACTGGAACTTGGTCTAAAGTTTCGTCTGGAAATTCTCATTCACACGAGGTGACGCAAGGACACGGTTGCATCATGTGCAATCACGAACAGAGTTAAAATCACGCGCATGCAGGAGACACACAGTAAACTCCAAATACAAGCTAGACACAAAGGACACAAAGGAGCAAGTAGAGACGTATAGAATTGGCAAAATCACAATCCTCTCACATGAAGGAAATAAATCAGTGCTGGATCTAGACCTTGAGATAAAGGGGGCCCCGGTCATCCAGACCCTTAGAAAAGGGGCGGCCCGGTCTCCAAAAGAATTTTTTCGGCCCTTCGGGCCTCAGTTTGGTCTAAAAATAAGGGGGCGGGCTCCCTGGGCCCCTCCCCTGGATCCGCCACTGGATTTCGTTGCAGTGACGTATGACTTGTGTGTGTTCTTTTCTCTCTTCTTTCATCTCGGTAATGAGACAAGGCTGAATCAAACTGACGACAAACCCTTCACTAGCCACCCACCCCATGAAACTGACCACACTACTGGGTCTATGCTCTTGTCTTCTCGAAAAGATGTGGGTTGTTCTACGTCCTATCAGAGTCGTATCGGCACAAGTGCTGAGCATTGGAGACGAGGTAAATCAACGGTTTTCGCCTTTATCAGAGAAGAGTGTTGTGTCGACGAAAGAACTAGTAGAAGATAAGACAAACTGGACTTTGACTACTATAGCGTTGACTGGCTGGGTACTTTTTTAAAACTGGCGATAACATTAGCGTACACGGCGAAAGGTAATCAGTAGTGCAATCGGAAGCGTAATTAGCTCAGCAATGCGATGAATGGTGCGATGTTATCGAAAACTGACTACTATAAACTAGCTTTTTTATGTATAACTATTCTGATTGAAGACAAAGAGTACAATAGGAATACAATTAGTTATACTACTACTTTCTGCAATTTGATTGGCTTAGAGCATACCTATACATGTGAAAATTACAAAACCTTAGGATGTAGTAGTATAAACAAATAATATCATGATTTGCGCGTGATATTTGGCATAAATACCACTCGTGATATTTCAAAATTGTTTCAAATTACGTATAACAATTTCGATATATCACTCGCGGTATTTATGCCAAATATCATTACAAATCATGCTGTTACCTCTGACATATACCATGATGGCTAAGCCAATCAGAGCTCTAGAATTGCATTATCCAAAGAATCAGTTTTCAATAACGTAAGATAAAAGTTTTAAACCTTTATGGATCCGATGGATGTTCAATGGATAACAAAAAGACCAGTCTTTTTATTTCCATGTTGGTACGAAGTAACATCGTGATGAATACAAAAAGTCGGAGTTTGCCCGTAGCTTGTTCTTTCAGTATAAAAAGAAAAAAAACAGCAACGCCTTTCTTTCGTGGAAATGTAACTAAATTATTAAATTGGAGTAGACAACGGTTGTAGCGAGCTATGTGCAAAAGTTCTTGCAGAGCGCGCGCACAGTATTTCTTTATAGCTGTAATTACTCATAGTAGCCTGCGAGCAGCAGATGTAGTTTCCGGTCTTGCTGTTCGCAGTGTATTACTATAAAGACCAAAGTTTCTTTGTATCAAGCTTGGTTTCCATATGATCGTCCCGATCGTCCCAGTCGGAAGATCCGGACGATCACATGGAAACCAGGCTTTAGAGAAGAAAGAAACCATGATCGTTATGCACAGGTAGCGAGTTTCAATTATGCGATTTTACCTTAATCGTTTCTACTTGTACCTATAAGGAAAACCGAGATGAAGAAAATGCTTCTAAAATAGTGCCCCGTTTAATAACCTTAAACGTCTGCTTGTTTTACTACATACGCGTTTTTCGGTGAGATCAGAAATGAAAACTTCTTTTTAAGAATTATTATAGCTGTTTTACCTTCTGTTGAGAAAGTGTTGCTAAGGATCCAACGTGTGCTGCCATGAGTAAAGTCCATGCAGCGAAATATTTTTGATATGAGCTAGCAGAACAAATCTTTTTGTTCCGGCGATAAGAGCACGTCTTGCTCATGCAAACACTATGACTAAAGTAATAATGTGACATCACAATAAGGTTTTTGACTTCGCGCGCTTCAGAAAATCGTTCCCAGTTTTCTACCGAGATCAAGCAAGAGCCCAAAAACTTGGTAAAAAGGCCTGGGAAAAGAGACGGGAAGAAAAAAGTCGATACCTCATCTTTCCAATTCTCTGTTCCTCTCCTTCCTCTGCCTCCTTTTAACGCCTGCTATGCAGCCTAACAACAACACACAGGAGCCGAGCTTAATTTTCCCGCAATTTTCACTCTTCCTCCATTAAAAACGGGCGAAGGCTGTGGAGAGACAAGGGGGAAAACCTCTCCCCGGCCCTTTTCTCTCTCCTCCCCCGGCTCTGTTTATTTTTACGCACTAGCTTTCGTGTTTGCTCTTCCCTACTAACATAGAGCAAGCTAGCTGTAACAGACTGCATTGCGTCATTTGCTAAAGTCCTCATCCATAACTGCCCATGCGCTCCAGTTTGCTTTCCTCACAGTTGGCCATTTGCAGCGTACAAAGTGCGACTTTTTGCCAACGAAGAATAAGAAAGGTGCCCCAGAGAAAAATTTTAGATTGAATACGAAGATGAATGATAATCTCTTAAGACTGCTTGCGGGGATATAAAAAGACAGCTTTTTTTACTCGCGATCAGGTATTGGTGTGGAAAGACGTTTGACTTTCTGACAAGGACATGGCTCCTAATCCAATATTTAACGCGATGATTATTTGCCGCCTGCAGAAAAATGTTCTAATTTATATGTAACACAAAACATGATTTGGACATTGCCAAATGATAACTAAATCACTTTATTGAGAATTTTTCACACCAATTCCTACTCTACAAATTCAGATGAAAATTTATTACTAACAAAACAATACATGAAATAAGGACGTTTTACACAATCACACTCCACCTTTCCCAAATCAAACCCAAGAAAAGTAATATGAAAACAAGTTTAATGGCGATCAACTAGTGCAATTCCAGGGCTAGTTACTATGACAACTCATATGTTCCGTTTGCAGTTAATATCCCAGGATGGACAGATAGAGAAAACTGAGCTGATTGAACATGCCAATCACAAGGAATTTTGTTATAAGGTTTAAAAAGATTTCGTAAAATTTGATGTTTAAACCAATTTATGACATTTTGCTTTTGGTCCTTTCAAGATCAAATGGACAGTTAGAATTAGATTTTCAACATTTGTGGATCAATAGTTATTTTGTACATCTGTACATTCTGAAACTTTTGTACACTCTCTACAATAAAACAGAAACTAAACAAAATGTTCCTTCCTCCAAAGAAAGGAGGAAGAGAACAATAAATTATTGTTCATCACGTAGATAGTAAATTACAGCGGTGATGTTTCAGATACACCTTACTTTGCACTTTAACTTTACAACTAGTTCTAATAATTACCTGGCACTAGTACTTATGTAAGCAATCCGGCGGGATAGGCACCACTCAGTGGCTAAAGTGACCGAATGTGAAATTCCGCTTTTTTCAAACGTTTGTATTCTATTATCCCATTGCAACACAATTACAAAAAATATGGAAACATAATAGAATGAAATGAACAAAATAAATATACAAATACATGAATAAATAAATGAAAATTGAGAGGAGACCGAAAGAAACCGAAGATCGGTAAACAAATTATTTGAATTCCCAGTGATCCACGTTCGTTATTAGGGAGCTTAAGCAGCAACGTTTTTGAGCGACGCAGTGATCCCGTGGTTTCGCGCACGTTCGTTATAACAGTAAAGAAGAAGATTTTTATATCATCAAGGCAATCACGTTGACGCGTCGCTCAAAAAACGTCGGCAAACGGAAAAATCACGTTAGCGGCAAGCGGCAAACGGAAAAAGTCAGTGTGTTATACAAAGTAATGCCCAGTATGAGAGGACTACGGAGCGTGTCCTGTTTACATTATATGTGAATAGCCGGTAAGTTAGGACTGACTTCATAATCCATTTTCACCACGTGACCAAGTTTTCATTTTGACTGTTGTTTACTGTTCATTTTATCTACACAGTAATGAGAAGTTTTCATGGAAACTGTTTATTTCCTAATCTAAGAAATAGCCAACTCTAATCTCGCGTTTGCCGTTTGCTGCGGTAAACGGAAATCTAAATCTTTCTTTAGTAGGGGCCTTACTTTCACTCCTTCTCTCGGTTGTTTAGTTGAACTGCTCTGCAGCTCAAGAAAACATAAAAACTGAGGAGGTGGTTAACTGTATCAACTACCTTGTCGACCCATGTAAGAGAATCCGGTTTCGAAATCAGAGAAAAATTTTGCTCGTGGAATCGGGAATCGGGGAATTTTTGCTTGTGGAATCTTGAATACAGGTCAAGGAATCCGGAATCCCACTGACGATTGGAATTCGTTATCCAAGTTCCACTGATAAAGTGAGGAATCCAGTACCTAAAATCCGGAATTCACGGCGTAGAATCCAGAATCCAAGACTGTCTTGGATTCCATTACATGGGTCGATACCTTGTAACTCAAAACTCATGTGTAAAAATAGCTGAGGAGGCAGCAAACAACATCAACAAATACATGCCAGCAGACATTCGAACTGCAGACGATCCCAGGCCACACCCGACGGTCGCAGCTGGCGAGGCCTGTTCTGTCGCACTTGTAGCAATACTACCAGTACTGATTCTCGGGGCTGAAGTTATGCGATTAGTATCAGCGGAGGCCTGGAAGCTAGCCCTGACGATTCGGTTGTAGAGTGGCTGAACGGGACGGTAATTTCCAACACTTAATGTGGTGTACGTCTTCTGGAGTTGACGCAGAAGGTTCATCTAAAAACAAAAAAACAAACAAATTAGGAGGCATTCGGACTATTTTTACACTAAATGACGTATTGATCCAATAGACGGCGGGTTTGCGGCAAAAAAAAATTTAAAACGCTGCTGTCAAGTAGTTTAAAACACATGTTTTTTTAAGTCAAATACTGTACCTGATACTGCGATATGTTGACAGCGTCCCTAAAAACAGTCCACGTGACACTCTCTTTGCAAGAAGGAGTGGTTAGAGAACCGCTGTACCGAAAGTACTTGGTCTTGTTGGCAGGTAACAGGCTGTCAAATCTGAAAGCTGGAATGCCACCCATGGATGAGTCTACAGATACAGAAAGAGATAAAAACGTACCAAAGATGTCGTTAGTCACAATATGGAGAAACGGGCACGGTTTCATGAAATTGCGCCATGAAAACTGCGAATATGCGGAAAAAACATCACTTACAACTCTCAGAAAGGTTTCGGGCATTTTCCAGAAACGAAAATGCTGTGTTATTAATGCCTCCAACCTGAAAAATCAGAGTAAAAAGCAATTCACGTCGGTCAAATTTTCGGCCCAAGAATGATTACAGATAGAACCACGAGACCGAAAGGTTCACAGGAACGTTTGGGTTTACTTAATATATTTATTATATAAACTACAGTGTGTTATAGGGATTTTGGCAACTGAGATATGTCGTACCAAAACACATGTGTTCTGATATCCTATCAAAACACGTGTCGTTATATCTATTCACATTTTAAAACAATTGATCTAAATTTATCTCTCGAGATCTCGAGACATTCTCTATTTAATCAACTTCTTTTTACCCAATTACCTGTATGAAGAGACCAAGAACAGCAAGACCATCTTCATGTTCGATTGCTTGCACAAGGTTGTCATATTTGGTGTTATAACTTACAAAGTGCAACTGTAAAAACAAGAAGGGAAACTTAAACATTTGATGCGAATATTTGAAGTTCCTTTAGAGGGAATTTTAAAAACTACTTTTCCGTAGTCTCATTCGTTTGCAGAAACTGAAGTTGTTTAGTGTTGAAAACAGTTTAACAATTTAACAATTTCCAGGTTAGTAGCAAAGGAAGATGTCTTAAGAAGGCGCAAATAAAACGCGAAGCCAGTTATCGAGCTGATAGGCTAATGAATCATAGGCTTTGTACAACAAAAGAAAAGCATATTCACTCTAGTAGGTTTGAGCCGACCGTTATCACTGGCTTTTGAGAAACGAATTTCCTTTAACAATTAAAGCTTGAAACCTTCGGAACGTCCTTTTCTTTATTTAGGGATTATAACTCTGGAATGTTTTTATGGAGCACTTATGACATAATTCTTAGAAAGATCAATGGATTTCTCTGATATATTTAAAGAAACACCTCGTTGTCGTTTGATGCAAGAATTGTCTTTGTAACATTCAGTTTCAGTTTGCTCACTCACTCACTCACTCACTCCGGCACTCACCCACATACAAACATACTCACCAACTCACTCACCCACTCACTACCCACCCACCCACTCACTCACTCACAAATCACTCACCCACCAACCCACCACTCACTCATTCACTCATCCATCCACCCAGTCATTCACTCATTCACTCACCTCAGCTGCATAATGTTCTCCGTCTACAATGTGTTCCGATCCCACAGTGTCGTTTGGTCCGTAATGAAAGTGAAACTGAACAGTGGTGTAAACATCGTTCAGACCTCCTCCGCTGACATTATACACTCTGTCAGGGAATGCCATTGCAAAGGCGTAGCCTGTGTTTGATCCAGTGAAGGTTTTGTTGAGCCTCCTGTCGTAGTTTTCCAGTGTGAACGCACCCAAACCTTTGTCATGAGTTATCTCGCTGCTTTTAATATCAATTGGTGATTGTTTCTTGCCTGTACTGCATATACCAGCCCAGTTAGCAGGGCCTAAAAGAGAAATCAAGGCATGTTTGGGATAAGCGTTTTTAAAAAGAACTTTTAATAGAATGACGTGTCGGTGAAAAGCTGGTTAGAAAAGTGGGAGAATTTAAAGAAAACTGATAAACAGTAAAAACGAAATGTTAATATTTTCTCACCAACATTAGCATTTGGAAGGTAGCTCCATCCTGAAAAATAAAAAAGACAAAAATTAGAGTGTCAGAGTTAATTGCATTTTAGTCCCGTCTTTTTGTTTCTGTGCTAATACCTTATCCATCCATCCATATTTTTCAATATTATTTATTTTAGTTCGTAGTTCGTTCCTGTGCATTTTATCAAAAACGATTAGACTGAAACTGTATTTTAGGAGTTTCGAGTTTGTAGGCAATATTAATTTTTCCAGGGAAAATGTGTGTTTAATTATCATGCTTAAGAAATTTAGAGAATAAAGTGATCGTTCTGGGCCCAGTTGTTTAAAGGTCAATTAGCGCTAACCCGGGATTAAATTTGAATCTGGGTTTGTTATTCTTCTGTTCAAAAGCATTTTCTTGGATAATTTTCTCTATTCTTTAGAGCATCAAATCATTCCAATGCAGACAAAAAGAATTTGATTTTTAAGCTTTCATATATGAATTTAAATTTCGCACTAACCCTGGCCAGTTATCTCAACCCTGCTTTGAACAACCCCGCCCATAGCTCTAAAAATTGTAGACGTCTCTTGTCAGAATTAACCTCGGATGCTTCACCCCTCTCCCACCGGCTCTTTTCAGAAGTCAAGGATCCCGGGGGGTACTCGATATATCCCTGGGTGGGGAAGTGCGGCGCGGCCCCTCATACCCTGACCCTGTTTAAGACAAATATCGCTGATTTTCCTACCCTGTTTAAGACAGAATTCCGATTTTTGATACCCTGTTTAAGACATTTATCCTGTTTAAGACAAAAATTGATAAATCGATACCCTGATTAAGACAAAAAATGATAAATTCGATACCCTGTTTAAGACAAAAATCCCGAAAAACATACCCTGGCTGGCCGCACGTCCCCATTAAGCCCTTATAAGGGATTACCCCCCCCCCCCCGGGTCAAGGATAACGCGTGGACTCTTCTTCAAATTAAACTTGGACCGTTAAATTAAAGCTTACTTACCTTGACTGGAAGAAAAGGTGAATTTAGTGAAACACAGAAACACAACCAACAGATAACGATCCATACTTCGCCGGATACCGTGAACTGAAAACAAAAGAGCAGTGTGTGAGAACACTGGGCTCGCAAACGAAATCAATCAATCAGTAAAGGTAGCTAAACTGACTGAAACACTGGCCAAGACCAGTCGAGATATTCCATATATTGGTAATGCTCATGCAACGAAGGAAACATACAACTGCAAACGCATTTTTTTTACATTAAAAATTTAAAATGTTCAAATGAGGCATTAAACTGCTGTTCCCCACGATGATGCCGTTGATCGGCGAAAGCTTAGCCTGCGAACAGCAGACGCATTTCCGGTCGTCGTGCGTCTCTGTTCGCAGGCTAGCGAAAGCTCGGATTTTTATTTATATTTTTTAAAACGGGCAGCATTTTAAGGCCTCATTTGAACATTTTAATTTTTTGTCTTCATCATGCTGCTTAAGGACAACTTGAACAGTAATTTTTAAAATTTATTGTTCGTTCGAGCCATGTATTTTAACAAAGTCTGGTATTTTTTTAAAAAATCTTGTTTATAGTATTGTAATTAGTAGCTAAAACTTTAAGAATGAAAAGCCATACGGGTAAGTCCAATAGTCTATGTTTTAAAAAACGCAAAACTTTGGATTGACAGGCTCAAGCAAAACCCAAAGTTTTCGTTTAATATGGCCAAATAAAAACAATACATTTTACTGACGATCTCCGCCAACCTCGTCACCAGCCCGCGTTGCCCCCTTCATATGTGGGAAAAGGCCCTTGAGTATGTAGAGGAAGTTCGGACGATCCCCCACTTTCTCATGGGCGTCACTCCGTACTCGACCGATATACCATGGCGTCAATGAAGAAAGTTTTGACAAAAATTTATTATTTGTGGAAAATCAAAAGCTGGAAAGAGTTCGAAATGCGTGGGTGAGATACCGTCCAGTCAAAATAGCAAATATTGAACACTTACGTAATCTGGCAGTAAACAAAGAAAGCTCAGGGACGTCAATGACAGCTAAAAAAAAATTCTGACTTCCACTTCCTTAGTAACAAAATATTTGGATGAACGATTAAGTTGACTCTCTTTCATGGTTCTATTTCGAGGTGAAAATCAGACTTGAAATATTACTAGTTTACGTTTCCTTCACAACGATTTTTAATAAACCGTAACATTCCCAGAGCAATATTTCTGGCACAATAATCTTGCAGTAACCACGTATATCCAAATCTATTATACTAACTTCTTGATTCACAACAAACACACATATCGCACATAAAAAATAGAAATTCATACTAGAAACAGGTACAATGATCGGGTCTTTGGCGTTCAAGCTTTAACTTTTTATGATCAGTTATGCTAAGAGTGAGTTATATACGACGTGCCTGAAATACGACTCCTTCGCGTCCCCCTCCTATCATTACTTTTCTCTGTTCTCATTTCTTTATAAGGATTATTATTGATAATTCAGACGATCATATTCAAACCTAAACCAGCTCTGCTATCGCTGTTTAAAAAATGCCAACACACGAAAATTGATCTGTGATACAAAACAAAAATATCGAGGCAATTATAATTTGAAGACGGAAGCTCTTTTTAAAAGGTCTAATTTTATATTGGTGAATAATTAATTATATTTGATACACGATTAGAGCACATTCTTCACGTGACTGCGTGCTTGAAGGTGGGAGTCCTAAACACTTTTTCCTCATGCATATTTTACTGGAGGGGCTAGAGTGCACGTGCATACTTATGTGCGGCCAAACGCTTACTGCATTTCTTATACTAATTTCACCACAAACCGGTGGAATAATTTGAACCTCCCTGAGCTATGCTGTTAAGATATACTCGACTTTTTTAAGTTGTCAACCCTATAGAAGAGGTTCTGGGTCTGTCGTTTCAAGGGAACATGATGAAGGAATTCTCAAGTTGTAAGCTCCTGGTCCCAGCATTGAGAGGAAACGTTTTGTACGAAATATTACAGTTACTCAGTCAGAAGTTACGCCTGATGTTTAGTTTGAAACAACTGCCACCAGACCAAGCAAATTTGCTATTACAAGATGTTGTCTACAGCTTTAACAAATCTATATCGGTGTTTTGCTAGACTAGACATCACAGAATAGGAGACTTTACTGAGAAATTCCTAGCTGAAAGAGGTTTCACAACAAAGCATTTCATTTACAGACTCCTACAAAAACTGGCGGACTTAATTATAAATATACAAAGAAACTAAGAGCTTAGCATTTCTGTTCTACATCAACAAAACTAACTCAGTGAGCTGAATATCGAAACGAATTTGTGACGGAGCAGCAAATGGAACCTAAGTGGACGAAACCACGGAATAACCCTAATCATTAGGCCAATAAAATAGTGGACGTTTTTTACCACATTAAAACCGATAAATTTGTCTTTTATCCTTTTCACGTTTCTAATTTAAACGTTTCAAAGCTGAGAAAGCCTGATTTGGTATTGCACCTGATTTAATTATGGTACGTTAGATTTCTTTTAGCCTCAAAAACGAAACATTTTTTCCTAAAATGAATTGTTTGGACAGCATAGTAAAGCCGAGACGGTTTTAGCGATAGAGATCAGTTCAACTTTAAAAAAAAAATCAAAACTGTAAACAACAATCAACACAAGCAGGTGAAACTAGAAAGAAATCAACACGGTCAATATCTGGTACACGAAAGTGTTCTTTTCTTTAAATTAGAAAAAAAAAAACCCTGATCCTTAAAAAGTGTTAAAGCAATTAATTAAAACCGAATTGAAAATTGAAAAAAACAAGAAAAAAGCAATTGAAACCGTGAATCGAAATTTCAGTTCTATAACGTAGTCAAAGCTCATAAAACGAAATTACTCGATTAAAGAAAATCATTGACGGTCTGTATATAATGATGAACAAATTAATACAATATAATCGGAGAAGACTTCAGTATCTTCTCATCAATGTACTCAGAAAACTCCAACGCAATATTTTTAACCCATCTTTGCGTGTATTGACTTTCGGAACTGACTCGCTCCAGAACATTTCATTAAAAAGTGACCGAAAAGAAACAGTTTAAAAGAGGTTGAAAACTACTGTAATTAAGCTTTCGACTTTTAGAAGAAGAGGATTAAAGGTCTTTACAAGTCAAAGCAAAATAAAGGGCACGTTAAACAAATTTAAAAAAGACATTATTTCAGGAACCTTTTGCCGAAAAGGATTTTTAAAAAAGGTTCGAAATGTAAGGAGGCTCATTAACGAAAAACCGAGGGTTCGAAGACAGCGATACTTCTAAGATACTTCACAACACCATGAAGGGCAAAAGAAGTTGTGGCTTCGTTTTGGTGTATTTAAAATATTACTAAATAGAAAAAAGTAGATCAATCGATTCACTGCACTCAGCTAAAGTAAGGCTAAAGCGTATTTTTTGCTCACCTTAATGACTACTTTTACAGGCAAAAAGCATTTCGTTTGTACCGTACTTCACAGCCCCAGAGTTTTAATTTCTACATTAAATATTGATGGTACAGTAAATGACAACAAAAGCCCAATTTTAGTTGAAGATCCATCCACTAAGTGTCCATAACATTTCCTCGATCTGAGATCTCTGTTTCCTGTCTCTTTCGACTTATACTAAGGCGGATAAGGTATCGTACGCGGTTTAACCCGCACCATTTATCATTTACCCCCTCAATCAAGTATTCAACTAAGCTATTATTTTCATCTAGAACATTAAACTTATAATTTTACCTTAAAGCAAATACAGTATGTTTATCCTCTCGGGTGTCGACAATGACTCTTCTGTGATGACTGGAAAAATTTACAAATAAAACGCTAAATCAGCAAGTATCTCAACAGGGCAAGCGTGAATGCTGCGATCACTAAATGCGAAGCTAGCTGAGTGCTTTCCTGGAGGTCGAGGAAACTAACAGGACTTTAATTTTATCTGCCTTTATATATTTTCTCACATAGAAATATTGGCTTGAAAAGTGCACAATATTTT
Source organism: Porites lobata (assembly GCA_942486035.1). Taxonomy (NCBI): domain Eukaryota; kingdom Metazoa; phylum Cnidaria; class Anthozoa; order Scleractinia; family Poritidae; genus Porites; species Porites lobata. The sequence goes on along the minus strand of CALNXK010000023.1, from coordinate 3,661,791 downwards.
AAGTAAGGAATATTTTATATTTTTATATTATAGTTTTCTAGAATGGTTGCCATGACAAGAGCTTTTAAAATAGTTTCCTTGTTTTGAAGGAAATACAGTTTTTTCTTAATGGTGGTAGCAGTTTCTCGAACTAGAAACAGGACTGCATTAAATCCTGCAAAATACTTGTTGGTTATGTTTCCAAACTGTTGTAATTTTCATAATAATTATAACGGAACTCTGATTGAAAAAGAAGATCAACTGATGAATTGAAATATCTGAGACAGAGCCTGCGAACTATTATTGGACAAATCTTGTTGAAACGGTTGCGTGTAAACGCCGTATTGATGAAACATTCAAAATAAGTAGCAGTTAAAATATATTTAAGATCAATTATTAAAATACTACGCCTCACTCAGGAGTGTAGGGCCTATCGGTGACGTCCATGATATAAAATTTTAGGTCGTTAACTACCCATCTGATATTGCACAAAGCAAAGGTGGGTGTTGCTGGATTGACAGGGGTGGTCGATCATCGTGTCACATAGAGGTAGAAGTTGCAGATTCGGCTCTCTGTTGTAGTGTTCAAGACTGAAAGCCAAAATTTTTACCCTTAAAGGTATCGTTTAGGGTTGGCATAAAGAGATATCTACATATATATGAAAACCAAATGCCTTGGAGTTCATCCCGTGGAGTATCTCTCCTTTAGGCGTCAAAAAAACCCTTAGCAGCAGTCACCACACCCCCAGATTGATCTGATACAAGGCATGTTTTACCATTGTTTCAAATAGGACAGGGCCTTCAGGTGTGGCAAACACACAATCAGCGAATCTGTGGATCATTACCCCTCCCTCCCGGACACAATATAAAATGGTGACTTTATTGACTTTCAACCGAAAAATACATAAGGTGATTCGTTCAAGTCAGGCTTGTAGATGTGGAAATGGCTTCAAAATCATCAGAGGGCTACTCCCCCCCCCCCCCCACCCCCCACCATAGTTTTCTTTTCTTTTTTCATTAAGAACAGCATCCAGAGCCAGATTTAGTTTGTTTCAACGAAAAACAATTAATCAGCAATTTTGGACAGTCAGATATTGCGTAGGTCGAGGTCTAACATAGGTTTACGTAACCTTTCGTTACAGATCCAGCATCTTAGTTTTCTACCGCAGCTATGAATAAGCTCGGCTGTACACATGATTAGCGCCGAGACATTTTTTGGACTTAGGGTTTGGAAGCAGCAGAATGTGCCAAGTTTAGCTTATTTAAAAATGGTGCAAAAAATAACAGGGTACTTGGTAAAAGAACTAAGGGCTTCATGACTCCTTAAACTTGTAAGCGTTCAATCTAAAGAGGAGCACAAACCCTCAAAATACACTCTGGATATTGTGTTCTCAAGTGATCGTCATATAAATGAGCTTTTAATGAAAGTCTTTGGCTTACGAGAAAGTGGAAATTGCTCCTCTTGGCCCCCCCAAGTTTAACGAATGGCTGCTCTGTTTGGAAAGTAGCATTTTAGGCTGCAACTTACAGCTCTTTGTTTTTGAAACATTCGTTAAAGGAGTTCTATTTTTGATCATCAACAAAATGTGAACGGAACGTTTTCGATTTGTGCTGAGAGTTTGAAAACTCGCCGCACCTGGAGCAAGCAAAACAAGAGCTTTAAGTGAGCCAGGCTTAGTCACCATTCTAAATTGCAGCATAATAAACTATAACTTGGTAATCATTAAAATGTTATTGTAATAATGTCACAGACTAAACAGTCTACGGTCATTTAGCTGATAATTTTATGTATTGTAGGTCTGTACGCTGGAACTGTATCTACCTGTATCAAAAGGTGTCAAAACTGATTTTCAAGAAGAACGCACCGCGATTTTATCAATCAATCTCAATCCGTCAGGAAAGGAAGGAAACAAAGGTTTTTTTAAACAACTTCGCAAGGAAAGGAGTGCATTGAGTTATGCCAGGTGGATGTTTTGTTGAAAAGTCAAAACAATCTGATATTATGATCACCGACTCAGAAAAACGCTGCTTCATAAATAGGTCTTATATGATCACATTGGAATATTATTACCTCAACATTCGCAAACGAAAAAAAACAATGAAATTTGTACTGCTTAATAACAAACAGCTCCGCTGCCAAGAAAGTTGTGGTCTTCTGAAATACTTGAAAATTTCGTTGCCTTTCTGACTGCGGAAATCATATTAATGATCGATAGAAGCTTAACTGAATTACTAAGCCCATAACATACTTAATTTATTTCGTAAGGACCTTCAACTTGAAGAAACGGTTCTTTTAAATTAATCTTCCGGAGCTTGTTCAGTTTCCTGTACTGTATGCAGGTAATGTACCCACTAATACATGCCACGTGAATTGAACCGATTCTATGTGATTATACTCCTACATACTATAAAAGGAGCCTTCTGTATCAAACAAGGCATAGCGGTCATGCAAAATCGAACCCGCATTCATTATTGCAACGGCCTCCACAGGAAAATGCTCCTGCACAACCGGTCTCTATAATATAACTGGAATATTGCATGTACCAAGCTGTATTGCATAATCTCGGGGCAAATAAACAGCAGCCAGAAAAGTTCTCACGCTCATTATATTGGTACTTGACGATTTCGCCTTTTCACTGAGCGGAAACAATTTTCAGATTGAAAAAGGTTTTGATTAAATCAGCCTCACAACATAATAAATTGTTTTTCTGAGGACATCAACTTGAGATCACTTCACCAAAAATCGGAACTGGATAACCTGACAGATGCCCATTCACGAAATTTTTGCCTGGTGTCTGATGAACAAAAAATGCTCAGCAAAACTTGTTGCTAAGAACGTTAGAACGCCGGAAAGAAGCTTTTCTTTTTACTTTTAGTATCTCTGTGTCAGTTGACTCTATACCCTCTTTTGGAAAACAGCTCTTTTCTCTTGTCATCAACAGCCAACTTACGCCGGCAAGCTGTAATACTGATAGGTTTAATGAAATTTGGCTACAACTTAAGTAGAATGGCTATCAAAGTACACCATTTAACGAGATAGCATAAAACGGGAAATTTCTAAAGGGGAAAGTGCTTCTCACTAAAAAAATCGCTCTCTCAATTATTCAGTATCATAAGTCGAGTTTTGAGTTTAATTTGTGAGTTTGCGGAAAGTTTTTGGTAAGAGATTATCTTTATGGATGTCAAAGGAGGTTGTAGAGTGGACATTTGACACTTCTTAAAAATTTAAGTTAAGTTGTGAAATGCACAGGTCACCCACGCTTATTCTGTGACCTATTCATTATCTCTGTTTCGCTTACCCAATAGTTTAGCTGATAGTTTGCTACAGTTACCGTTTTCTCTCACGCTCGTTTTTGTCAGTCATTTTATAAAAAGTGAGTTACTTCTGTCCAAATTCACCATTTACGCATTGCCCGGAATACACCTCGTTAATCCACCCCCGCCAAAATACCTAAATTGGAAACAATGGTTATGCAAAATTTTTAAGGGTAAACGAGGTCTTTGCGGCGAAACCACTTATGCACGACTAGCGTGTAAAAATGTTGGAAATCAATAACTACACTGTCAGCAGCCCATAACCCGGAGCGAGCAACTTCCATACTAGGCCCATGCCACGGCGCTTTTACGGACCGGTTTATTTTTAGACCAATTTTTGCCGCGAAAATGGAATCTCCGCCACGTCTATATGAACGCATTCGAAGTATACTAAGATATTAAAAAGGAAAACGTAACGTCAGTAAAAGGCAAAAAATATCACTCTTAGGTCTGTAGGTTTTGCTGACTGGTTCTGGGACTTGAAAGATATTCTAAATTGGCGTCAAAACCGTTCTAAAAATAAACTGGTTCGTGAAAACGTGGTGAAACGAGTACATGGAAATGTTTTGCTTCAGGTTGTAGGCTCCTCTACTGTATTAACTAAGGGGAACCGACTGGACACACAAATATTATAAAAGAGTTATCATGAAGAATTAGATTGAGAAATACACTTTAACTGAGGAGTGGCAGGCTGCTTGCGATACCAACCAAGTTTTCCAAAGAAACTTAAGTTTAAAAAAAAGAGATGGTACAGAGACATTTAACCTGACCGTGATGAAGAAAATATGGACAGCTCTTTTAGGAAAATACGACACACAACTGAAAAAAGACGAAGGGTTAAGTAATTCAGCCGCTAAGACCTGCTGTTTGAACCAGATCACAATCATTCATACAAGGCTCATACAAGGCTCATACAAGGCAGCGCTTAACTGGTACAGCTCGGGTAGCTTTTCGACCCTTTCCCGCACCAAACACGTGCGAACGATATTTTCCACCATAAAGGTTCACGAGACGTTTTTCTTTCAAAATAACCTGCAAGCATTGGCGTAAAATTAGGGGCATCCAACGTCAATTTTGGGAAAACGTCTGTTCGGAAGACGATTTGAGATCTCGAATTTTCTGAACATTTGTTGTAAAATTTCTTGCTTGCCTGCCTCTCCCAGGATTTTCGAACATCTAAAAAACAGTATAATTGCCCATTTTTAACGGATTTTTACGCTAAAAAGGTCTTCTAAAAATTTTGGGAGCCTTTTTTCTGGCTGAAATTTCAGCGAGAAGAGGTAAGTTTTGATCCCTATAATCTTCTGATCACTAGACTTTCAGCTAGGAAATCCGAACGGATGAAAAATTTTTAGGAGATAAAAATATGCCTATATCTAACCGTTTTAAGTACTAAAATACATTTAACAACGCTAATGTTTAAGTGGTTTTGAACTATATTCTCGTTGGGTGCCCCTGCAAAATCACTTAACCATAACAGTAAAGTAACGAGGTAGTTTTAATAGAAGTCATAGAATGTTCCATGGGCATAAGAAAAGGGATGTTAAAGATGAGGAAGAAGGCAAATTTATTGACTCAGATAAGAATTTCAATCCCACTGTGACGTAACTTTCGCTTTTTGGGAAGATGACACTTAAAATAAATGTGTCGACAATATACCAATATAACTAACTCTGTTCTCAAGGTTGTAAAACTACTTGAAAACAGCCGAAATTTCAACGCGAAAACCCTAAAATTAAGTGACAACCTAAATTTACTTCAAAGAGTCTAAATAAAGAACTTACTACTTTAAGTTCATGGTTACAAAAAAACTCTATAAGGTTGTTATGGTATCGTTAGAGTCACCTGCACTTAGAAAGAAACTGAAACAAACCGCAAAAGATACTTCTATGAATTTCATATACGTTTGTTAATGTTGACCTTACTGTCGGTAGCTCGCGGTGGTTGCTTAAGATTTTTTCAGTACCAGTTTTATCGATTGTCACCTGTACCGAGTCTGAGTGTAGGGATAGTGTAACGACAGGAAATGGTCAGTAGCAATTTCAAATCTTGATTTGTAGTCAACTGCGGCATATACCTAAGCCTGTGGGATGCAGCATCCGCGAATGTTTTCCTCAGTAATGCATGATTAATGCTAAACAAATTTTTAATTTGGTTATGATTTTAAACGCGATCAGTTGCACTGAACTTGCCTTGGTTCTTGACTATAACAAATTAATTTGACCTGAACAGCTCGAACGCTGTTTGTGCAATTAATTCAAAGTACGTCAATCGAAAGTGGACTTTTTTCATTCTTGAGCGGCATCGTCTCTGTAGTAGGAAAGAGACTAAGAAATACAAATTTGGTAGAGCCAATTTATTTTAAAATAAAAAGACCTCAGTTCTGGTTGACGAGTGGCCCTCAAAAACGCCTTTGCTTAAGCTCCCTATTGTCGATATGCTTTCCTGTAATCAATGGATCAGAAGGGATAAAAGTATTTTACACACAGATTTACTAGAGTTATGAAAGATAAACTACCAAAATTACACGTGTTTCTACATTGCTGTTCTGCCTTAAAGGTTTTTCCACTAAAGCATAATTCTTACGTGCGTTCGCAAGGAAATTTTACTGACATACTGAAATACTCACATGGGCACGTTTACACTCGCGACAGTGGAAACCATCTTGAGTCAACTTTGCTTTTGTCCTACGTTCCGATAGAACACCGGATCACGCAAATACAACCGGAATGTGTTTTTCTGCATCGACCTCTACCTGACTTGGCGTTTAATTTGAAGTGACTTATAACAATCTTTCTTCGACTCGGACCTTATAATCGCTTTATTATCAAAGTGGTAATACATTTTGAATTCCAGGGTGACCGCTTTTTTGTAATGGATAATGAATTTTGAAACCTGGCTAGTCTCATGTCATTGCCTTGATGGTCATTCTGCATATTGAGCAATTCCGAGATTATTCTGAAGTGAAACGAATCAAAACATTGTTTCACTGCTATATATCTGATAAAGGCGCATTCAATAGTCGTGGGCATCTCTCTTATTTCATACATGACCACCACTCATGTGCCTACAATTTTCAATGGCACGATTATTCTCAATTCTCCATAATAAGTCCATACAATCACACTAATCTATTCTCGCATAGAAGAACACCAAAACGTTTTCGAATTAGCAAGATTCATATAGATTTATTGCCCCCACAGGGATTTCGCCCAGAAGGCCAAATCCCGAGGAGGCACTCTAGTAACTAGCGCGTATATTAAGGAAAGTACTTACAGTTGCAATGTACAGTCATACAGTCAATATAGAAAAAATCTCGATTTGCTTGACCAGAGGCCGCGCGAGGAATCGGTAGGTAATGATGACGTTTCTATTGTTTGCGCCCGCAAGTACGAAATGGTTAGGATGACATAAAGACAGAACATCCCAAGGGACCTCCTAGGTAGATTTTGTGACATTTATTGTGCAGTCATACTTCGATACTCTTTTGCGGTACGTGTTATCAGTGACATTCTGTGGAGCAGTTGTTTCAGTGAAAGTTATGGACCAAAATTTTAACGACACTCGTTAAGCGCAGAAGAAGTTATAAGGTGCGTATAACTGTGTATATATAAACACTTGGAGAGTTTGCCAGACACGAGTTCACAAATCTCTCATTGGAAACCTTGCCAGACACTCTTTCTCTCTCCCAAGTTGACCGGAATAAGACTCAGCCCCAAACAAGCAAGACGAGTGAACAACGGCGAGCTTTTCACTAGCACAACGATGGATGATTACAGAAATTCGCCGACAATCAAATTCTGTGCTGACTTATTCCCTGCTCACAGATGTCCTTCCGCTATAAAGTTTAAAATAAGCCTAGAATGCGCGGCTCTTGTTTACTGTGGGTAATGTCGACCGAGATATCGGTCGATATAGCGGTCGACACTCGGTCGATATAGCGGTCGATAGTCGGTCGACAGTCGGTCGACAGTCGGTTGATACTCGGTGGACACTCGGTGGACAGTCGGTCGATATAGCGGTCGATAGTTGGTCGATAGTCGGTCGACACTCGGTCGAGACACGGTCGATAATCGTTCCAGATGTGTCTCGGCTGATATAGCTTTTCGTTCACCAACACTTCGCCGACACTTCGCCGATAGTTGGTCGATACTTGACCGATGTATCGGTCGGTAATTGGTCGACACTCGGTCGATGGTCGGTCGACACTTTTCGAGCTTGGACCTAACTGTTTTCTAAATTGTGTTTCTGCTTTTTCAATTTCAAACTTTAATGTACTTAGCCAAAATTCCGGAATAATAGCTATTAGTCATTTATCAAACCTTTTCTTTTATTTTATGCGAACGGGACTGAACCTGAGACTGATTTTGTCCGTATCTTTCTCATCACTATCTTTGTCGGCCCCGCCAGGGGTAACGGGCGACGTCTCCGGAGTCTAGGAGACGCATCAGTGTACAGACTGGTGATTTAAACGATAGGCTTATGAAAACTTCGCCACAGTACAACAGCAGCAACAGAAGTAAGAGGTAGAAACACTTCATCTAATGTAACAATACTAAACACTATAAAATCCCGTCATTTTTTTTTAAACCAGCTTCCTGTATTTTTGGTAGAATTCAACTTCCGCTTCCAAAACTCAGCCCATCAGAGGGAACTATTGTTCACTTTTCAGCCACTTGGATAGATATTAGCTCGTTCAGAATTACTTGACTTGGTGGTGACAAGAGATTCAGTGCTAGAAGGTGATACCGCACAAGCTAACAATTCATTCCAGCCGCTTTGTGCTGCATATTTACTTTTTCTTGACACGTTCAATTCGCACGTGTGATCAACTCGCGTGCAGATGCACGTGAGCGTATAAAGCAATACATCTCTCGTGAGATCTTGGTTTACAGTGCAATCATGTCCAGAAATCTCGCCCGTCAAATTTCGCCCGCCTTACATTCAGGCAGGTTCGCAATGGTTTTAACCGCTGGTTTTTACTGTGATTTCCGGGCTCATAATGTTCGGAAAGTTCGAGCGGTCAAATACATAGCTGTTTATGGTCAAATGAAAGCCGCTGATCAAAAATATTGCCACAACCAAAGATGGCGACGAAAACTCAAAGAAATAAGCTTTCGAACAAGAGGTTTTGGAGACAATTAAGATGATTTTTGGCCGAGATATTGTAGAGCGTAGGTCTTGGATTTAAGCCGTGTAGTAGAAGCGTATTTATAAATAGAATTAACTCCAAATTCTTTAAACGTGGGAACGAAGAATATGCTTTTTCAGTGGACAAAAAAGCTCACGATAGAAAGACAAGACTTTGTACTTGAAGTTTTCATCGCAACCTAAGAGGGTTCCCCAGCGAAATTGTCATTAATTACTGAAGAAAAGAGGTTAATCTAGGTGGCAGTGCTCCATTTGCAATAGAATCATATGGAAGACGCAGGTAATTTTTTCGTATTTTTATTTCCATTCTGGGAATTGATGGGAAGCTCGAGATTTGAAGGTAGGGGTTGAAGTTTGTCAAAACTAAGATCTAAATAAGTCTACCTTTCAGTATCAATCGCAACCTAGTGTTTAGGTATATCGAACGACTTGCTGTATTGCAAATTATTTTACTTATCCCACATTTCTGTGTAAAATTTTCATTGTTTTCTCTTGGAATTTTTTCTAAGTGTCCACTCCTACTGCGCGTGCGTGAAATTAAATTCTGGCCATGTATTCTTGTGTGTTGACGAGATAACAGATATTAGCACCATAGCCTGAAACAGCAATATTAATCTGTAGATTTTTCCCTTGTCATCAACTCTGGCTAGCTTGAGTTCTAGAACTGAATTCATCGATGTTGATGTGAAGGCTACATCTCAATCCTGATCTTCTTAAACTACAATTTTTTCTTTTCGTTTTGCGTTTAAGACAACCATTCTGTAGATGAGTACGTATTCTTGATGTCAAGATGCTCTCATCTCGATGACATCGTTCTCTTGGAAACGCAGCCAGAGTAATGTATGGAAAAACAAAATGCCAGTGATTTTGGCAATCAGTCCCCTGATAAACTACCACGTGTCTATCACGTGAATGTTTTATTAGTGAATAATCTAGTATCGCGTATCACCAAAACTGTGCACATTGCTCGCCTGCGTTTGGCTAAGTGCTTGCTTGGTATACCACTAAATGGCTTTGCAAAACCTCTAGAGTTATGCTTTTCATGACTAAGTCCTTCTTATAGTATTCCATCTTTCCCCAATCAGAAGTAAATGAACATTGTGTCCGGCCGGCTACTAAAGTTGTCACTGAAAAGTCTCATGCAATATTGTTCTGACTCAGCAAGTATATACTTTATGGAGCTTCTAGTACCCCACTTAAGTCTGAAGAGATTTTGTGGTCTAAATATACCACTGTCCTTCAACTTTACACTGACTATGAATTGTGTAAAATCATCGCATACGATATGCAATATGAAGAAAAATCTTAAGCCACGACGTCTTCATTTGTTTACTTGAACATCTGTGAGTGCCTTCATTGCAATTAAATCCTTTTCAAAACCTGGTGAAGGAGACGTCGTTATTATGTTGTTTTAACACCTAGGGAATCAATGATTTTAATGTTTTTAGAAATCAATATCTCATTGGATAAAGAAAACACTGGGTCTACCGGTAAGTAGTCAAACGTATTTATAATCTATATTATCTTAACTTACATAATATTTATTATAAAATTTTTGTTCTGTAAAATTTTCGCAATAAATGTTTTTTATTATTTGTTTTACAGTCCACCAGCGCGCTACAGGCTAATATTTTTAATGGTCTCCCTGAATCTTCTCAGCATTTTACAGTGCATAAAAGTTATTAAAGTGATGCCTTATACACCTACAATGATCTCAGTTTATAACTGAGATTACATGAATTCGATATATATCCCTTTGTTCTCTAGAAACTGGCTACACACAGAAACTGAATACACACCCTCCTTAGAAAGGTAGGTATTCACCCCTCTTAAAAAATTGTATAAGAGACGTTCATTAAATGCCACAAATTAAGATTGTGTAAAGTGCATTTTCAATTATTTGCAATGAAAGACTAAAAATTGACAGTTGTGCTTTTTGTATTGTTTAACAATACCGCGATGTTGCGTAATGACGTCAACACTTTTTCCATATATTTGCTTTTAGCTTGTTTCACTTTTTTGCCTTCAATAGGTAACCCCTTTTGTGGATTATCTCCTTAAAATTGCAATTTTGATTCGGCATACGTGTTTTTTAACAGGTAATTTTTGTACATAAAAAAGTTTTATGAATCCAAGACTCGTAAATCTATTGCAAAATGAAGAAAGAAAATATTATGTTGTCAAAACAAACCAAAATTATTTTGATTAATACTGTTAACGCAAAACAGTCGAAATGAGCTATAAATATTAACATATTCCTTTCTTAGAATATCCCAATATTTTCAGACATTTTAATTTTACTTAGCTGTAAGTTGAAGATATAAAAGGCCGTTTTAGTGCTAACCACGATCGCTTCGGTCGCTGAGTAAAACGTGAACTTTTTCATTTTCTTTAGTGATCGCAGCAATCGCAGCACTCACCAAAGGCCTTTTTCTCTTCGATTGCTTTCTTTATTTCATCTTTGGAAACATTTGGCTGATTTTCTACGGTCATTTCCTAATCTTGTACAAGCAGCACGAACATTTGTTTCCCAGAAGGACTAAACGTACCCCCATTTCAAAGGTAGAGTTTTAGTTTAATTTCTTTTATAATAATGTGGTATCAGATTAATTGAGTGTATGATGGTGTTCACAACCCTGAACCAGCAGACAAAAGCTGATATTTATAATTTGTGTACAGGTTTTTAGTGATTGATCCCAAATATATTGGAAATAGCGGGTGTCGTAACATTTGTAATCGGATCGAATAACCGCAATATGCAGTAACCAAAACTAACTTATCCTTGATTTTGTTTGTATTCGCAGGGCTTGTAGAAAGAATATTTCACCTCTTTTTTTGCGATTCAGTTGTTGAAGTCGATAATCGAACGGTCTAGTAAACCAGCTTTCTAAAGTAAGACGTTGATAGTTGTCTGTAGAAATACTGTTATACATGTCGCAGAGTCCCTGTCAATTTGATGTTTCGTCTGTAAATGGTGCTCAGCAATGTGATTGTTTACGTCACCATTCTTGTGTGCAACACGTATATTGTAAGGTTGTAATATACGTGCAATAGTTTCAGAGGTGCCTCTGATGTATGGTATCGTCGCTGTCGTAACAGGGCCAGAGTTGGTCTGAGTGTTGGAATCAGTATTACTGTGAGTGTTCCGTCTAACAAAGCCCGTGTTGTAATTGTTCTTACTAAAAATGTTGTTAAGATAATCAGTCTCGTCTTGTAGGCTGTCAGGTGAGTCGCAAACTAGTTGCGCTCGTCTCGTCAAAGTCCGGATAGTAGTAGCCTTGTGAGAGGTCGGGTTGTACGAAGACTGGTCTAGTAATCGGTCGGTATGTGTCGGTTTTCTGTAAATAGTCGTTTTTAGTTTGTTGTCGCGAGTGACCAAGGAGTCTAGAAAAGGCATCTTACCATTTTCTTCGATCTCCTTGGTGAACTGTATGTCCGCGTTCTGTCTGTTAAGGTGTTCGTGAAAATCGTCGATTCCGTCTTTGTGTACGGCGGTGAATGTCTTTTTTTTTGTCTTCTTTTTGCTAATTATGCGTGCGCGTGCCAGACCGCTGTTCTTAAGAACAGTTTTTCAAATCCTTTTTTGGATTTCCCAAAAAAACGGAAAGAAAGGAAATCCAAGAAGAGATATCCGTCTTAGCTTTGAAACCCGTTTTCGGATTTTGCGTTGGATTGTAAATCCGGAAATCCGGATTTTAAAACCTAAATCCAGATTTCCCATCGAACGCACCCATTGAGTTTTTGTTTTCCTTAGACATGTTTAAGCCGCCTCCGTCATCGAATGGGTATTTATTTTTTCTTCCAGAAACATCGTTTATTTTGTCAATGTTTTAATTCCTACTTTCTTGGTGTCATAAGCTACAGCCAAACGCACGCAATTGCAGTTTATTGCAGTTTCATGTTGGAGTTCTTGTGCCTTGGGTATCGAAACACCCCAGCTATTTACCTCGTTAAATGTCATGGGCGGTTTCTTTCTTCTTTTTGACGGATCCTTGGACATTTCCCATGGTAAATTTATCTCGGGATAGTGCGGTGACACGCACTACACCAATTTTCCACGGTAAAAGGGTTATTTACCACGGTAAACTGAGTGTCCCCTGTAACTGCACCTGATGTTTATTTACACATACATACAGTTTGGACTGAAATAGCTCCTTCAGTTTCTTTGCAAATGGGAAACATAGGAAATATCACAGAAAGGTCAGAAATACGCTTTGATAGATTTTGCTCGCCAAAGTAGCTTAATATGTTACTAGCAGTGTTCGTATATTTCTAAAATTATGCCAATAATTATGTTAGTTTTTGTAAATTATGCTCATTTTATCAAAAAATTATGATTCTACTTTTTACTTTAAATTTCGAAAACACACCTCAATAACTATGTCGCAAACAACATCTACATCTATTAACATCTAGAAACTTTAAGAGTGCATAATTCATTGTATGACAACTATTAAAAGTCAAACAATAACCTGCACGGGGACGCCATTTTGGGTAACCGAGCTAGTTATGCGCATGCATTGTGTCCTGTGGAAAGAGTCCCGGGAAAAGTCCTGGGTCACTTCCCGTGGGACCCAGGTCCCTGCGTGAATGTGGCAATACTGATAAGCAGACAAAAAAATTGATTTTGTTACTTAAATTTGCCTGTAGCACTGATCACGGACCAAAAAAATTTGTTGTATGATCAATAAACGATAATTTTGTGCTGCAAAACTAGCCAAAAGTGCAAATTATGCTAACAGCGCTTTTTTCGGAATATAGATGAAAATTATGCCAAATATTGTGTATAAAAGCCAAGTCAGAAAAGGTGTACAAGAAGCCCAGAAAAGAAGGCAGGCGCTGGGGGGGGATTTCTTAAACAGCACTCTAAGTTAGACTTCGTTTAAATAACCAACTCTCTAAGTTTTAAGTTGGTCGTACCAATACACGTACGCGCGGCTCTTCGAGCGAAAGGTCTGGCGCGAGTATGATAACAGCGATTGATACTGGGGAGGGTGTTTTAAACTCGTTTTCCCCTTTATGTAAATTTTCGCGACCCTAGCTTAGTCACTTTCTATTTATGTATCGACCTTACATTGAATGAAGAACACTTTTAATTGCTTTTCACCTACAGTACAAACATTCTGGTACGTTTGCTAACCGTAAATATGAAGAACTGTCTTACCCCAAAAATCAAAAAATGTGCGACCCTATTCTAGTAACTACTGAAAATGCGACCTCTTTATAGTGAATCCAGTCGTTAAGTGAATGCAACCCCATCCAGCGGCACATCCCCATTAGCCTCTTATAAGGAAGTACCCCCTCCCCCCCGCGGGGTAATGAGTAGTATATGGATCCAGTGAACTGAATCCTGATACTGTTCCTGAACCATTTTTCTGCATAACCTGACGAGCAATCTTGTTGGCAACAATATTGCGTTCGACGAAGGAGAACGCTTACTATTCTTGTGGTTTTTTTCCACGGGCCATCTCTACGACTTCACGGTTAGGACGCCATCCCGGCATATCTGGCCTCGATCTAATTTTTTTTGGTCGGGAAATTGGTATCTATCTTATGCCACCAATGAAACATCAGTTAAATGCAGTTAAGGTTTCATCAGCTTGAGCAGTGTCATTTATTTTCTGCACGGGAGTTTGATTATAGTTTGTGCATCAAAAACGGACGTAAAATATTGTGGTAATATGAAAACATGATATCATATTACTTAACACGCCTTGCACCCCTTTACCTTCACCTCTCACTTCCCCCTCGTGCCTTATCAGCTCCTACCTCCCCTCCCTCCCCTGTTGAACGTAATGTCGCTAACAGAAACCGCGAGTAAGCCATCACCCCAGCCTCCAGGATTAGGTCTTATGTAGTTGAAGTCACGTCATACCTAAACTGTTCTGTATTATGGGATATGAATAAACAAAGAGAGAACACCTGAGCTGGAAAGAATATGCCGAAGTTAGGGGCTGACCATTGGAATTAACTGGAGGTACAATGGGGTGACAATTCCCCAAAAAAATTCCGGCAAGGGAAACTTATCCGAAAAAAAATCCTGCACGCGGTGACACCAAAAAAAATTTCACGCAGAGGTAATGACGTGCATAGCATTCCAAGAAAAGGGAGGGAATTGAAATTGATCACTTGTGTTTCATTTACCTGACAACCAACAGCAACCGCGGAAACTGCTTTCTCAGTTCCTCATGCAAAAAAAAGTACTTTTAATATGTTGCTCTCTATAAAATCAAAGTATTACTACTATACATGATAATCTGTTTTAGTAAAATCCAACTAGAGGTTAAAGTAAGAATTTGCTCCTCTGTACATGCAATTATCCATTTTATAGTGCTTACAACAGTTTGAATCACGGGGTTAATTTTGGCTAAGCTTTGTACCGATATAGAGAAGAATCCAGGACCTTCAGTTTATGTAGATGCTACAAAAATCTGTCAGTATCAGTGGAGCTGAGATAAACCTTACTCTCCAGGCTGTAACCACTTATGTCCTATGTTGCAATTTGGCTCCAAGCATGTCTTCATTGAAGATGTGCATATTTTCAAACATTGTCATGAAATGACACTATTTTTGTTGTGGATTGGGACATACTGTATAAGCTCTGTGGTTCAGCTAACAAGGGGAGTAAAGGATTTGTCTTCTCTGGTAAGATATAATGACAGTTCTTTAGCTGCAATAAGGCATGTTCAAAGTATCATAGCCCTAATACGACCACGCCCAAATATACTCTCCCACAGCGTCTTGTTGTGTTTGGTAACAGCTTACACTTAAAGAAAACAAAAATGGTTAGTTTGGCCAGCCAAAATATTGTAAATCGTTCAGAAGTGTCTATTTTTTTTTTTACGTTTTATGATCAATCTGTCTATCTTTTAGCGATCAGTGATAGCTTTAGTTCCGATTAAGGAGCCTTTTCACAGAAGTAGAAATTAAAGTTAGGGCCCTTTTCATAACATCTATGTACTTTGGTCAGTTACGCAGAGGCCATTTAGATGACGCTGTATAAGTACTCTGAAGCCGCACAGATCGGAATCACAGCAGCATTTGCCTTCCTTGTCATTGCTGATCTGTTTGGTAACAGCCTGGTCTGTTTAGTTGTGTTCCGCAACTGGTAAGATAATAATACTCTTTCTTTCTCAGTAGATGATCAGATATTTCTGCCGCAGCATCGTAACTGAGTACTGTTCTCATTGGCTTTGGGTTTTTTCGAGGGACACGGCTCCTTTCATAATAAAACTGAAGAATCGCGTTTTCAGTTCTGACTTGAAATTGTCGGGTCAATGATATTAGCCACAAAATTTCGTGAGATTTAAAGAGTGTTAGGTGCTTTTTATTGATTCATTCTAGTGCAAAGAAAACGAAGGGAGGAGAATTATGGAAATTTCTCCTTTTGTGAAAAAAACTGATAAACGCAATTTTTACACGTCGTTAATGTTCCAAAGACTCGTCTTATTTTGTCGACCATTGAATAGTAGCTACACTTAAAATCACGAATAAGACATGTACATGTCAAAAGGTCTTTGTGGCTTTGAGGACCTTTGAGGGTTTTCTCGCTTTGTGTGGTTTGTATGTGCGTTACACGGTGTTGAACGTACTATAGCCCATAAGTGATACTAGAAACAAATGAGATTTAACATACTAAAGGCATTGCTAAAGGTCAAATAGGGGCATTTTGAGGCCGCCATCTTGGTTCTTCACATTTTTTTGTAATATGGCCTAATATTGGTGCTGCTTTAAGAGTCCTTTATGACCTAATTCTATCGCGAACGGTACAGCGTATATGTATTTCGTAATTTCTTCAAGGTGGAGTACATGCGAAGGTCTAGCGGTTCGCAGTGCAAAGGGAGTACTTTCATTTCTCAGTTATGATAACTGTTCCGACCCCAGGACGAACTCGCGACCTCCCGCTCTGCAGTCAAGCACTCTACCGACTGAACTAATCCTCCTGATTTTTTGAAAGCTGTACTGAGTTAATTAATCTCGTAAACAAGTTGTATCCTTACGCGTACAAACCGTAAGAAGCGGTAAAGTTCAACAGACCTTTCACGGCGTTCAAAATGTTTAAGTTTAAAACAAAAACAAAACAAAACAAAAAGTTCAAAACATTTCTGTTAAAAGGATTCAGAGCCACCTGAAATTTGTACTGTGAAATGAAAAAGCGTTGTAAGTTGTAGCCTTGTGGGCGCCTCTAAGGAACGACATTTGATCCGAAGTCTGTGTTTTAATTATAAATTGCCTTCTAAGATTTGCCTAACCTTAACTACGTTCTGTTTTTAACCAATGTACTTGTTGCTAAAATAAGTTTTATTGAAATTTCTTCTCAATACAGAATGATGCGCACTCCAATGAATTTTCTCCTCGTCAATTTAGCTGTTGCTGATATGACTGTGGCAGTCTTCATCGCAATTCGCTACATCTTCACCTTGGTATTTGTCCACCCAAAGGGAGAAATAGGTGACTTTGTTTGCCAGCTTCTGACAGGTGAAGCTTTTATGTGGGTTGGCGCGCTTGCTTCGGCCTTCTCTCTCGTTTGCATCGCTTTAGAACGATACCTTGCCAGCAAATTTCCATATGACCAGCGAAAAAGGATCACAACTGCCAAACTCAAGATCATTGTCGTAGTCTTGTGGGTGATGGCAGCATCCTGGAACATGCCACTGTTTCTTTACGCGAGATACGACCCTGTCAGTGAATTCTGCTTATTCCACTGTTCAAGTGCTAACTTTTCGAAGTTTCACAGTCCCGCATGTGCTGTGGTATACGGTGCCCTGCCAATCACCGTCATGATTTACCTGTATTCTAAGCTGGTTTACAAACTATGGTTTCGTCCCATTTCCTGCTCAACAATTGCACAACAGAACAAGCTGAGATACTGCAAGAAATCTGCACGGCTGGTTGTAACAGTCAGTGTGATTTACTCCGTTTGTTGGATCCCAGTGTTGGCTATTTATGTGATATCTTCGTTTACGAGCCTACAGATATATTCCTCTGTACACACCACAAGTATAGTTTTTGTAACACTCAACTCCGCTATAAACCCAGTGCTGTATAGCTTGCAGAGCGATCGTTTTCGAAAGCACATGATAGCTTTGTTGCAGTTTCCTTGCTGTACGCGCACAAGCTGTAGGGTCGGTACTTCCCAAGTCACAACATCAAATGAGGATAAAGATTTACACGAAACGGCCTCGACCGTTTGAAAATGTGTCCGTTTGAGAGCAGAAATCCAACTGGCTAGGACAAACTCTCGTCTCATCTCCCTTACATGTACAGTGAACTGCATATAATAACTGGTAAATGTTACAGACTTTATCACGATAAATCACGAAAATAAGATCGCATACCGTCAAGCCAGATCTAGAGGAAAGTACCTTTTCGTTCTTACGATTACAACTGGGAATCACAATTCTTTACTCGTCTTACCCTTCACCACAGACAATCATAACAGTTTATAACATGTGTATGTAAGGCAGTTCTTAGAACATTCAGTTTTATCATCTTATTGCGCAATGATAGAAATGTGTCGGTGGATTTTGAATTCCATTGTTGTAAGTACGGTCGACCCCGCTTTACGGACGCCCACTTACTCCGCTCACTTTACGGACACCAGGTTATTACAGACAGTTTTCCTTTTCCCTGGGGAGAGCCCTTACATTTTCTCTAAATTCAACCCGCTTAATACGGACACCCGTTAATAAGGACACTTTCTATGGCTCCTTCAGTGTCCGTATTAACGAGGTTTGACTATCCATATTTTGATTTTCTAAATCAGGTCACTAATCTGAAACATTTGCAAGAATCCTCAATTTGATGGAGGTGGATTAAAGGCAGATAGATAAATTGCTAGATAGATAGATAGATAGATAGATAGATAGATAGGTAGATAGTTAAATAACCAATACATTACAGCCCGAAGGCTGAATTGCGTATTTACAAATGATTGAACTGATAAAATGTGTATATAAAACTAATTACAGTAAATATAAAAGTATAAAAATATGATAAAAGGACTAAAAATCTACGTATATATATAATCGATGCAGGATCTAATAATAAAACTGTTCCTAAAACGATCTGTCTTGCATTTAAGTACGATGAAGCGCCTGTTGCACCTTAGGGCATAACGTGATGGTCCACTAAATTGTATTAACCTGTTTAGACGGTGTTCTGGGTCTTTTGTAATGGTGTCGAAAGTATTACTACATAGCCCCGTGATGAAACCTACAACAGGGACAATGTTCACTAGTTCGATTGTCTCCTGGTAGGGCAGTCCTGGGCGTAAAAAAAGGCAGGTGCTGCGTACGTAAGAACAGGGCGTATACAAGCAGTGTAAAAGGTGGACATATCATGCCGAGGAACTCTTGATCTTTTTAACTGCACTAAAAAATACAGACGCTTTGACGCTTTCTTGATTACGTCACTAATATGTTCGTTCCACGTAAGGTTGCTCGATATGGTCAGACTTAGTAGTTTCGCACTAGTCACTCTCTCTAGTTCTTTACCATCTACTACAATAGGCGCAAACCGGGGCTCATTTTTTACAAAAGATATTCTGAGCTCCTTACACTTTCCGCTATTGAGTTTGACTCTATTCTGCATAGACCACTCCGCGACCTTATCTGCGATATCCTGGGATCACTTGCGGTCGAGGATCATTTGCAGTTCATTTTGGGGATCATTTGCGGTCTCGGGATCATTTGCGGCTGGGGATCATTTGCGGTACTGTACAGTACTTCCATACATTAGCTAAATCATTAACATCTAAGTCATTTATAAGTACAAGAAACAGCCATGGACCTAATTTTATTCTCTGAGGGACCCCGGAGGGCACTGAACCCCACTCTGATTAACAGCCCTCAGATAGTTTGATTCTTTGGGAACGATTAGAAACGAAATCTATGATCCAATTGATAATTCTTGTAGGCAGATTCAACCTGCACAATTTCTCTACGAGTATTCTATGATCTATAAGGTCAAACGCTTTTTTATAGTCAAAGAGAATAGCTCCAACTGTAGCGCCGTTGCCATCGGTTACATGGCTGAGGTATATCGAACAGCACAAGTGAACATTTGTTGTTTTACTACACAAATTAATACAGCAATGTTACTGAAGTTCACTCAGTTATAGGGCCCTTTATCGCTTAAGCTATTATAAAAGTATCCTGTTAAATCAGTAGCTTCCTGCCTTCAGTTTAATAAAATAGAAGAAAAGTCGGTTGTTGTCAAATTATCAGGGTATTCAAAACTGTGGCCAATGTGCAACCGGCTACAACAATATAACATCCACCAAAGCGTTCCTCAACAGTTTGCGCAGCCTCAATTATTATTTACTCAAAATATTTCTCCGTTTCTGATTGGCTTAAATTCCACAGCTAATAGACCTATTCGGCTAACTCAATGTTTTACCCAATTCAAATCTCCCGGGGTTAAGATTCTTTGTGTACTGTATTTGCATGATAATGTTGCATTCACATTCAAATGATATGGAAATTCCTGAAACAAAACGTTTTATCCCCAAAGGCTTTGAATTGGGTACAACATTTTAGTTAGCCGAATAGGTCTATTCTTCATAACCAGCAGACGTGGAACTAATTTGGAAGACGTTTTTAATATCCAGGATATCCAATATTTCGCACGTTTTGCGACGAAGAAATAACCAACTGCCGGAGAACAAAGCAAAAATAGCAAAAAATAGAGCTCGACGAATGACAACTGCTGAGCTAAACAACTGCTACTAACTTCTTATTGGTAGCAAAACTCAAATTCTAAAACGTCGATAAAACAGCTTCCAAATAGCTCTAGAAGCGAACAGACAGTAAAAAACTCAACACAAACACAAGGTAAGTCATTTTCATTTCTATTTTTGTAAAAAAAAGGACTTAAGGACGTATTTTGTTTATTTTCATACATTTTCTTATAAATTCAAAGTCTAACGAACTCCCAGAGAGTCTGGGCCTGTGGTAAAGGAACAACACAAGAAGCACTAGTATTTATAGCCTGCACAACAAGCGTTCGAACGTGACTGGAGGGAGAATGGAAGAAAATCGGGCTCGCAAGGGCATTCGCCGCCGTTCTGGGGTGCCCAAATTCCTATCTCCGCCTCCCTCGCCTTTCGAGCGCCTACCACGCAAGTTAAATTTTCAAGCACCGAGTAAAATGAAACAAGTAGTGCACATAAAAATTCGACATTATGAATTAACAATTAATAGAAGAAGTTCTATAGTGTTAAAAAGTGAAACGTTGGGTCAGCGAGCTGCAACAGCCGCAATATATTTCTTTGTAAAGAGGGGTATTGTTGTTGCTGTTGTTGTTGTTTTTAATTCAATAACTACTTTCCCTGGCTGCAAATAAGAAACCGAGTCCAGGGTTACAAGGCTCGTGGCTTCGTCGTTCCATCTTTGCGTGATTTAGAAAATGAAAAAACCCTCTGTGACTCCAGGTATAAAAGACTAATTTTGTTTTTCTAAATTTAATGTTGCAATTTTGTTTTTGGGCTCATTGTTAACGAAACTGCCAAACTTCAGGCTGCCTGTGAATTCTGCACTCTAGCTCCTCAAATATAGCGACGCAGTAATATCCGTTGCAAAAAAAAAAAAAAAAACATATGTACTGTATGAACAAAGGTCAAGTGCTAGCCGTTCAAGGAGCATTATATTTCTCAATTCATAGAGCTTACTGATCTTAATTCCTACATAACATATACTTTCTCAGCTTGATCAACTCGGAAGGACTCTTTGGTTTTCGGGCATATGACGTGGCCATCATTCTCACTTGCCATCCTATGCAACGCCTGTAAATGAAATAAAAGAAACATCCCCAGCCACACTGAGTAAGAATAGGCAAGGCCCTCAATGATGAACCACACCCCTTCAAGGATGTTTGTAAGAACTCTCAGTATCTACTATTTTTATATAACTGCAAATCTTTTCCCAACAGCGCGCCCGCTCATTGGTTACTTTAGGTCACATGACATCTAACAATCAAACTGTTTCCCGCCAAGATCTGGCGGGAAACAAGATGCGGGGCCCGCGCACGCCTCAACCTAATCCCCAATCTTCTCTCATCCCAAAAAACACTTAAATAGCGACTGGGTACGAGTCTGGCAACATTGCAAAAATCTATGACGTCAGAGGGTAACAGCGCACTGTAACCCGCGAATGTTCACCGACGACCGCCGTTACGGCGAGGTTTAATCATTTTTCAGCCTCGAAATCTTAAGCTATATAACAAATCACTTAAGACTGGTCCTTCGGGAAACAGTTCATTTGGTCTCCTCGAATCTCAATGTTTCCCTCGGCGTTGAGATTCTCGGGAAACAAACTGAAGTTAGAGGGTTTAGGCTTCACGTATACGGCAAACTACATATTCAAATTGAGAATTTTTCTTCTTTATTTACGGAACTAGTGTGAGTGTAACGCGGGGTTGAATCCCTGTGCATGTTTTCGACCGCTAACAAGGTGCTTTTTGATTTACCAACAAACGAGTGTAGATCAAAATACTGTCCATCGCATGATCGCTGTTCAAGGAATTTTTGTTGGCATTATCATAAAAGCTAGTGGCGCTACTCTTAAGCTAACAGACTCATTGTTTGCCTTCGCTTTTTGAAAAAAATAAACTAGGGAAACTGGTGTCCTTGCTCGTTGGCTGCATGTTTGCTGTTTGTTAATTTCGATACATAAAATAAAATTTAGCGAGCTTTTCAGACCTGCAGTAAAACAATAACACAACTAATTAAAGAAGAACTACAAAGTGTGTTGGTAATAATATTACCAACACACTTTGCAGAAGGTAAATAGCAAGAATGAGTTCCAGGGGGCCTTACAATTTGCACATCAATATAATTTATTCTATTTTAATCATTAGTTACTTTGGCTTGGATACAGAAGGTACCGTATAACATGTATCTATTCCTTATGAACAACTGTATGTAATTTATGCAAATTAAATATTTTCCTTGTTTCAAACTCATAACTTAAACTATAAATTACCACAGTCGACCAAACAGAGCAAAATGAAATTTGCAATAACAATGAAATTGAACTACAAAATTGACAAACACGCCTTTAACTTCCTTAGCTTGGACTTATTTTCATAACACCAAGCTAAACAAGGTCCTGATTCTCCTCTTAAAAGAGATTCTTCAACTTTTCTTGACACCAAAAATAGTTCAATGTCCACATAATCCTGAGAAAAAGGGAAAAGAAGAAAATTAAATCATGTAATCAGGTACAGTGTAGCAAGCTGGCGTACCTTTATTTTTCTGGTTTATCTACAAACGAGTTACTGGCAGAGTTTCTTCAGTAATTATTGTGCTATATAGGAGGAGATTTTTAAAAAACTTCTAGATGCCCTCAGCATCTAGAACTAAGGATGGTAATGGAGTAATTTGCTGCGGTTGGGTAATCTAAGCCAAGAACAAAAAGTAGACTTAATTGCTTCCAGATTTAATTGTCCAAAAATCTTTCCAAATGGGGTCGGACACCGTCCTTTTCAACATTTCCCAGGAGACTGGTGTGGAGGGGCATTCTGGACAAAAATACAATTGGATCATGACCTGTGTTCCAGTAGATCGTACCTTCATTGAGGAGTAATCGGCTCCTGCTTCATTCTATCGGACCGTACCTTGATTTCATTAGATCGTACCTTGATTCCATTGGATCGTACCTCCGTTCCATTGGATAGTACCTTGATTTCACTGGGCGGGGTACTCCCCTTGATGGCCTATACCGGGAGGCTCCGCCCGAAAGGGGTACATTTTTCAGGCTTCAGGTCATGAAAGGGTAGGGATTTCACCAGTTGAAGTATATAAAATGGTAGGGAAATCTGTTCTTTGGTCAGTAAAAGGGCTCAAAAGGGCTAACAGATGAGTTTTATGGCTTTATAAAGTCGAGAAAACGCTCAATTTTTGTGACTGATTCCTATTTAGAACACAGTGCATTTACAGCAGTTGAAAGGGATGCAAAGTTCTAAACAAGATATGTGAAAGGGGTACCGTTTGTCTATAGAAGGTATACGAAAAGGGTATCTTTTACGTGAAAAATGGTATATCAAAGGGCAAGGGGTTGGACCTCGGGGCGGAGCCTCCCCGTAAAAAAATTTGTTGAGTACCCCCGGGGATCTGATCGGAGTGTCAAGGTCAGGGTCTGAAAAAGTTGCGTCACGACCCTAATAACGGCTGCGAAGGAGACCTATGTCTGAAAGGGTTTTCACGGGATTCGGGATTTTGACGAAATACATAGTGGGATTCGGGTAAACTCAAAATTTCTTGACGGGACACTGATTTGTCCCCCTGTTGGGAAGCGGGATTCGCCAAAATCTTGACGTGGATGCGTTATTGGAAAAGAGAACGGTATGCGGGATAGAGGTGACAAAAGTTCGGGATGCGGGATTCTCGTGAAAAAGAAGCGGGAATGCCTTCTTTCCAGACCTTGTTAAGTTTGTTTGCAATCCCCTCTGCTAGTGGATCCGTCACTAGGCGAGAGGCAAGGAACTGGACAGAACAGCGTAACAACATAAAAAACAGACGAAAATAAAGAGATTACATTCATGAGATTGTGTCCAAAATATATGTGGCTTTTCTATGTCAGGGGTATTTCGTGATAAGCTATTTTAGACCAAGTTCCAGTAGGTGTAGCGAATCCCAAAAAGTACTGTAGCCAATTTATAGTAGATACTAAGTTTCGTCTGGAAATTCTCATTCACACGAGGTGACGCAAGGACACGGTTGCATCATGTGCAATCACGAACAGAGTGAAAATCACGTGCATGCAGGAGACGCACAGTAACCTCCAAATACAAGCTAGACACAAAGGACACACTGGAGCAAGTAGAGACGTATAGAATTGGCACAATCACAATCCTCGTACATGAAGGAAATAAATCAGTGCCCGATCTAGACCTTGAGGTAAAGGGGGCCCCGGTCATCCAGACCCTTAGAAAAGAGGGGGACGGTCTCCAAAATAATTTTTTCGGCCCTGGCCTTCGGGCCTCAGTTTGGTCTAAAAATAAGGGGGGGGGGGGGCGGGCTCCCGGGCCCCTCCCCTGGATCCGCCATTGGATTTCGTTGCAGTGACGTATTACTTGTGTGTGAGTTTTTTCTCTCTTCTTTCGTCACGGTAATGAGACAAGGCTGAATCTAAACTGACGACAAACCCTTCACTAGCCACCCACCCCATGAAACTGTCCACCCTACTGGGGTCTATGCTCTCGTCTTCTCGAAAAGATGTGGGTTGTTCTACGTCCTATCGGAGTCGTATCTGCACAAGTGATGAGCATTGGAGACCAGGTAAATCAACGGTTTTCGTCTTTATCCGAGAAGAGTGTTGTGTCGACGGAAGAACTAGTAGAAGATAAGACAAAACTGGACTTTGGCTACAATAGCGTTGATTGGCTGGGTACATTTTTAAAACTGGTGATAACATTAGCGTATACGGCGAAAGGTAATCAGTAGTGCAATCGGAGGCGTAAGCGATGAAAAACTATAAACTAGCTTCCTTATGTATGATTTCTATAACCATTCTGATTGAAGACAAAGAGTACAATAGGAATACAATTGGCTTAGAGCATACCTATACACGTGAAAATTACAAAACCTTTGCAGGTAGTAGTATAAACAAATAATATCATGATTTGTGCGTGATATTTGGCTATAAATACCACTCGTGATATTTCAAAATTGTTTCAAATTACGTATAACAATTTCGAAATATCACTCGCGGTATTTATGCCAAATATCATTACAGATCATGCTATTACCTATACATATACCATGATGGCTAAGCCAATCAGAGCTCTAGAATTGCATTATCCAACGAATCAGTTTTTAATAACTTAAGATAAAAGTTTTTAGCCTTTATGGATCCGATGGATGTTCAATGGATAACAAAAAGACCAGTCTTTTTATTTCCATGTTGGTACGAAGCAACATCGTGATAAATACAAAAGGTCGGAGTTTGCCCGTAGCTTGTTCTTTCAGTATAAAAAGAAAAAAAAAACAACAACGCCTTTCTTTCGTGGAAATGTAACTAAATTATTAAATTGGAGTAGACAACGGTTGTAGCGAGCTATGTGCAAAAGTTCTTGCAGAGCGCGCGCACAGTATTTCTTTATAGCGGTAGTTACTATAGTAGCCTGCGAACAGCAGATGTAGTTTCCGGTCTTGCTGTTGGCAGTGTATTACTATAAAGACCAAAGTTTGTTTGTATCAAGCTTGGTTTCCATATGATCGTCCCGATCGTCCCAGTCGGAAGATGCGGACGATCACATAGAAACCAGGCTTTAGAGAAGAAAGAAACCATGATCGTTATGCACAGGTAGCGAGTTTCAATTATGCAATTTTACTTTAATTGTTTCTACTTGTACCTATAGGAAAACCGAGATGAAGAAAATGCTTCTAAAATAGTACCCTGTTTAATAACCTTAAACGTCTGCTTGTTTTACTACATACGCGTTTTTTCGGTGAGATCAGAAATGAAAACTTCTTTTTAAGAATTATTATAGCTGTTTTACCTTCTGTTGAGAAAGTGTCGATGAGGATCCAACGTGTGCTGCCATGAGTTGAGTCCATGTAGCGAAATATTTTTGATATGAGCTAGCAGAACAAATCTTTTTGTTCGGGCTAGATCTTGCTCGTGCAAGTTGATGGTATTATACTCTGGTTATTGTGTTGACGTAATACAACTCACTTTGACTCTGAAGATGACTACCGCACAGGTTTTCGAAACGTCAGTCGCTGTCAACAACAGTCCTATTCAGGACTACGTTCACCCGGACGATCAAACTCAACCTACTTTTACAATGACTAAAGTAACAATCTGACGTCACAATAAGGCTTTTGACTTCGCGCGCTTCAGAAAATCGCTCCCAGTTTTTTTAACGGGGTCAAGCAAGAGTCCAAAAACTTGGTAAAAATGCCTAGGGAAAGAGAGGGGAAGAAAAAACTCGATCCCCCATCTTTCCAATTCCCTCTCCTTTTCTCTCCTTCCTCTGCCTCCTTTCCACACCTGCTATGCAGGCTTAACACACAAGAGCTGAGCTTAATTTTCCCGCAATTTTCAAATTTCCTCTCTTTAAAACAGGGCGAGGGCTGTGGAGGGACTCTCACCGGCCCTTTTCACTCTCCTCCCCCGGCTCTGTTTTTTTTTCCGCACTCGCTTTCGTGTTTGCTCTTCCCTACTAACATAGAGCAAGCCGAGCTGTAACAGGCTGATGATTGCGTCATTTGCTAAAGTCCTCATCCATAACTGCCCATGCGCTCCAGTTTTCTTTCCTCACAGTTCGCCATTTGCAGCGTACAAAGTACGACTATTTGCCAACGAAGACTAAGAAAGGTGCCCTGGAGAAAAATCTTAGGTTGAATACGAAGATGAATGATAATCTCCTAAGACAGCGGGATATAAAAAGACAGCGTTTTTACTACCTGACAAGGACAAGGCTCTTAATCCAATATTTAACGCGATGATTATTTGCCACCGACAGAAAAATGTTCTAATTTATATGTAACACAAAACATGATTTGGACATTGCCAAGTGATAACTAAATCACTTTATTGTGTAATTTTTCACACCAATTCCTACTGAAATTCAGATGAAAATTTATTACTAAAAAACCAATACATGGAATAAGGACGTTTTACATAATCACACTCCACTTTTCCCATATAAAACCCAAGAAATGTAATCTGAAAACAAGTTTAATGGCCATCAACTAGTGCAAACAGAGCTAGTTACTGTGACAACTCATATGCTCCGTTTGCAATTAAGTAATGATCCAGGTAAGAAGGGAAGCAATTTCTTTTGTTGTGGCGCAATACGCTTTCCTCACATAGAAATGTTTTCATTTTTACGCAGAGAGTGCATAAATCTACAAAAATGCTGTTTACGAAAGAAAATGTATTTAAACTCCACTTTTAAAGGGTGTATTTTTGTGTTAAAACATTTCGACCAATCACAAGATTTGCAAACAATGGCCAAGAAATGTTCACAATTTTACACGATCCGCACATACGATTTCTGTGTTACTTAGACTCAGACGAGATTTTGTTATAAGGAAGTTGGATAGAATAAAAAGGGATTAATGTACATGCTGCTTTGCGAAGATTTCGTAAAATTTGATGTTTAAACCAATCAGAACCTTAGTAGAGACAATAGTAAAGTTAGCACCTTTTTGCATTCCAACGTGTTCACTGCGTTTTGGTCCTTTCCTTCTTATCTGGACCATTACTTAATAACCCAAGATGGACAGTTAGAGAAAACTGAGCTGATTGAACACGCCCGAAATTGCGGTTTGAGCAGTATATGACATTTTACTCCAACAAGATCAAAGTTTCCAATTAGATTTTCAACATTTGTGGATCAATAGTTATTTTGGACATCTGTACATTCTGAAACTTTTGTACACTCTCTACAATAAAACAGAAACTAAACAAAATGTTCCTTCCTCCAAAGAAAGGAGGAAGAGAACAATAAATTATTGTTCATCACGTAGATGGTCTATTACAGCGGTTGGCTGATATTTCAGTTACACCTTACTTTGCACTTTAACTTTCCACCAGTTCTAATAATTACCTGGCACTAGTACTTATGTAAGCAATTCGGCGGGATAGGCACCACTCAGAGGCTAAAGTGACCGAATGTGAAATTCCGCTTTTTTCAAACGTTTGTATTCTATTCACAGTAAAAAAAGCTGAGTAAACTGAACTCAGAATACTGAGTAAATCGTTGCATCCATAGTGACCCATTATAGTGAGTAAACTTAAGCAGAAATACTGAGTAAAGATTACTCACTAGCATGAGTAAGTTTACTCAGAATGAGTAACTTTACTCACAAGTTTGAGTTGAAAATACTCATTTATCGAGTACAAATAACTCAAAAGTAGAGGTAAAATTACTCAAGAGAAATGCATCCATGGTGACTCTTTATTTTGAGTAAAACAGCCAATTACTCATAAATTGAGTAAAGGCTACTCTAAATTTTGAGTTAAAGCAAATTTTACTCTGTCAATGAGTTAAAACAATACCTAAATAATCGAGTAAAGAAAGTGATTATATTTACACAATATTTTGAGTAAAAGTGAACTTCACTTCAAATGAGTGCAACAAAAACCCTGTCAGCAATGGCAGATCCTTATGCCTGCCTGGAAAAGTTTCAAACGTTTTTTGTAATACACAGCCTGGCAAGGACCCGTGGGTTTAACTTAGTCCACACTGTACATACTTACTGATTTGAGAACAGCAACTATAGTAAGCAGTTAATGCCAAACAATAAGCAAATTATCTTTCAGTGTTTCTTTACATTTTTTATTATCTCATTCATGCTTTAACATCTTCAGGTAGTGGTGACATTTTTCCATATCAGGCAGAGTTTGGTAGACAGCATGACAATTTATTAATTACATGCCTATTCAATATTTAGACTTGCACACTGGGTGCTCCCAACTAACCAAAGCAAAATAAAAAGGTCATAACATGGCTGCAAAAGATTATATTTTCAAAAGAACATTTATCCAAGTAACTCATCATTTCAGTAAGTTCAATGGATAAACAAGAAACAAATTTTTGTAAAAGTATGCACATTTCATTAATGGTGCCATGGTGACCAAAACACTTTGGTAAATTTGACGCATCCCTGAGCTGTGATAGAGGACACAACAATGTCTAAGAATGTGATCGTAAATCTTGGTTGAAAAAGAGGTACATCCAAGAGTCGTGACCAGTATCCTCGGTGGACAGAACGCGTTTTCTTAAAATTTCTGTATTGAATGAACATTTCAACTGAAATTCTAGAAATTATTGCATTGAATGTACCCTTTGCCATAGATAAAAATTAAAACTATTCAGTTCACGTTTTAATACATGAACAGTCCATGCAATTGGTGCAGCTGTGTTGAACTTGGATGATATGATTTCCTCAAATTTGCAAGTTGAAGTACAAATGGGGTTCTTCAGCAGACTCCTGATGCACCACCTTAAAATCAGGACAGGAAGGGCAATCTCTCTTCTTCTGCTATGCTCTAGTTTAAAGGTGTTTGTTTCTGCCTATGAACAAAAGAAAGGAAGATTAATAAATAAGTTGAAAGGTAAATAGTACTACAGGCAGCCCACACAATCTCGCAGTGTGCGTAACCGATTGTTATTTTATAGTGGATTTACCGTTTGCTTCAGTTATGGCGATAAATCACTTACTATGTATATAAATTGATGTTAAATAAACGCTGTCAACAGGGAACTCAAAATCCTTCAAAATCGCTCAAAAACCGCTTTTGAGGCAAAAGGACGACAATACATATACACCAAAGGTAAGGTAATTCAACGTTTATTCATTTCGATTTATATACATAGTGATTTATCGCTATAGGTGAAGCAAATGGTAAATCCAGTGTATTTACAATAAAATAGCAATCAGTACACACATTGCAAGATTGTGTGGGTTCCCTGTGATAGTACTTGTGTATGTTATAAATACAGGTTAGTTTTGATTTATCCTAGGTTAATTTTCAATATCCTTTTTCTCCAAACCCTAATAATTTATTAGAGCTAGGAGACAGAGGAAATTAAAGAGAATCATTGTTAAGTACATTAAATCAAAATGAACCTGAATCTAACTTTGAAGCTGTTTTTTACTACAGCAAAGGCATAACTGGCTTTTACTGGCCACATTGCAATTGAAGGAATACTCCATAGGACCCAGGAAATTTTTGTCCATCAAAGTTGAAAATTCCTTTAACAGACACATAATTACCACCAGGTCCTGGTAATTCAAATGTTGGATAAGCACTATCTATCCACCAGGCCCCAGTTGTTCAAATGCTGGATAGCCCCATCCACAGGATAATATTAGGGAAATCAAGTGCGGCAACATCCGGCAGCAGATAGTGTTATCCACATCTTGAACAACTAAGGCCCTGAGCACTGTAATACTGTGGTTATAGGCAATATCGCAGCAGATTTGATTCATAATCATAAAATCATGACAGTTAGCTCTCTCTTACTCAACACCCAAAGTGAGTCATTTTCTTTGAAATGGCCATCACATGGAGCTTAATACAAGTATATTTTTTGAAAAGCTCCTTAAATTAGTGGCTGTTGTCATCACGCAGAGGTGGCCTTGAGTGAATGTATGGAATATCCAATTCCACTGGAATTAGAAAAAGTGGTCATTGGTAAAGAGGTAAATATGAGTAAACATTTGTCTGTTATTATAAAAAGACAAAACTAAAAAAGAAGATAATTATTTAAAGATGCCATATTATACAATGGAACCTCTATTCAGGGGAAACCCTTGGGACCAAGGCAAGTGTAAAAATTAACCAACAAATAAAAATGTTTTCTTTTATCGTGCCTTGGAATCTGCTGCAGTTATTATTTCAAGCAACTTGTGTCTAAAAAATTATTATTAACTTATCTCTGCAATGTTGTGTGTTGAATTCTCACAAGTACAGTGCATTGATTTAAGTAAGATAGTTAAAGTTTTGAAAGCTGTTGCAATTGTGACTAGTGAGCACTTGAATTTATTAACGCTTTTGTGGACAGTCACCTTTTGAATGCCCCCCTGAATCCCCTGAATGGAGGTCAAATGCGGGTTTCGGGATCCAGGTAAAGTTTCCCTTTCCCCCGAATAGAGGTGTCCCTTCAATAGAGGTACACCTGTTACAACTACAAAGATTATGTGAAAATGTTTCTGGGACCAAATTTGGTGTCACCTGACTGGAGGTGTCCCTTGAATAGAGGTATCGCAAAGGAGAGGTTACACTGTAATAGTTAAAGATGATCATACTCACAGAAATGAATGACCATTGCAACACACCAGTCTGAGTTTCATCCTGAAAAATCAATATTGGCAGTAAGGGTAAGTGTTTTTATTTACCATGGTAAATACCTTATTATGTAATTTAACACTTGGCCTTCAAGTTTTGGAAATGACTTAATTTGTCTTTTCTTTTTCAACAACCCACATGAGATATGATCACAGAATGCACACTACAGAGTACTAATAATTACTAGTAAGCTATCATTTTGCCTGTTATTACATATTGGTACATGTGTGTAGTAAACTCCTATAAATAAGCAGACTACTGTAATGGGGCCTGTAGCTCATTGAGCACCTGTATGCATAGTACATTCACTGTGGGAAATAACCTTTTGTGATATAATAATTATCTTCATATCTTAAAAGGTTTCCACTTCGCTTTTATCCTGCTAATACCATAAATTCAGGCAAAACTATAAGACAACATTTTGCTTACTAACAACTACACTGTGCTAACTATGGCATAATACTCCTCCAACGAAAAAATAATGCTTTTTTTCCTGGAGCAGATGCATCAAAATACGAGATATTTAATGAAGAAGTTCCTACATACAATGCAACATTTAATTTTCTTTTATAAGTGGATGGTTCCAAAGTTCCTTCTCCAGTATAAAAAATATGTCTTTTTGGTGCTTGAAACCTGACTAATGGCATCAAGAAAATCAGCTTGTAATTTCTAGGTACCTTTTTCTTTCCCAAGCCCTCTCTACATTTCAAAATATTTTTCTTTTGCAACTGCTGTCATTTTCACTTTACTTAAAATAATTTATCTTTTAATCCTTGTTGAAGGTTGATGGTCTAAAATTTTCTCTTCAGAAATTTATCAGGTATAAATAAGTGTATCTCCTCTTTGATGAGCAATTCAGACAAAAACTACTCAAAAGAAGTGCTGGTTAAATGCAACTAAATTGAAGCATTACACAGCAACAGAATATTACTCTGCATCAACACGTATTTATACATGCCAAAAGTCCTGGGCTTATAGTTCTCACTTACAAGCAGTTCAGAAGTACTACTTGAGTGAGCTACTGGTAAAAGGCGGCAAACACCACCCTACTCAGCAGCTGTTTACAGCAAAATAAGACCAGAACCTTGGCTTAGACATGATTATTTTTATACATGCATATTTTGATCAAAATCATCCCTTGAATGAAAACACAATTTTTAATTTGATGTTCATCAGTATTTCCCTGAATAAATCTTGCACTCACAATTAAGACAGTATATGCCATTAATTTTTAGATGCTGTGACAGAGTTTCATATGTGACACATACATGGACATGCTTTTTATTTCTCAACTTCTCTACTGAGATGTCACTGTTAAACTGGGCAGTTTAAGGAATGACGAATTTTGAAAATATGGACAGTTATGAGAGACATACTTTCATGGTTTCATAACCAACAAAGAAACTGGAGAAAGAAACAAGAGATAAACTATTTTACCCGTCAGAGAGAGTCATAACAACTCTCACAACATGCTTTTCTTCTCTCTGTCCTTTCCTCTTGAGTGCTGACATGATAAAATTATTGTTGCTTAAACTCAGTCAATTTACAGTCTGTAATGAAATAGTCAATATTCCTGTAGCCATGATAGATTTTTAATATATCGCACGTGGGCTGTTAAGAGGCCAACCTTTCCTTTCTGAGGGGATGAGGGGGGTGGTTAATAAAGAAATCTTTCAAACAGACTTGGAACAACCAAATAATTTATTCTTGCACAGAGTTGAGAGTCTTATATTGAAAAATAAGGAAAACATCTGCCACAGTGGTACGTTTGGAAAAAAAATCTGGGCCCAAACCTAGCAACCGGGCCCTTCCCTCCCCTCCTCCCATACACACATAAATCACCCCGTGCCCGTCCCTGATTTTATACTCTAACGAGCTGAGTATAAAATAAAGATAAAGCTAGGTTGT
Source organism: Porites lobata (assembly GCA_942486035.1). Taxonomy (NCBI): domain Eukaryota; kingdom Metazoa; phylum Cnidaria; class Anthozoa; order Scleractinia; family Poritidae; genus Porites; species Porites lobata. Next base: position 3,628,631 of record CALNXK010000023.1, on the reverse strand, counting down.
CATTGAAAATATATTGTTTCCAATAATATATTAAGATAAAAACTGCACATAAAATACAGGAGTTTTGAAACCAGCAAACTAAAACCGAACAGGTACAAATTGCCCGCCAAAACGCGCTTTATAATGCAAAATGGCGATGCTTTGTGCTTTGTCCGTTCTTTACGTCCGAGGATACTAGTACTTTTAGGATAAAGCAAAAAAGGTATATCCCTTTTACACTGATTCTGCTTAGCCCTTAAACTATTAGTAGCTCCTTCTTCAAGGAGATAAGCCTGCTGCAGAGGACAATAATTATAGATGCCTTATAATTATTTAAGCTCAGGCTATAATTGTCGGCGAGTGCTTACCTTGTAATTTCGAAGAATCTTCAACACCAGTACTATCGCCGAGCCATGTCTGTACGTCGTAAACACGAGTCTCTACCGCCACGGCTAATACTTAAGAGACGATTCCAATTGAAGAAATCAATATCGAGGCAAGAAAACAGCGAGAAGAGGGTATAAACGACGCTTTACGATTAGCTTCAAATCGTTATTTTTGCGCGCGCGTTTATCCAACGATGATTTGATCCAAGACCAGTGATTGGTTCAAGCGTTACACGTGATCACATCAATAACTTATTTATGTGTTCGAGACAAATGATTGGTTGAGCAAAACAAATGATCCATGTATGTATGAGATCAGCGTGACCAGGTCACGGTGCTGCACAACAGGCGCTTTAGTTTTACGAAATGTGACTTTAATACACCTGAAAAGATCCTGACACAGTGTCAATAATGTTGCTGAACGAGCAGAGGTTGATGAAGACGGCGACACAGAAGATAATAATTGGATTGTAGCTTTGGTGTTGAATCAATATTGATAGTTGCCGCTTGATCGTAGCATAAGGATTTTGACAGCTAAACCGCTTGAGATATAGATCGGTCGCGTAGTACGTGGTGTAAGACTGCCTTGTCCCGGGTCAGTACCCGATCATTGTAGCTTTTTGTTTGTTCGATATTTGTGGTTTTGTGCCTTTCTTAATTTGCAACGCTGAAACGAGTAGGTAAACTTTGTGTGAGTATTTTTACTCAGTTGTCTGCTTCACAGCCAAGTGACTCAAAATAAGGTGTTAATTTTACTCGCTATAAACGGTAAAAGGATTTGCCTTACTCAGGGAGTAAAGGGTTTACTCGCATGTTTTGATCATAGTCATTTTACTCAGAATAGTGAGTTGTTATAACTCTCTCTGAGGGTAAAAAAAGCTAACTCATATTGTGAGTAATTTTACTCAATAAAATGAGTAAAATGAGACACTTAACTCAAAATTGAGTTACATTAACTCATTTGTAAAAATGCTTTTTTTACTGTGTTATCCCATTTCAACACAATTACAAAAAATATGGAAACATAATAGAATGAAATGAACAAAATAAATATACAAATACATGAATAAATAAATGAAAATTGAGAGGAGGCCGAAAGAAACCGAAGATCGGTAAACAAATTATTTGAATTCCCAGTGATCCACCTTCGTTATTAGGGAGATTTAGAATCACGTTAGCGGCAAGCGGCAAACGGAAAAAGTTAGACTTGCTCACAAGTCAAGCTTTTGAGCGCGTAGCGCGACTGTGAGGGCGAAGCGCGAGCGAGCGAAAGTTCGTGCCGGGTCCTACCACACCAGACCAGAAAACCAAGCGAACGACTTTGAGAAAGTCTAGGAAAAAGTCAGTGTGTTATACAAAGTAATGCCCAGTATGAGAGGACTACGGAGCGTGTCCTGTTTACATTATATGTGAATAGCTGGTAAGTTAGGACTGACTTCATAATCCATTTTCACCACGTGACCAAGTTTTCATTTTGACTGTTGTTTACTGTTCATTATATCTACACAATAATGAGAAGTTTCATGGAAACTGTTTATTTCCTAATCTAAGAGATAGCCAACTCTAATCTCGCGTTTGCCGTTTGCTGCGGTAAACGGAAATCTAAATCTTTCTTTAGTAGGGGCCTTACTTTCACTCCTTCTCTCTTTTGTTTAGTTGAACTGCTCTGTAACTCAAGAAAATAAAACTGGAGAGGGTAATCTATATCAACTAGCTTGTCCACCCATGTAAGAGAATCCGAGAAAATTTTCGCTCGTGGAATCCGGAATTGGGGAATTTTGCTTGTGGAATCTTGAATACAGGTCAAGGAATACGGAATTCCACTAACGATTGGAATCCGGAATCCAAGTTCCACTGATAAAGTGTGGAATCCAGTACTTAAAATCCAGAATCCACGGCGTGGAATCCAGAATCTGAGACTGTCTTGGATTCCATTACATGGAGCGATACCTTGTAACTCAAAACTCATGTATAAAAATAGCTGAGGAGGCAGCAAACAACATCAACAAATACAGGCCAGCAGACATTCGAACTGCAGACGATCCCAGGCCACACCCGACGGTCGCAGCTAGCGAGGCCTGTTCTGTCGCACTTGTAGCAATACTACCAGTACTGATTCTCGGGGTTGAAGTTGCACTATTAGTATCAGCGGAAGCCTGGAAGCTAGCCCTGACGATTCGGTTGTAGAGTGGCTGAACGGGACGGTAATTTCCAACACTTAATGTGGTGTACGTCTTCTGGAGTTGACGCAGAAGGTTCATCTAAAAACAAAAAAACAAACAAATTAGGAGATATTCGGACTATTTTTACACTAAAAAAAACGCTGCTGTCAAGTAGTTTAAAACACGTTTTTTTTTCAGTCAAATACGGTACCTGATACTGCGATATGTTGACAGGGTCCCTAAAAACAGTCCACGTGACACTCTCTTTGCAAGAAGGAGTGGTTAGAGAACCGCTGTAGCGGAAGTACTTGGTCTTGTTGGCAGGTAACAGGCTGTCAAATCTGAAAGCTGGAATGCCACCCATGGATGAGTCTACAGATACAGAAGGAGATAAAAACGTACCAAAGATGTCGTTAGTCACAATATGGAGAAACGGACACGGTTTCATGAAATTGCGCCATGAAAACTGCGAATATGCGGAAAAAACATCACTTACAACTCTCAGAAAGGTTTCGGGCATTTTCCAGAAAAGAAAATGCTGTGTTATTCATGCCTCCAACCTGAAAAATCAGAATAAAAAGCGATTCACGTTTATCAAATTTTCGGCCCAAGAATGATTGCAGATTACTGAAACGAAACCGAAAAGTTCACAGGAACGTTTGGGTTTACTTAATAAATATATTATATAAACTACAGTGTGTTATAGGGATTTTGGCCACTGAGAAATGTCGATCGTACCAAAACAGATGTTCTGATATCCTATCGAAACACGTGTCGTTATATCTATTCACATTTTAAAACAATTGCTCTAAATTTATCTCTCGAGATCTCTAGATATTCTCTATTTAATCAACTTCTTTTTTCCCAATTACCTGTATGAAGAGACCAAGAACAGCAAGACCATCTTCATGTTCGATTGCTTGCACAATGTTGTCATATTTGGTGTTATAACTTACAAAGTGCAACTGTAAAAACAAGAAGGTAAAGTCAAACATTTGATGCGAATATTTGAAGTTCCTTAAAAGGAATTTTAAAAACTACTTTTCCGTAGTCTCATTCGTTTGCAGAAACTGAAGTTGTTTAGTGTTGAAAACAGTTTAACAATTTAACAATTTCCAGGTTAGCAGCAAAGGAAGATCTCTTAAGAAGGCGCAAATAAAACGCGAAGCTAGTTATCGAGCTGATAGGCTGATGAATCATAGACTTTGTACAACAAAAGAAAAACATATGCACTCTAGTAGGTTCGCGCCGACCGTTATCACTCGCGTTTGAGCAACGAATTTCCTTTATCAATTAATGTACAGCTTGAAACCTTCGGACCGTCCTTTTCTCTATTTAGGGATTATAACTCTGGAATGTTTTTATGTCGCACTTATGATATAATTCTTAGAAAGACCAATGGATTTCTCTGATATATTAAAAGAAACACCTCGTTGTACTTTGATGCAAGAATTGTCTTTGTAACATTCAGTTTCAGTTTGCTCACTCACTCACTCACTCACCCACAAACAAACACAGCCATCCACCCACCCAACCACTCACTACCCACCCACCCACTCACTCACTCATAAACCACTCACCCACCAACCCATCACCCACTCATTCACTCATCCACCCACCCAGTCATTCATTCATTCACTCACCTCAGCGGCATAATGTTCTCCGTCTACAATGTGTTCCGATCCCACAGTGTCGTTTGGTCCATAGTGAAAGTGAAACTGAACAGTGGTGTAAACACCGTTCAGACCTCCTCCGCTGACATTGTACACTCTCTCAGGGAATGCCATTCCAAAGGCGTAGCCTGTGTTTGAGCCAGTGAAGGTTTTGTTGAGCTTCCTGTCGTAGTTTTCCAGTGTGAACGCACCCAATCCTTTGTCATGAGTTATCTCGGTGCTTTTAATATCAATTGGTGATTGTTTCTTGCCTGTACTACATATACCAGCCCAGTTAGCAGGGCCTAAAAGAGAAATCAAGGCATGTTTGGGATAAGCGTTTTTAAAAAGAACTTTTAAGAGAATGACGTGTCGGTCAAAAGCTGATTAGAAAAGTGGGAGAATTTTCACTTTTCATCGCCGGATGGATTTAACGAAAACTGATAAACAGTAAAAACGAAATGTTAATATTTTCTCACCAACATTAGCATTTGGAAGGTAGCTCCATCCTGAAAAATAAAAAAGACAAAAATTAGAGTGTCAGAGTTAATTGCATTTTAGTCCCGTCTTTTTGTTTCTGTGCTAATACCTTATCCATCCATCCATATTTTTCAATATTATTTACTTTAGTTCGTAGTTCGTTCCTGTGCATTTTATCAAAAACGATTAGACTGAAACTGTATTTTAGGAGTTTCGAGTTTGTAGGCAATATTAATTTTTCCAGGGAAAATGTGTGTTTAATTATCATGCTTAAGAAATTTAGAGAATAAAGTGATCGTTCTGGGCCCAGTTGTTTAAAGGTCAATTAGCGCTAACCCGGGATTAAATTTGAATCTGGGTTTGTTATTTTTCTGTTCAAAAGCATTTTCTTGGATAATTTTCTCTATTCTTTAGAGCATCAAATCATTCCAGTGCAGACAAAAAGAATTTGATTTTTAAGCTTTCATATATGAATTTAAATTTCGCACTAACCCTGGCCAGTTATCTCAACCCTGCTTTGAACAACCCCGCCCATAGCTCTAAAAATTGTAAACGTCTCTTGTCAGAATTAACCTCGGATGCTTCACCCCTCTCCCACCGGCTCTTTTCAGAAGTCAAGGATCCCGGGGGGTACTCGATATATCCCTGGGTGGGGAAGTGCGGCGCAGCCCCTCATACCCTGACCCTGTTTAAGACAAATATCGCTGATTTTCCTACCCTGTTTAAGACAGAATTCCGATTTTTGATACCCTGTTTAAGACATTTATCCTGTTTAAGACAAAAATTGATAAATCGATACCCTGATTAAGACAAAAAAATGATAAATTCGATACCCTGTTTAAGACAAAAATCCCGAAAAACATACCCTGGCTGGCCGCACGTCCCCATTAAGCCCTTATAAGGGATTACCCCGCCCCCCCCGGGTCAAGGATAACGCGCGGACTCTTCTTCAAATTAAACTTGGACCGTTAAATTAAAGCTTACTTACCTTGACTGGAAGAAAAGGTGAATTTAGAGAAACACAGAAACACAACCAACAGATAACGATCCATACTTCGAAACCGTGAACTGAAAACAAAAGAGCAGTGTGTGAGAACACTGGGCTCGCAAACGAAATCAATCAATCAGTAAAGGTAGCTAAACTGACTGAAACACTGGCCAAGACCAGTCGAGATATTCCATATATTGGTAATGCTCATGCAACGAAGGAAACATACAACTGCAAACGCATTTTTTTACATTAAAAATTTAAAATGTTCAAATGAGGCATCAAACTGCTGTTCCCCACGATGATGCCGTTGATCGGCGAAAGCTCGGATTTTTATTTATATTTTTTAAAACGGGCAGCATTTTAAGGCCTCATTTGAACATTTTAATTTTTTGTCTTCATCATGCTGCTTAAGGACAACTTGAACAGTAATTTTTAAAATTTATTGTTCGAGCCATGTATTTTAACAAAGTCTAGTATTTTTTAAAAAAATCTTGTTTATAGTATTGTAATTAGTAGCTAAAACTTTAAGAATGAAAAGCCATACGGGTAAGTCCAATAGTCTATGTTTTAAAAAACGCAAAACTTTGGATTGACAGGCTCAAGCAAAACCCAAAGTTTTCGTTTAATATGGCCTAATAAAAACAATACATTTTACTGACGATCTCCGCCAACCTCGTCACCAGCCCGCGTTGCCCCCTTCATATGTGGGAAAAGGCCCTTGAGTATGTAGAGGAAGTTCGGACGATCCCCCACTTTCTCATGGGCGTCACTCCGTACTCGACCGATATACCATGGCGTCAATGAAGAAAGTTTTGACAAAAATTTATTATTTGTGGAAAATCAAAAGCTGGAAAGAGTTCGAAATGCGTGGGTGAGATACCGTCCAGTCAAAATAGCAAATATTGAACACTTACGTAATCTGGCAGTAAACAAAGAAAGCTCAGGGACGTCAATGACAGCTAAAAAAAAATTCTGACTTCCACTTCCTTAGTAACAAAATATTTGGATGAACGATTAAGTTGACTCTCTTTCATGGTTCATTTTCATTTCGAGGTGAAAATCAGACTTGAAATATTACTAGTTTACGATTCCTTCACAACGATTTTTAATAAACCCTAACATTCCCAGAGCAATATTTCTGGCACAATAATCTTGCAGTAACCACGTATATCCAAATCTATTATACTAACGTCTTGATTCACAACAAACACACATATCGCACATAAAAAATAGAAATTCATACTAGAAACAGGTACAATGATCGGGTCTTTGGCGTTCAAGCTTCAGCTTTTTATGATCAGTTATGCTAAAAATGAGTTATACGACGTGCCTGAAATACGACTCCTCCGCGTCCCCCTCCTATTATTACTTTTCTCTGTTCTCATTTCTTTATAAGGATTATTATCGATAATTCAGAAGATCATATTCAAAAGTAAACCAGCTTTGCTATCGCTGTTTAAAAAATGCCAACAGACGAAAATTGATCTGTGATACAAAAATAAATATCGAGGCAATTATAATTTGAAGACGGAAGCTCTTTTTAAAAGGCCTAATTTTATATTAGTAAATAATTAATTATATTTGATACACGATTAGAGCACTTTCTTCACGTGACGGCGTGCTTGAAGGTGGAAGTCCTAAACACTTTTTCCTCGTGCATGTTTTACTGGAGGGGCTAGAGTGCACGTGCATACTTATGTGCGGCCAAACACTTACTGCATTTCTTATACTAATTTCACCAAAAAACTAGTGGAATAATTTGTCTCGATTGAACCTCCCTGAGCTATGCTGTTAAGATATACTCGACTTTTTTAAGTTGTCAACCCTATAGAAGAGGTTCTGGGTCTGTCGTTTTAAGGGAACACGATGAAGGAATTCTCAAGTTGTAAGCTCCTGGTTCCAGCATTGAGAGGAAACGTTTTGTACGAAATATTACGGTTACTCAGTCAGAAGTTACGTCTGATGTTTAGTTTGAAACAACTGTCACCAGACCAAGCAAATTTGCCATTACAAGATGTTGTCTACAGGTTTAACAAATCTATATCGGTGTTTTGCTAGACTAGACATCACAGAATAGGAGACTTTACTGAGAAATTCCTAGCTGAAAGAGGTTTCGCAACAAAGCATTTCATTTACAGACTCCTACAAAAACTGGCGGACTTACATTATAAATATACAAAGAAACTAAGAGCTTAGCATTTCTGTTCTACATCAGCAAAACTAACTCAGTGAGCTGAATATCGAAACGAATTTGTGACGGAGCAGCAAATGAAACCTAAGTGGACGAAACCACGGAATAATCCTAATCATTAGGCCAATAAAATAGTGGACGTTTTTTACCACATTAAAACCGATAAATTTGTCTTTTATCCTTTTCACGTTTCTAATTTAAACGTTTCAAAGCTGAGAAAGTCTGATTTGGTATTGCACCTGATTTAATTATGGTAGGTTAGATTTCTTTTAGCCTCAAAAACGAAACATTTTTCCTAAAATGAATTGTTTGGACAGCATAGTAAAGCCGAGACGGTTTTAGCGATAGAGGTCAGTTCAACTTTAAAAAAAAAAAATCAAAACTGTAAACAACAATCAACACAAGCAGGTGAAACTAAAAAGAAATCAACACGGTCAATATTTGGAACACGAAAGTGTTCTTTTCTTTAAATTAGAAAAAAAAACCCTGATCCTTAAAAAGTGTTAAAGCAATTAATTAAAACCGAATTGAAAATTGAAAAAAACAAGAAAAAGCAATTGAAACCGTGAATCGAAATTTCAGTTCTATATCGTAGTCAAAGCTCATAAATCGAAATTACTCGATTAAAGAAAATCATTGACGGTCTGTATATAATGATGAACAAATTAATACAATATAATTGGAGAAGACTTCATTATCTTCTCATCAATGTACTCAGAAAACTTTAAAGCAATATTTTTAACCCATCTTTGCGTGTATTAACTTTCGCAACTGACTCGCTCCAGAACATTTCATTAAAAAGTGACGGAAAAGAAACAGTTTAAAAGAGGCTGAAAACTACTGTAATTAAGCTTTTGACTGTTAGAAGAAGAGGATCAAAGGTCTTTACAAGTCCAAGCAAAATAAAGGGCATGTTAAACAAATTTAAAAAAGACATTAATTCAGGAACCTTTTGCCGAAAAGGATTTTTAAAAAAGGTTCGAAATGTAAGGAGGCTCATTAACGAAAAACCGAGGGTTCGAAGACAGCGATAGAAAAAAGTAAATCAATCGATTCACTGCACTCAGCTAAAGTAAGGCTAAAACGTATTTTTTGCTTACCTGAATGACTACTTTTACAGGCAAAAAGCATTTCGTTTGTACCGTACTTCACAGCCCCAGAGCTTTAATTTCTACATTAAATATTGATGGTACAGTAAATGACAACAAAAGCCCAATTTTAGTTGAAGATCCATCCACTAAGTGTCCATAACATTTCCTCGATCTGAGATCTCTGTTTCCTATCTCTTTCGACTTATACTAACGCGGTTAACGTATCGTACACGGTTTAACCCGCACCATTTAACATTTATACCCTCAATCAAGTATTCAACTAAGCTATTATTATTATCTAGAACATAAAACTTATAATTTTACCTTAAAGCAAATACAGTATGTTTATCCTCTCGGGTGTCGACAATGACTCTTCCGTGATGACTGGAAAAAGTTTCAAATAAATCGCTAAATCAACAAGTATTTCAACAGGGTAAGCGTGAATGCTGCGATCACTAAATGCGAAGCTAGATGAGTGCTTTCCTGGAGGTGGAGGAAACTAACAGGACTTTAATTTTATCTGCCTTTATATATATTCTCACATAAAAATATTGGCTTGAAAAGTGCACAATATTTTAAGTAAGGAATATTTTATATTTTTATATTATAGTTTTCTAGAATGGTTGCCATGACAAGAGCTTTTAAAATAGTTTCCTTGTTTTGAAGGAAATACGAACTAGAAACAGGACTGCATTAAATCCTGCAAAATATTTGTTGGTTATGTTACCAAACTTTTGTGATTTTCATAATAATTATAACGGAACTCTGATTGAAAAAGAAGATCAACTGAAGAATTGAAATATCTGAGACAGAGCCTGCGAACTATTATTGGACAAATCTTGTTGAAACGGTTGCGTGTAAACGCCGTATTGATGAAACATTCAAAATAAATAGCAGTTAAAATATATTTAAGATCAATTATTAAAATACTACGCTTAACTCACTCAGGAGTGGAGGGCCTATCAGTGACGTCCATGATATAAAATTTTACGTCGTTAACTACCCATTTGATATTGCACAAAGCAAAGGTAGATTTTGCTGGATCGTCGTGTCACATAGAGGTGGTAGAAAGTGCAGATTCAGCTCTCTGTTCTAGTGTTCAAGACTGAAAGCCAAAATTTTACCCTTATAAAGGTATCGTTTAGGGTTGGCATAAGGAGTTATCTACATATATATGAAAACCAAATGCCTTGGAGTTCATTCCATGGACTATCTCTCCTTTAGACGTCAAATAAACCCTCAGCAGCAGTCACCACACCCCCAGATTGATCTGATACAAGGCATGTTTTACCATTGTTTCAAATAGGACAGGGCCTGCAGGTGTGGCAAACACACCATCAGCGAATCTGTGGATCATTACCCCTCCCTCTCGGACTCAATATAAAATGGTGACTTTATTGACTTTCAACCGAAAAATACATAAGGTGATTCGTTCAAGTCCGGCTTGTAAATGTGGAAATGGCTTAAAAATCATCAGTGGGTTACTCCCCCCCCCACCATAGTTTTCTTTTCTTTTTTTATTAAGAGCAGCACTCAGAGCCAGATTTAGTGTGTTTCATCGAAAAACAGTTAATCAGCAATTTTGGACAGTCGGATATTGCGTAGGTCGAGGTCTAACATAGGTTTACGTAACCTTTCGTTACAGATCCAGCATCTTAGTTTTCTACCGCAGCTATGAATAAGCTCGGCTGTACACATGATTAGCGCAGAGACATTTTTTGGACTTGGGGTTTGGAAGCAGCAGAATGTGCCAAGTTTAGTTTATTTAAAAATGGTGCAAAAAATAACAGGGTACTTGGTAAAAGAACTAAGGGCTTCATGACTCCTTAAACTTGTAAGCGTTCAATCTAAAGAGGAGCACAAACCCTCAAAATACACTCTGGATATTGTGTTCTCAAGTGATCGTCATATAAATGAGCTTTTAATGAAAGTCTTTGGCTTACGAGAAAGTGGAAATTGCTCCTCTTGGCCCCCCAAGTTTAACGAATGGCTGCTCTGTTTGGAAAGTAGCATTTTAGGCTGCAACTTACAGCTCTTTGTTTTTGAAACATTCGTTAAAGGAGTTCTATTTTTGATCATCAACAAAATGTGAACGGAACGTTTTCGATTTGTGCTGAGAGTTTGAAAACTCGCCGCACCTGGAGCAAGCAAAACAAGAGCTTTAAGTGAGCCAGACTTAGTCACCATTCTAAATTGCAGCATAATAAACTATAACTTGGTAATCATTAAAATATTATTGTAATAATGTCACAGACTAAACAGTCTATGGTCATTTAGCTGATAATTTTATGTATTGTAGGTCTGTACGCTGGAACTGTATCTACCTGTATCAAAAGGTGTCAAAACTGATTTTCAAGAAGAACGCACCGCGATTTTATCAATCAATCTCAATCCGTCAGGAAAGGAAGGAAACAAAGGTTTTTTTAAACAACTTCGCAAGGAAAGGAGTGCATTGAGTTATGCCAGGTGGATGTTTTGTTGAAAAGTCAAAACAATCTGATATTATGATCACCGACTCAGGAAAACGCTGCTTCATAAATAGGTCTTATATGATCACATTGGAATATTATTACCTCAACATTCGCAAACGAAAAAAAACAATGAAATTTGTACTGCTTAATAACAAACAGCTCCGCTCCCAAGAAAGTTGTGGTCTTCTGAAATACTTGAAAATTTCGTTGACTTTCTGACGGCGGAAATCATATTAATGATCGATAGAAGCTTAACTGAATTACTAAGCCCATAACATACTTAATTTATTTCGTAAGGACCTTCAACTTGAAGAAACGGTTCTTTTAAATTAATCTTCCGGAGCTTGTTCAGTTTCCTGTACTGTATGCAGGTAATGTACCCACTAATACATGCCACGTGAATTGAACCGATTCTATGTGATTATACTCCTACATACTATAAAAGGAGCCTTCTGTATCAAACAAGGCATAGCGGTCATGCAAAATCGAACCCGCATTCATTATTGCAACGGCCTCCACGGGAAAATGCTCCTGCACAACCGGTCTCTATAATCATACTGGAATATTGCATGTACCAAGCTGTATTGCATAATCTCGGGGCAAATAAACAGCAGCCAGAAAAGTTCTCACGCTCATTATATTGGTACTTGACGATCTCGCCTTTTCACTGAGCGGAAACAATTTTCAGATTGAAAAAGGTTTTGATTAAATCAGCCTCACAACATAATAAATTGTTTTTCTGAGGACATCAACTTGAGATCACTTCACCAAAAATCGGAACTGGATAACCTGACAGATGCCCATTCACGAAATTTTTGCCTGGTTTCTGATGAACAAAAAATGCTCAGCAAAACTTGTTGCTAAGAACGTTAGAACGCCGGAAAGAAGCTTTTCTTTTTACTTTTAGTATCTCTGTGTCAGTTGACTCTATACCCTCTTTTGGAAAACAGCTCTTTTCTCTTGTCATCAACAGCCAACTTACGCCGGCAAGCTGTAATACTCTGATAGGTTTAATGAAATTTGGCTACAACTTAAGTAGAATGGCTATCAAAGTACACCATTTAAAGAGATAGCATAAAACGGGAAATTTCTAAAGGGGAAAGTACTTCTCACTAAAAAAATCGCTCTCTCAATTATTCAGTATCATAAGTCGAGTTTTGAGTTTAATTCGTGAGTTTGCGGAAAGTTTTTGGTAAGAGATTATCTTTATGGATGTCAAAGGAGGTTGTAGAATGGACATTTGACACTTCTTAAAAATTTAAGTTAAGTTGTGAAATGCACAGGTCACCCACGCTTATTCTGTGACCTATTCGTTATCTCTGTTTCGCTTACCCAATAGTTTAGCTGATAGTTTGCTACAGTTACCGTTTTCTTTCACGCTCGTTTTTGTTAGTCATTTTATAAAAAGTGAGTTACTTCTGTCCAAATTCACCATTTACACATTGCCCGGAATACACCTCGTTAATCCACCCCCCCCCCCCCAAAATACCTAAATTGGAAACAATGGTTATGCAAAATTTTTAAGGGTAAACGAGGTCTTTGCGGCGAAACCACTTATGCACGACTAGCGTGTAAAAATGTTGGAAATAAATAACTACACTGTCAGCAGCCCATAACCCGGAGCGAGCAACTTCCATACTAGGCCCATGCCACGACGCTTTTACGGACCGTTTTATTTTTAGACCAATTTTTGCCGCGAAAATGGAATCTCCGCCACGTCTATATGAACGCATTCGAAGTATACTAAGATATCAAAAAGGAAAACGTAACGTCAGTAAAAGGCAAAAAATAACACTCTTAGGTCTGTAGGTTTTGCTGACTGGTTCTGGGACTTGAAAGATATTCTAAATTCGCGTCAAAACCGTTCTAAAAATAAACTGGTTCGTGAAAACGTCGTGAAACGAGTACATGGAAATTTTTTGCTTCAGGTTATAGGCTCCTCTACTGTATTAACTAAGGGGAACCGACTGGACACACAAATATTATAAAAGAGTTATCATGAAGAACTAGATTGAGAAATACACTTTAACTGAGGAGTGGCTGCTTGCGATACCAACCAAGTTTTCCAAAGAAACTTAAGTTTAAAAAAAAAAGAGATGGTACAGAGACATTTAACCTGACCGTGATGAAGAAAATATGGACAGCTCTTTTAGGAAAATACGACACACAACTGAAAAAAGACGAAGGGTTAAGTAATTCAGCCGCTAAGACCTGCTGTTTGAACCAGATCACAATCATTCATACAAGGCTCATACAAGGTTCATACAAGGCAGCGCTTAACTGGTACAGCTCGGGTAGCTTTTCGACCCTTTCCCGCACCAAACACGTGCGAACGATATTTTCCACCATAAAGGTTCACGAGACGTTTTTCTTTCAAAATAACCTGCAAGCATTGACGTAAAATTAGGGGCACCCAACGTCAATTTTGGGAAAACGTCTGTTCGGAAGACGATTTGAGATCTCGAATTTTCTGAACATTTGTTGTAAAATTTCTTGCTTGCCTGCCTCTCCTAGGATTTTCGAACATCTAAAAAATAGTATAATTGCCCATTTTTAACGGATTTTTACTCTAAAAAGGTCTCCTAAAAATTTTGGGAGCCTTTTTTCTGGCTGAAATTTCAGCGCGAAGAGGTAAGCTTTGATCCCTATAATCTTCTGATCACTAGACTTTCAGCTAGGAAATCCGAACGGATGAAAAATTTTTAGGAGATAAAAATATGCCTATATCTAACCGTTTTAAGTACTAAAATACGTTTAACAACGCTAATGTTTAAGTGGTTTTGAACTATATTCTCGTTGGGTGCCCCTGCAAAATCACTTAACCATAACAGTAAAGTAACGAGGTAGTTTTAATAGAAGTCATAGAATGTTTCATGGGCATAAGAAAAGGGATGTTAAAGATGACGAATAGGGCAAATTTATTGACTCAGGTAGGAATTTCAATCCCACTGTGACGTAACTTTCCGCGCTTTTTGGGAAGATAACACTTAAAATAAATGTGACAATATACCAATATAACTAACTCTGTTCTTAAGGTTGTAAAACTACTTGTAAACAGCCGAAATTTCAAAGCGCAAACCCTAAAATTAAGTGACAACCTAAATTTACCTCAACGAGTCTAAATAAAGAACTTACTACATCAAGTTCATGGTTACAAAAAGACTCTATAAGGTTGTTATGGTATCGTTAGAGGCACCTGCACTTAGAAAGAAACTGAAACAAACCGCAAAAGATACTTCAATGCATTTCATATACGTTTGTTAATGTTGACCTTACTCTCGGTAGCTGGCAGTGGTTGCTTGAGATTTTTTCAGTACCAGTTTTATCGATTGTCACCTGTACCGAGTCTGAATGTAGGGATAGTATAATGACGGGAAATGTTCAGTAGCAATTTCAAATCTTGATTTGTAGTCAACTACGGCATATACCTAAGCCTGTGGGATGCAGTATCCCCGAATGTTTTCTTCAGTAAGGGATGATTCATGTTAAACAAATTTTTAATTTGGTTATGATTTTAAAGGCGATCAGTTGCACTGAACTTGCCTTGGTTCCTATAACAACTGGATTAATTTGGCATGAACAGCTCGAACGCCGTTTATGTAATTAATGCAAAGCACGTCAATCGGAAGTGGACTTTTTTCATTCTTGAGCGGCATTTTTGCCCACATTTTTGGACAAATTGTCTCTGTAATAAGAAAGAGTCTAAGAAATACAAATTTGGTAGCGTCAATTTATTTTAAAATGAAAAAGACCTCACTTCTGGTTGACGAGTGGCCCTCAAAAACGCCTTTGCTTAATCTCCCTATTGTTGATGTGCTTTCATGTAATCAACGGATGAAGGGAAAAAAGTATTTTTGATATTTTACACACAGATTTACTAGAGTTATGAAAGATAAACTACCAAAATTACACGTGATTCTACACTGCTGTTCTGCCTTAAAGGTTTTTCCACTAAAGCATAATTCTTACGTGCGTACGCAAGGAAATTTTACTGACATACTGAAATACTGACAGGGGCACGTTTACACTCGCGACAGTGGAAACCATCTTGACTCAACTTTGCTTTTCTCCTACGTTTCGATAGGACACCGGATCACGCAAATACAACCGGAATGTTTTTTTCTGCATCGACCTCTACCTGACTTGGCGTTCAATTTGAAGTGACTTATAACATAACAATCTTTCGTCGACTCGGACCCTATAATCGCTTTATTATCAAAGTGGTAATACATTTTGAATTCCAGGGTGACCGCTTTTTTGTAATGGATTATGAATTTTCAAACCTGGCTAGTCTCATGTCATTGCCTTGATGGTCATTCTGCGTATTAAGCAATTCCGAGATCAGGTCATTCTGAAGTGAAATGAATCAAAACATTCACTGCTACTGTATCTGATAAAGCGCATTCAAAAGTCATAGGCATCTCTCTTATTTCATACATGACCACCACGCACGTGCCTACAATTTTCAATGGCACGATTATTCTCAATTCTCCATAATAAGCCCATACAATCACACTGATCTATTCTCGCATAAAAGGACACCAAACGTTTTCGAATTAGCAAGATTCATATAGATTTATTTATATTTGTTTTTAATAAGGGCGGCCGGAGATAATGATTTTTCCAACAACCACTTGCAGCAGATTAGGTTTCGCGTGAGTATTCAGGGGCACCCAACGAGGATATAGTTCAAAACCACTTAACATAGCATTGTTGAACGTATTTTAGTATTCAAACGGTAGATATAGGCATATTTTTATCCCCTAAAAACTTTTCATCTGTTCGGATTTCCTAGCTGAAAATCTAGTGATCCGAAAATTATAGGGATAAAATCTTACCTTTTCGAAAATTTTAGCCATGAAAAAGGCTCCCGAAAATTCTAGGTGGCCTTTTTAGGGTCAAAATCCCTTAAAAATGAGTAATTATACCATTTTGTAGATGTTCGAAAATCCTAGGAGAGGCAGGCAAGCAAGAAATTTTGCAACCAATTCTCCGAAAATTCTAGATCTCAAATCGTCTTCCGAACAGATATTTTCCCGAAAATTGCCGTTGGGTGCCCCTGAGTATTCCGTGTGGAAGTTACGTTGTGATGCGTCTCCCTTCTACTCGTGCAATAAACACTTAAGTACGTAAGGTCCACAATTGAAAATTAAATCTTTTACATATAGCATATAGGAATTTTTTTTAAAGAGCAGTTGCAGATCCTTGAACACTTTGAATATGTAATACATAGAGACCGACCTGAACTTTCACGGATTAGTCCTTGAGTGAATCAATAGAGCGAATTTACGGTCTGAGACTGATTCTGTCGGTATCTTTCTCATCACTATCTTTGTCGGCCCCGCCAGAGGTAACGGGCGACGTCTCCGGAGTCTAGGAGACGCATCAGTGTACAGGCTGGTAATTTGCTTATGATAACAGTACAGCAGCAACAGAAGTAAAAGGTAGAAGCGCTTCATCTAATGTGACAATACTAAACACTATAAAATCCCGTCATTTTTTTAAAACCAACTTCCTGTATTTTTGGTAGAATTCAACTTCCGCTTCCAAAACTCAGCCCATCAGAGGGAACTATCGTTCAATTCAACTTGTTGGTGATAAGAGATGCAGTGCTAGAAAGTTATACCGCACAAGCTAACAATTCATTCCAGTCGCCTTGTGCTGCATATTTACTTTTTCTTGACACGTTCAATTCGCACGTGTGATCAACTCGCGTGCATATGCACGTGAGCGTATAAAGCAATACATCTCTCGTGAGATCCTGGTTTACAGTGCAATATTCTTGTGTGTTGACGAGATAACAGATATTAGCACCATAGTCTGAGACACCAATATTAATCGGTAGATTCATCCCTTGTCATCAACTCTGGCTAGCTTGAGTTCTAGAACTGAATTCATCGGTGTTGATGTAAAGGCTGCATCTCAATCCTGATCCTTTTAAACAAGAGTTTTTTTCTTTTCCTTTACGTTTAAGACAACCATTCTGCAGATGAGTACGTATTCTTGATGTCAAGATGCTCTCATCTCGATGACATCGTTCTCTTGGAAACACAGCCAGAGTAATGTATGGAAAAACAAAATGCCAGTGATCTTGGCAATCAGTCCCCTGATAAACTACCACGTGTCTACCACGTGAATGTTTTATTAGTGAATAATCTAGTATTTCGTATCACCAAATCTATGCACATTGCGCGCCTGTGTTTGGCTAAGTGCTCGCTTGGTCTACCACTAAATGACTTTGCAAAACCTCAACAGCTATGCTTTTCATGACTTAGTCCTTCTTATAGCATTTCATCTTTCCCCAGTCAGAGGTAAAGGAACATTGTGTCCAGCCGGCTACTAAAGTTGTCACAAAAAGTCTCATGCAATATTGTTCTGACTCAGCAAGTATATACTTAATGGGGCTTCTAGTACCCCACTTAAGTCTGAGGAGATTTTGTGGTCTAAATATACCACTGTCCGTCAACTTTACCGTGATTATGAATTGTGTAAAATCATTGCATACGATATGCAATATGAAGAAAAATCTTAAGCCACGACGTCTTCATTTGCTTACTTGAACATCTGTAAGTGCACTCATTGGAATTAAATCCTTTTTAAAACCTGGTGAAGGAGACGTCGTTATTATGTTGTTTTAACACCTAGGGCATCAATGATTTTAATGTTTTTAGAAATCAATATCTCATTGGATAAAGAAGACACTGGGTCTGTAACTAGTTAAACGTATTTATAACCTATATTATCTTAACTTGCATAATATTTATTATAAAATTTTTGTTCTGTAAAATTTACGCAATAAATGTTTATTATTTTTT
Organism: Porites lobata; assembly: GCA_942486035.1. Classification (NCBI taxonomy): domain Eukaryota; kingdom Metazoa; phylum Cnidaria; class Anthozoa; order Scleractinia; family Poritidae; genus Porites; species Porites lobata. The sequence goes on along the minus strand of CALNXK010000023.1, from coordinate 3,610,413 downwards.
GTATTACAGTCTACCAGCGCGCTACAGGATAATGGTTTTATGTAAGACACAGTTTTTGTGTCTTTACTCTGCCTCAGTTGTCAGGCCTGTAGCTGGGGTATAAAACAACACGTTTGATGATGTCATTCACACACGAGTACAGACGTGCCTGTATTTATTTCTGTCCATCAACAGTATCAGTAACGTCCGGGTGTAGGTGGGGGGAAAGGGCTGTCTTTAGTGGAACTGTAGCGACCCAATTAAATCTCATCTCTCTGAATCTTCTCAGCATTTTACAGTGCATAAAAGTTATTAAAGTGATGCATTATATACCTACAATGATCTCAGTTCATAACTGAGATTACATGAATTCGATATATAACCTCATTATGTTTTGTAGAAACTGGCTACACACTGAAAGTGAATACAAACCCTCCTTAGAAAGGTAAGTACTCACCCCTCTTAAAAATATGTATTATAGGCGTTCATTAAATGCCAGCAGTTAAGATTGAGTAAAGTGCATTTTCAATTATTTGCAATGAAAGACCAAAAATTGACAGTTGCGCTTTTTGTATTGTTTAACAATCCCGCGATGTTACGTAATGACGTCAACACTTGTTTCAATATTCCAATATGTGATATTTGCTTTCAGCTTGTTTCACTTTTTTGCCTTCAATAGGTAACCCCTTTTGTGGATTATCTCCTTAAAATTGCAATTTTGATTCGGCATACGTGTTTGTTAACAGGGAATTTTTGTACATAAAAAAGTTGTATGAATCCAAGACTCGTAAATCTATTGCAAAATGAAGAAAGAAAATATTATGTTGTCAAAACAAACCCAAATTATTTTGATAAATATTGCTAACACAAAACAGTCGAAGTGAGCTATAAATATTAAAATATTCCCTTCTTAGAATATCGCAATATTTTGAGACATTTTAATTTTAATTAGCTTTAAGCTGAAGATATAAAAGGCCATAAAATCTTACTTCGTTTTAGTGTTAACCACGATCGCCTCCGTCGCTGATTAAAACGTGGACTTTTTCATTTTCTTTAGTGATCGCAGCAATCGCAGCACTCATCAAAGGCCTTTTTCTCTACGATTTCTTTCTTTATTTCATCTTTGGAAATATTTGGCTGATTTTCTACGGTCATTTCCTAATCTGGTACAAGCAGCACGAACAATTATTTCCCTGAAGGACTAAACGTACCCATTTCAAAGGTAAGGTTTTAGTTTAATTTCGTTTATAATAATGTGGTATCAGATTAATTGAGTGTAAATGGTGTTCACAACCCTGAACCAGCAGACAAAAGCTGGTATTTATAATTTGTGTACCGGTTTTTAGTGATTGATCCCAAAAATATAGGAAATAGCGGGTATCGTAACATTTGTAATCGGACCGAATAACCGCAATATGCAGTAACCAAAACTAGCCTATCCTTGATTTTATTTGTCTTCGAAGGGCTTGTAGAAAGAATATCACACCTCTTTTTACGCGATTCAGTTGTTGAAGTCGATAAGCGAACGGTCTAGCTTCCGCTTTATTGTTAGTTTTCTTCATTTTAAAGAAAGCATGACCGAAAAATGTTTTTAATTTACCATCGTTAGATGTTCAAAAAGCAAACGGGCCGGTATGCTCATTATATTCCTTCTTAAATAGCTGCAGTTTTTTTTTTCACCCGAGTTAGCACACGATTGTGTTCTTGGACTTTGATCTCAAAGGGAATGTCCGTATCATGAGAGCACATCTGTTAAAAAATTTTAGAAAGACCGTTAACGTTGTTACGGTCTGAAAGTTGCTGGTTTTCTCAAAAGGCAACAAAAGTGATTGGAAGTTATATCGTGACGTGATAAAGGGAACTGAGTGAGCAGACCGGAATTTCACAACGACTTTTTTCTTGTTTAGTCCGTCTCCTTCGTTTTTTAATAGAGTTAGTTTATACACATAAATCTTCAAGTAAAAATGCTGTCTTTAGCGTGCTGTCTTTAGCTAGATTTAAATGATCAGTATTATATTGTGCATTGAAGGAAAAACGTAGAGTTCTTTCTCATGTTAACATTGTACTGTGCTCTCAGCAATATATCTTTTTCCCGTTCATTTCGGGGCGTGCTAAGCATGTTCAAGGTATTCCGCACGATGTTCCTTGTTCAGTTCCTTGTTAATGTCTGAAATACATTCGTACTTTTATAAAGGAAAGTACCTTTTTGTTTCGTATGCCAAATATCGGCCACTCCTCATTCTTCTTGTGTTGATTCATGTTTACAGTTTCGCCTTTCTTTAAAAGTGGATGACGATCTATGAAACCGCAACTTTTGTTCATGTACCGAACCGAAATAAATCATTTACAGGACTAAAGACAGTAAAAATAAATTCAAAAAAACCTATAGTTTCGTTCTACACATATTATCCATATCATCCCCAATAAGCTTGATATTCGAGTCAGCATGGAGCTTTTCTAGCTAATCTTAATTTGCAAACGAAAAAGGAAAAATAATCAGAAATAAAATAGGACATAAATATAATTTTAACCTATAAGAGAGCAGTTCGAAAGTAACAGTTCTTTGATTCAGTGTCCCAATCGATTGCTCAGGGTGTCCTATCGAAAGTGTAAACCGGTTTTGGACATCCTTTCTACACAGTTCTCAGTTTGGTTATTGGCTGGATTGAGGTAGTTGAAAAAGGCAAAAAAATGCGAAATTCAACTTTTTTTGGCCTTCCTCTAATACGGCGTGTACACGTGCGCCTTCACGTGCTGGAAAAATGTATCGGCGGCAAGTCAAATATCACTAATCGCGACAAGAGATCTTGGCCCTTCTGATATTTGTTTATTGGCTTGAAATGATTCGCCTCTTTACATGTAAGTGGTGACTTTTGTTGGTTCGTTGTTGAAAAGCGATTATCTGATCAACTAATCAAACATGAATCTTATTGTTAGCACTGAAATTTTTCTAGGAAAGTTTCAACGAAATAATATGAAACTCGAGCTAAGGGTTGCAAAGGGAATGCCAGTTCTGTACATTCACCTAACATTGTGATCTGAGCTTTGTGCATCTCTAACTTGCTAAGATTTCAATCACAGTGTATAATTTTCCATCTAATGCCTTTGGTCTTACTACTTTTTTTTTTCTTGTTTCGCTATCGACGATCTAGCCGATGCCTTTGTTCTTGTCTAGTAATACATGCTAATAGTATTTGAACAATTATTTATATTTATGACAAGTGGTGTGCCTCAATAGTTTAATTTTGATTGTTGCGACTTTCAGCTTCTAGTAAAATCTAAAAATAAACTCTTTATATTTCTAAATTATCCCGATAGGGCTTGACAAAAGCGGAAACATGTCCTTCGTCTAATTGCTCTACAAAATAACGACGGCGCCAAAATTTTATTATCCATATTTGCTTGATTTGCTCGTTTTTTTCTTTAACGCGTGTATCATCTCTCTCTCTGTTTTTATTTCGTTTACAGCAATAAAGTAATCATGGATCGATTTCTTCTCATTTCATTTCTTTGTATCAACTGGTCATATCTTGTCTTCAGCCAACGGCGTAAGTAAACTGTCATGCGATTTACAATTAATATTGGTATTAAAAAAGTTTAGCTGCCAGCAGGATGCATTAGATCTTGAAGAGTGCGACACTTTGCCAGCAGAGCCTCCTCTTCTCGAGAACAATCGACTCCCTCTTAATGGACACCTCTACAAGACAGACAACTCTGACACCAAGAGTTCGTCCCTTCCTTATTTTACTCCCATTATTTGACTCTCTCAATACGACGGACATCTATCTAAGGCCCACACGTAGGGCTGGTCCCAAAGGTGTCCGTCTTAGAGAGAGAAAGGCCTGGTGGCAGGGTACAGTGAGTTAGAAGGTTAAACGAAATAAACTTAAGGACCCAGTTGTTCGAAGGGGGATTAGCGCTAACCCAGGGTTAAATTTTAACCCGGGTCTCCTTTTCCTTTGTTCAAAAGCATTTTTCAGCGGGATAATTTTCTCGATTCTTTTTAGAGCATCAAATCATCAAGTTGTTTGCAAAAAGAATAAAGCTGAATTTGCTTTTTAAGCTTTCATACCTGAATCGAAATTTTGCATTAACCCTGGGTTAGGTCTTTGAGTGACTCAGTAAGGTACGTGCCAGGTTTTTCCAACTTGGACATACGGAAATTTCAGCTGAGAGAGAGTTAATTAATGGGGGAATATTATGATAAAAGAGTCAAGCTGAGGGTGTGACTGATGACAATCCTTATGATATTCAAATCTTTCAGCTGTGGAATGGACGTATATTCCGGATGCTCTACTGGGTAAGAATTTACAAAATACTTTTTAGCGATACATCCTTACGATCCGGTACTATATTTATGAAAGGAATCTAACACAAGCTGTCATTTGCAATCAATATTCTTTATGGATTCTTTTTTCCATTCCTAGTATTTAGTTTAAACTTGTCAAAACGGCCATCTGCTAGTCATAGTCAAGATATGGGAAATTTGTTATAAATAAAAAAATATGTGGAAAATACATCGCTCGCGGAGAAATTATCGATAATATTGGCTACATGTTTTAGCAATGAAATATCTGTATCAACGCTTCGATTTCTCGTTATCCAAAAACGCACCAAAGACCATGATGTGGCATTTTAGTGTTGGGAAGTAACTCATATAAAGGCTGCGGACTTGAAAAAAGGTCAATTAAGATGAAGGCAATGAAAATTAAAATATGACACTGATAATTGATGGCAATAAGACACATAGGTAGTCAGTCCTGCTATAACACTTAACTACGTCCTTGCACAAGCTGGCAGATGGCCTAGTTATGTGTTCATTTTGCAAAAGTTTATTTCCTCTAAGCCGGCTCAGTCCTAAGCCTGTGTGAATTTTCTTTCCATATTTAGGCCCTTCTAACTGGTCTGGGATATGCAGCACAGGAAAGAGGCAATCACCAATTGACATTAAAAGCACCGAGGTAACTTTTGACAAAGGCCTGGGCGAGTTCACACTGAAAAACTACGACAGGAAACTCAACAAAACCTTTACTGGCTCCAACACAGGCTACGCCTTTGGATTGTCTTTCCCTGCAGGAGTATACAATGTCAGCGGAGGCGGTTTGAACGGTGTTTACACCACTGTTCAGTTTCACTTACATTACGGACCAAACGACACTGTGGGATCGGAACACATTGTAGACGGAGAACATTATGCCGCTGAGGTGAGCGCTTGTGAACAAATAAGTGCGTTTACATTGCTCCTCACTTTGTGCTTTTGTCATCAAGCATTTTCTCTACCTTTTATGCCACTTTGTTTCCATCTGTTGCCCCTACAAACATCTTGAGAGACTCTGCTCATCTTTTATAGACTTCCGAGTCTGAATAGGAAATAATTACCTCTGTGCGTCGAGACAATGACATCTATTTCCACAGCAATCAAGAGCGATGATCATGATTCCGAGAGATCTTTCTTCTCGATTTTTAGCCTGAATTTGGTTAATTTGCTTCCAATAATAAACCATCTGTAACGACTAAACCAACAGGAAAATTATTAGTCTGTTAGATTTAACTGAATTGGCATCGAATGTTCAATGTTTTTTTCCCTTAATTATACTTTCACAGTTGCACTTTGTCAGCTACAATACGAAATATGACAACCTTGTTCAAGCAATCGACCAGGAAGATGGTCTTGCAGTTCTTGGTCTCTTCATACAGGTAACTAGGATTTAAAGACTAGCTTATTCTTTATTCATTCATTGATTCAGGCGGCCTCAGCCAGACTAGTCGCCGGGCCGCCCAGTCCGCTCTGTTGACGTCCATGCAGGCTGACAGTTGCCGGATGTCGCTCCAGCGTCCCTCATCAGGTTGTCTATAAATGTAGACACTGGGCGACTGTGTCGTTGGCCCGTGGTGACGGTGGATCTATCCGTCATCTCTCTAAATCTCTGACTCCAAAGACTTAATGAAATGGCTAACTGCCTTTGGCAATTGGTTTCTTTTCCAACTGAATCTGGGCTCCTTCGATTGATAAAATTAATACATTCCAAGTTAAATTTTATCTGTGTAGTGGGAATGATCCCTCTTACCAAACGTTGATTAACGTGAATTCCTTTTCACTCTTTTTTTTCTCAGGTCGGAGGGGAAAATAACACCGCATTTTCATTCTTGGAAACTACCAGAAATCTTACTTCAAGTTGTAAGTGACGTGTTTTCCCTATTATATTAGAATTTTTTTCATAACATTTAAAATCGTGCCATTATTAAAATAAGGTTTTACTTTAAAAACAATTTATTAAACATGTTATGCTTTATATATAATTATTACATATAACACTATTATTCTATTAATCTGCGCCTGTTACTTGTTTCACAGATTCTACCATCAGTGGCATTCCAGCCTTCAGATTTGACAGCCTGTTACCTGCCAATAAGACCAAGTACTTCCGGTACGACGGTTCTCTCACAACTCCTTCTTGCAAAGAGAGTGTCACGTGGACAGTCTTTAGGGACGCTGTCAACATATCACAGTACCAGGTACAGTATTGACTGGAAAATTTAACTTGTGTTTAAAACTTCTTCAGACCGCTGCGTTTTAAATTAATTTGTCCGGTACAAACGCGTTTGTTGGATCAAGGAGTCTATTTTTGATGAAATTAGTGAACGCCTCGATAGCAGGGTCCCTTAGGGGCCGACCATTTAACTCTTGAGGGTGGGGGTGGGTGATTTCTGGTCATCAAGAATTTTTTTTTTCTAGCAATATGGTGGGCAGGATATTTTTTTTCCTTTTTTTTCCCTTAAGCTCTTTATTACATTTGTGCTGCATGCAATTTTTTTCTTCCGACAAGCGCTTGCAGGAAATTTTTTTTCAAAATCACCCACCCCCCCCCAAGAGTTAAATGGTCGGCCCCTTACCCTTTCTGTTTGTTTTTTCCCAGATGAACCTTCTGCGTCAACTCCAGAAGACTCATACCACATCAAGTGTCGGAAATTACCGTCCTGTGCAGCCACTCTTCAACCGAACCGTAAGGGCTAGTTTCCAAGCCGCCGATAGGACAAACAGCTCTTCTACAACGATCAACACTACTACCAGTACCACTGGCACTACCACCATAACTCCCCCTAAAGGTACGCAGTCTCCTGCCTCTTCCACTGGTATGGTTTCCAAGGGTGCAGAGAAATCATCCTCAGCCTCATCTACTGCTACTACAGGTGCGGAGGAATCACCGCCAGCTCCAACTGTTGAATTCGACCTGGGATCATCTGCTGATCGAATCACTGCTGGACTGTCGATGCTTTTTGCTATGACAGTTCTTTTTGCAGTGCAGCATTAGTGCGAGGTCACGCGGATGCTGAGTTAATGGTGAAGTTTCCTATCCAACTGTCTTGTTCAACTTGTCTTGTCGTGAAAATTCCCATCCAACCCACTGTTTCCCATCCAACTGTCTGGCAGCATATAGTCACGTTTGAAATGACATTCCAAGATGGATCGGAAGTATGGGTGATTACTGCCTCAGAAGCTCCTCATTTGCCAACTTTGAGGAATCTGTAATTCGGTGATCACACTGTACTTTCGTCTAACCTTCACCTTCACCTGCGGCGTCACTCGTTATACTTCAAAGTGGCTCCCTTCGCAAGCCAGGCTTTGACGAAAGCGAAAAGGGAGACCCATTGATAAGCAGAAACACAAACCAAAACCGCAGCGATTTGAGGAAGAGAGAAAGAGATCAAAACATTGACAACAGAGTCAATATTATTGGCGACGAATGCAATATAGTAATACGCCAGGCGCGGGCCTAATTGCTGAACCTCATCCTGTGTTATGACTGATCTAAGGACATTTTTAGTTTAATTTTTTATTTCTCTATTGTTTTTCACATTCTCAACCTCAGTGTTCTTAAAGAAAAGGTTCTTTTCAATACCAAAGTGTAACCGACATTTGTCCTCGGAGGCTCCAGTTAAGAAACGTGTAGTGTTGGGCGTGACAGCTAACGTCTGACTTTTAGTCTAGCAAAAAATCTTCATTTAAACGCTGGATGTAAGCAGTTACGTCCTCTAGTGACGTTCAATGGCACCAGCCAAACAAAAATAATGTATGCACTCGTGAACAGAATGACAGAGGATTTACACGAATCTCTATCCTGATACTTTTTTTGTAACACCGTAAAATTTTCTCTACAAACTCATGTAAAGGCCATAGAAGTTAGACTGCACACCAAAAAGGTTCACCGTATAGTCTCTCTTTTCTCCTACATTGAAGTTATTAAGGCAATATCAATAAAAATTTATGACAAGTGATCTATTCATATGGACGCACGCAACTGAAAAATGAACCCAACCAACTTAGTATTAACTCAATAACGTAACATGTAAATTATTACCAACAAAATAGTAAAGGAAATTTTTTATCTCTTCAAAATGTAAATAGTGTTTTATCTTTTTAGCTTTGTAAGTTAAGTGTTTCTTTGCTGAGCTATAGACCGATTTAATATAATTGCATTTAACTATGATAGGTGGATCTCATTTAAATAAAACTGAATCGTCATTTAAATAAAACTGAATTGCGTCATCTTAAGCCCCCTAAAGACAAAATCGAAAAAGTCGAGAGGGAATTTTCCTAAAGTCGGTTTCGCACAAAAATACGGCGACTTAAGGTCCCAGAGTAGGCCTGATAGATCATTCCGGTTTCAAAAGAAACCCAACACTGTAAACAAGAATCAACACGAGAAGGGTGAATTTAAAAGCCATCAACTTGCCCAATATTTAGCACAGGAAGTAGTTTTTCTCTCATAAAAGAAAAAAAAAACTTTCCTGAACTGCGTTTAAGCAGTCAGTTCTAAAACTGCAAACTAAATTCCTTATTTTCCGGTGGCGTTTTCCCTCTCGAAGTCGTAGCTTTAAAATGAAACGAGACGATTTAAAAAATAATGTGTTATGGAAGATCCGTATAAACCACTGATAAACATTGCAATATAATTCAAGAAGACTTCAGGATGTTTTGTCTACTCATGCAGATCACATCTTTGTGTGTAGATCAACTCATTCCGCAAACTGACACAAGAAAATTTAACAAAAAGAGGACGCCGAAAAGTTGAAAACTTCGCAAGGCTTGAACCCTCAAAAAAGGACAGAATCAAAGGTCTAGAGCTCATAAGCCTTTCGCGGAAATCTGAGAAATTAGAGGTTGAAAAAATCTGGATTAGGGAGGTTTGAGAAAACGAGGGGTTCGAGAATTAAGGATTTTATAGTGTGTAATCATGAATATTGTAGTTCACAAAGACAAAAGAAGTTCGGTTGGTTACTCTTAGAGTTACTGTTGGACCCCTTGCCAATCCTCTCTTGTGTTAAACTAGTAAGGAAAAACAAATTGCTTCCAGTGATTCATTCCATTAAGATACTAGTGGCTCTAGCAAAAGTGGGGCTCTCTATATTAAGTTGGCTGAGAGTGCTTGGGCTCAATCTAGAAGGAGAACACTTGTTAATATCCTCTGGATATTGTGTTCTTGCACACTTTACAAATAAACTTTACACGCGAACGGTCTTTGTCTTTACTATGCGGAGAAACTGGAAACGCAACTTCTTGGTCTAGCGAAGGAAATCGCTACAGTGTTTGTTTTTTATTAAATCAGCTTCGCAGTCCAGCGTCTAGTTGTTGAGCAAACTTGAACCAACAGACAGTTATAGTTTTCCTTTCACTGAAAAGTGAAATCGGAACTTCTGATTTGAACTGAATATAGCTCTGTAATACTTTCAAGCAGGAAGAAACATGCAAGAACGGAAGCACTTTCTTTTGGCTTCCGAGTGTTTTTGAAAAATCTCTTAAATTACTCTGCAGTATCCTCTTTCGAAGCAACCGCCAGTGAAAAGTCCACTTACAACGACTCATTACACTATCAGGCGGGTCTCGTGACAGGACCAAATTGCTTTTCTCTTTAAAGAACTGAGTTGTTACATTTTGCATTGTAACATTTCGCGTTAAAAAAGTTGTAACATTTAGCATGGGCTTAATGTACTAATTGAAACCTCCGACCACCCGACCCCGGGATAGGGCGGAGTTTTAACATTTACTAAGTGTTAAATATTGCATTTTCCCTGTACTCGGGGAATCATTGATTGCTAAAGCTGGTCAAGTTCGCAGCATTTTTTGGGTGGTTTATGAACAGAAATCAGATTTTGACCTCTTTAAATAGTTTATCAAGTAGATTATACATTGAGGTACTCATTATTCATACAATTTTCACTCCAAAGATCAATGTTTAGAGGAAAACTGCGAAGTTGCTCTGCCTTGAAGAATTATCAAAACATGGACCACTATGCTTTTTGGTTGACCAGCTGTTAGTATTACAGCTCACACATATGCGCGTATCAAAAGTCGGGGTTATGTTAAGTAATACGGTGCTGGAAGTTTAACAGCGGTCCTAAATCATTTCATACTTCCTAAATGACTCAAAAGTGACTGTAAGCAATCAAAGTTAACAATAATTATTGCTATGATAAAAGCAAAGGAATAGCTGCAAGAATATAAAACCTAAGAGTCTTTGAATTGACAGCAATGCAGTGCTTACTTTACAAGATTACTAACACCAGGGGCACCCAACGACAATTTTCGGAAAAATATCTGTTCGGAAGACGATTTGAGATCTAGAATTTTCGGAACATTTGTTGCAAAATTTCTTGCTTGCCTGCCTCTCCTAGGATTTTCGAACATCTAAAAAATGGTATAATTGCCTATTTTCAACGGATTTTTACCCTAAAAAGGTCACCTATAATTTTCAGGAGCCTTTTTTCTGGCTGAAATTTTCGAAGGTAAGTTTTGATCCCTATAATTTTCGGATCACTAGACTTTCAGCTAGGAAATCCGAACAGATCAAAAATTTTTAGGGGATAAAAATATGCCTTTATCTACCGTTTAAATACTAGGATACGTTTAACAATGCTATGTTTAACTATAATCTCGTTGGGTGCCCCTGTAACACGAGCAAGTGTTATGATACACGCATGTACACTAATGAGAAACTTTCTAGCAGGTTTTCATATTGAGCAATATAAAAATCTGAAACGCTGTTAACACTGTCACGGTCTCTTTATGACTAACTTCTCCTGTGACAGAATTGAGTATCCTCGAATGCAGAACAAAATATTTGGCGTGTATATTTAGTTGTGGAAAAAAACCCAAAGACACGCTATTGAACCTCACCCAGTTCTACTTATTATTCAGTAAATAAAACCGAAAACGTTCGTATCTGTCACGTAACTTTACAAATTATGTAACAAATTACACTCTGAACAAAAGAAAGAGCCAGGTACGACCTTGGTAGACTGAGTAGCAGTAGAAATAAGCTGAAATATCAAGCATTGCAAAATAAACCGGACGGAATGACCTATTCATTATAATTTTATTGCCCCGCCATGTAGTTTATTGTTATCTTTGAAGCTCGATTGTGTTAAAACTATGTCACTTCTGCCCAAATCGCGAGTTAAAATGAGAGGAATTATAACAACATTATCTATTGCGAACTGGACAAAAGCCATCACGGGAATTAAGGTTATCGAAACTTGGGGAATACGTGATAGATTTTGTTTTCGATGGCTTCTTGTGAACGAACCAGTAAAAGGTTTCAGTTGCCCCATGTCCCCATATAAGGTAATCCGGCTCCGGAATCCAGGAAATTCTTGCTTCTGGAATCAGAAATCCTGGAACTTTAAATCCGTTATTCAGCTCAAGGAATCCCGAAGTCCGCTAGCGATTGGAACTGGCTGGAATCCAAGTTTCACTGACAAGGAATCTGTAATTCATTACTTGGAATCCGGAATCCGCAATTTGGAATCCAGAATCCTTGACTGTCTTGTATTTCCATGCAAGGGGCGATTTTAATAAGTACTGATATATTCTAAACTTCTCTGAAAGAAATCTTAGACTTTTAACTCGAAAGTGATGAAGAAAACCGGCCGTTTTTACGAGGGAGAAAAATGGCACACAAGTGAATTACGTAATTAAGCTGCCGAGACGTGGTGTTTGAGTTCCGTTACAGTCACTGTATTGTAGGGCTTTATAACCCAAGTGGAAATTTGAACCTCTTCACGTGCCCAACACGTGCGAATAATATTTAACGATCCTCAAGAAGTTACTTTTTTATGGTAGCCTGTAAACCTTCTGCATAAAATTGACTAAATGCAACAATTTCTGGGAAAAGTCTTGGTATTTTAAGGTTATCCGAAAAAAGGGTAGAAAAAGCAAGCGGGTGACTGTCCACAGGCTGGCTACGTCTCTCTTCTACTCTTGTGACAAACACTTGAACTATGTGGCACACAACAACACGCAATTTTAAGAGATCAACTTTAGTTCTGGCAACCTTCCACATGTACAAAGCATAAATATCTCTTCCTTGTAAATCACATCTGCAACGACACACCAATGTTTGAGAATTTAAAACGGCTAACTCTTTTCGATATTTTTAAACCTAGTAATATGCCGTGAGTACAGGGGTACAGTTTTGTCACTGAGGTCACCAGATCCCTCTTTTCATCCAAAAAACCGAAGCAGTACTGATAAGTCTCATATGGTTTTCTCATCTCATGATGTTGACGGTAACTTGTCTCTCCAATTGACTGGGTATTTGTTTGATAACTAAGATCACTTACTCAAGCTGCAGCTTCAGCTAACCAAAAGTAAAAAGTAGTTTGGTGTCTACAAAGAGAATGATTTGAAGGTGGAGACACCCTCATAATTACTAACTCAATCGTATGAAAAATTTGAAAAAACCAAAGGAAAAAGTAACCACTCACGTAATAACGATTTGACTGAAAGAAAACCAATAGCATCTGAAGTTGCGTTCTAATTAACAGTTGACTAATAATGTCAATAGTTAGAGTTAAACACCATGATTTAAACGGTACAAAGCATTTTGACTCTGATGTTGACTACTGCACAGGTTGTCGAAACGTCAGTCATTGTCAGCAATAGTCCTAGTGAGTACTATATACAGCTATATACTCATCTGGACTGACATTCCTATATGTTCTGCATTACAATTTACTATCGTCACTCTATACTTAGTGTTCGAGAGGTTCAGATGAAACCAGACGTTTCTCACTTCTTCCTAAAATGATCATTCGAAGAGAAGGTCTACCTTGATGATTCCTTTGTACGTGGGTGACGAGGGCTTTTTGAATATTTTGATATGAGCTGATTCTTTCTTTCATGAGTCCTCAAATGAATTTAATAAATTTTGCGTGAAAGTAAACCGCACTATAGCTCTATTTGGTCTCACATACAAGTCAGAGCGGCTTTCCTCTTTTCGATTTCAGGGAAGTCCTATTAGGATCTGGGTCTGTGAATAAATTCCTAAAGGCACGACCAGTCAAGTTAACTGGGCTCAAACTATAACACATCTAGTGTTGAAGTAACACAGTTTGACTTAGTCTCAACGCCAAGCTTTATACAAACCTCCAGCGCTTTTCTGCGTTGTTATCTTTAACCGAGTGAAAAAGTGGCGAGACTCCTGTCCGCACCTCATCCAATAGTTCCAACCGCGAGAGAGGTAAGGTGACTCAGGCGAGGGCGAGGCGAGGTGAGGCATCAGTGCAGACCGGTGAATCAAACGTTGCCGGTTATGATAAAACAGGCAGACTACATCGTATAAAATTACATTGCAGCAGTAACAAAAGACGTAAAAGAGACTGAATTTTTATGTCGCATTCAACTCCTGATAACTTCCAAACAACTCAGTTTGTTTGTCTGACAAGATCGATGGTTTGATTATTTAAGGCATTTTGAAAACCTCCTTTTTATTATACCCATTATTATTTAGTCCATCATAGAGCCAGTTTTACTCATTTGTTCTGCAGCTTGATAATAGATATTGCTCTTTCAGCATTTTTATGGCCGGGAGGCGACAAGAGATTACTTTAAGTCTATGGGGCTTAAACAAACCATTCATTCCTATTGTATTTTCACTTTTTCTTGACACGTTCGCATGTGTGACCCCCTCACGTGCATATATTCACGTGAGGATACATAATCTTCGGGCCTTTATGTTGCGAACACAACAACTCTCGTGAGATCCACGGTTCAACATTCCTGTGTGTTGAAGAAATATAATCGATAAATATTAATACCATAGTCTGAAACACCTATATTAATCTATAGATTCAGTCCCTTGTCAGCAACTCTGACTTGCTTCGGTTCTGGAACTGAGATCATTCATTGATGCTGATTTGAAGGTTCGATGTCACTCCTGATCCTTTTAAACGAGACTTTTTTCTTCTTTTTGTTGTGCGCTTAAGGCAACTAACCATTCATTCCAGTTGCATTTTCACTTTTTCTTGACACGTTCGCACGTGCGTGTGACCCCCTCACGTGCATTTTTATACGTGAGGGTACATAATTTTCGGGCCTTTATGATAGGAACACAACAACTCTCGTGAGATCCAGGTATACAGTGCAATATTCCTGAGTGTGTGTTGACGAGATATAATCGCTAAATATTAATACCATGGTTAGAAACGCCAATATTAATCTGTCGATTCAGTCCTTTGTCAGCAACTCTGGCGAGCTTCGGTTCTGGAACTGAAACCATTGATGCTGATGTGAAGGTTCGATGCCACTCCTGATCCTTTTAAACAACTCTTTTTTTTCGTCGTTGAACTTTTAAGGAAAACCATTATGTCAACGAAAGCGTCGTTTGTGACTTGTAATTGATGTCAAGTTCCTCTTTCTCCATGTTGTCGTTCCCTTGAAAAACACAGCAGAGAAATGTATGGGAAGCAGAAGGTCTGTGACCTTGGCAATAAGTTACCGGCTAAACTACCGCCTGTCTATCACGTGGATGTTTCATACAGTGAATAATCGAGTGTGGTACTGCCTGACAGTTTTGCATGTTGCTTGCTTATGTTTGGCTTGTTCTTGCTTGTTTTACCATGTAAATGGCTTTGAAAACCCATTTACAACTATACTTTGCATGACTTAAAATTAAAGGGTTACCATCCTTTTCCAAACAGACATGAATAATGATCATTGTTGTATATTAAAGCTGTCACAATCGTGCAATTTTAGTAGTACTCAGCAAGTATATCCTTAATAGGGTTTAAAGTACCTTACTTTTGGACTGAATGGACTTTGTGGTCTAAATATAGCCGCTAAGTCAAGATTGACATCTATAAACTACTGTGTAATACCACTGCATATGAAATGCAATATATAAAAAAACGTTGGGCGTGACGTTTACGTTTGGTCACGTCTTAACTGTTAGTAAGTACAGATTCTTCGCAGTTAAATCTTTTTCTAAACTACAGAAAGAAAACATCGCTATAAGATGTTTTAAAACCAAGATATCAATGACTTTAATGGTTTCAGGAAGCAGTTTGTAATCAATATTTTATTGCTTAGAAAAGACACCGGGTCTGCAATTGAGCGTGTTTATAACGTATATTACCTTGATGCACACAATATGTGATTTCTCTATTCTGCAAAAGCAATAAATGTTTATAAAATCAGTTGTTTTACAATTTACCAGCTCGCCACACCCCAGACTGATTTTATACACGTAAAGTTTGCACATTTATAGGCCAGTTTTTGTTCTGCTGGAAAGGACGGTGTGGTTGGAGACAAAAACAAGTCGGCAATGATATCATTCACACGCTAAAGACGTGTCACTAAACAGATCGGCACAAATACGAATGTATATAGCGTCCGGAGGGGGGAGGGAGGTGGATTAGGGTTAGGGTTTTTCAATTATACTGCGAGGTGTAAACTTCCTAAAACTCAAAGTTTGATTGTTCTTATAGCCTTCGTCCAATCAAATTTCCTCTTTCCTCACCTTTTTTAGAACTGTTTCTTGCGATTTAAAAGTCAATCATATATCTAGATTGAAGTTGTAATTGGAATGTTTGCATGAGAATGCTTCCCGTTTTGCCAAAACCAGTGTTCACATGTGATTACACACCTTTGGCGACTGGCTCCCTCCACAGAGAGGTGAGTATTTGCCCCTCCTGAGAATGTGTATTATGGACATCATTATATGCCTACAGTTAAGAGAGTGTTAAGTGTATTCTAAATGATTTGTCATAACAGACGACTAACTGTTGACAGTTCGTGTGTATTTTACATTGTTTAACAATACCGCGATCTTACGTAATTATGTCACCAAGTTTTGACGACATTCCAATATTTATTTTCAGCTTGTTTCACTTTTTTTCTCCGACAAAACACTCTTTCTTTGGAATATTCAACTTTGACCCGGCATATGTGTTTGTCAAAAGCGAGTTTTTGGTATTTTTGAACATTGCACGAACTTATAAAACGTGAGGTGATTAAAAAAAAAAAGTTGCCAAAACAAACCAACATTATTTGGACAAATATCGCCAAAACAAAGCAGTCGAAGTGAACTATTAATATTGAGATATTCCCTCCTTAGAATATCACAATATTTTGAAATATTTTAATTTTAATTAGCTCTAAGTTGAAGATATAAAAGGCCATAAAATCTTAATTCTTTTTAGTGTTTACTCCGATCGCTTCGACCGCAGAGTTAACCTTCAATTTTTCTTATTATCTCTAGTGATCGCAGCGATCGCAACACTCATCAAAGGCTTTTTTTTCCAGCGATTTCTTCTTTTATTTCATCTTTAAAAACATTTGGCTGATTTTCTACAGCTGGTACAAACAGTACGAACTTTTGTCGCCCTGAAAGACTAACTACTGTACCTCATTTTAAAGGTAAGTTTAAGTGTAGTTTCCTTTGCAAAAATGTGGTATCTTCTTGAGTGAGTGTATTATGTACAAGCTAGCAAAAAGACAAATGCTGGTACTTATAATTTGTGTTCAAGTTTTAAGTGATTAATCCTAAAAACATAGGATGTAGCGATTAGGGGTAGCATAAATAAGATAATTAACATGAACACATGATTTGCGGAAAAATCGCAAAAGGGGAGGTTTGCAACCAAAACACTAGCTTTTTCTTAGTTCAGTTTGCTTTCGAAGCTCTTGCAGTTGTAAGCAGCGGAATTCAGTTAGAATGAATTATATACTAAGAGGTCCAGTTTTAGAAATCTTGAATCCTTTCAGCTCTAGGATCATGCTTACAAATTTTAAGGTAGTTTCGAACAGTTTAATTTTCGCCTTTTCTTCAGTTTTAGCTCCTCATAGCAACAATTTGCGATGGTTAAATGTTGAAATAAACACATGGGCCGATATGCTCCATATATTCGTCCTAAGAACTACTTTCTTTTCACCCGAGTTAGCACGCGGTTGGTGTTTTTGGACTTTGATCTGAAAGGGAGTGTCTGTGTCATGAAATCACATATGTTAAAAAATTATTGTTAAGACCTTGTTCGAAATGCACTGAGAATATACAAAATGAGTTAGCTATCAGGAATTGGAAAACAAAGCTTGAGTCGAGTGAGCACAGGCACCGGAGTTTTAATTTAAGTCAAGAGGAACAATTTATTAATGTTTGGCCGTTTTCAGTCTTCAGTTTTCAGTCTCCCCCGTTTTTCAGTAGAATTTCTTTATCCTTCCGTGGCGAAAAAAGAACCTTTCGCAAAAATGCTGTCTTCAGCTAGACTACGATAGATAACATGATATTGTGCATGGAAAGAAAAGCCTTAATAAGTCATATACATGAGCTGCTCATCAATGGATCTTTTTCTTGTTTAGTCAATGAAAGAGAAACGATGTTTCTTTTTTAGCAGTTAACTTTTGCTGAATTCCTCAGGGTATTTTTCTGAATGAAAGTAATTGGTTTTGTGTGCTAGATATTGGCCACTCTAAGGGATCAGTTTTTATTTCAATCTTCTTGTGTTGATTCTTGTTTACAATGTCGGTTTTCTTTAGTAGTGTAAGACGACCTATGAAACCGCAACTTTCCAATACCAACTTATTAAAGGAACTCACTTTTCTCTAGAAAAAGAAACTGAAGAATGTTTCGTGAGGCACATTAAACTAATCTTGGTTAACAAGCGTGATATTCGAGGCAGCCTTTAGCTATTCTGGTTAATCACAAACTAAATGGAAAAAAAAATAGACCAACTAAATTTCAACCAAAAAAAGGTGGGAACAGTTTGAAACAATAAAAGGATTAATACGTCCAAATCGATTGCTTTGGCTTTCCTTTCAACTGTCAGCTATCAGTATTGTTCCAAGATAGTTCAGAACCTGAATTAACCTTGGGCTGTTCACCATTAAAAAATCTGATAAACTATGCACACCCTGGAGAACAAGTCTTATTAGTACAAGTTCATTACATTTCTCCCTACAAAGGAACATTTGAGAGAGGTTACCTTTGATCACTTCTGCTTTTTGAATTTGTAAAACATTGTTCTATTTTTCCTATCAGAAACACAGTTAATTATACACAGTTCATTATATTTGTCAACCTATAATTTACTGGCAGACGAGCACATTGCGGATTCCTTTGCAAGATAAGTTGCCTAGTTGAATACACATTGTATTACACGGCGCCTAAAGTTACATAAGGGTGACTCTATATTTGGCTCGGCTAGAACTGAAATGGCATGGGAGAACGTAAGCAAAAGTCCACATCTTTTCCACACAGATTTTTAATTGTGTGGTTATTAGTTCCAATCAGGTTGGAAAAGGGAGAAATGATAAATTTTACTGCCTCTCTTTTGCTCTTTTCAATTAAGAAAAATGCGCGTGCAACTTGCGAGGACTGTCAGTGAACTGTGGGGGAAGACATAATATCATTAATTACAACGAAGATGAACGAAGATCTTGCCCTTTTCCCTTCATTTTTGTCTTCAATATTTGTTTATCAGCTTGAAGCGATTCTCTTCTTAGTCTTTATCGGTGTAATTAGCTTGGTTATTTTTTGGAAAGTGATGAACCAATGACACTAACCGCCAGAATACATGTGAGGATTGATCAGAAATCGTCCCAGGAAAAGAAACAAAACACAACAATACAAGAGTTCTAATTGTGAATCGAATGCCAGATTGGTGCATGTTTACTTTCAATTTTCTTGTCTGAACAGTAATGGTTTAATTTGAATTTATGACAATGGATGGCTTTTCATCTAAGGCCTGGGGTTCTGCTAATTTTGTTTCATTTTCCTGATTTGCTATCGATCTAGCTGATGATCGTGCTACTTAATACATGAAACTATTATTCAGGCTTTAACTTCGTGAAATGAATCCATGATAGTGTACTTTAATAGACAATATATTTATGACTAATGTTCTAGTATGCTGTCAGTAGTTTTTATTACCACGACACTTTAGACAAATTGAAAATCTATAACATTTTGAACAGTAGCATGCTTTACTTATTCATCTTTATAGACAGTTCACTTTACAACTGCATTTACCTTTTTGACGGAGAGAAAAGAAGGGAAAACTTTCGTGTATATTTGTATATAAGTGCTTTACAAATGTGATATTTTATTACTGATCTTTGTCGTAACTTTTGATTTTTGCCGATCATAATGATGTATGAAATATATTTTCTCTTCTTTTTTGTTCACAGCAATAAAGTCATTATGCATCGATTTCTTTTAATCGCATTTCTTTGTGTAAACTGGTCACATCTTGCCTTCAGCCAGCAGTCGGGTAGGTAAATTTGAGCTGTTATTTGCAAAGCATTGTTCTTAAAATGTTGTAATGTGTAGTAATTGATCGAAACAGGCTTGTTTTTCGCCTGGGAATGCATGGAAAGCTACGAGGTCGTTTTTTATTACAAAAGTTAAACGAACTGAGAAAAAGTAGTCTTGACAGTGCTGATCGATAAGGTGTGAGCTCTTCGTGATACACATACAGAAATCGCTCTTAGGAGAGTTTTGAAGAGTTAGTGTCATATACAATTTAGTCTTTGTAAGGTCACGTTGAGGATATAACTGATGGCAATCCTTTTATTATGCATTCTTATCTTTCAGGTTTACCATGGACATATATTCCAAATGCCGTTCTGGGTAAGACTGAATATTTACTTATTATGCCGCTTTAGATCCTTTCGGAAAACATTTTTTTTTACTAATTTATTCCTCCTTTAACGCTAGAATTGAGTTGTGTCTAATTGGCCATTCGCTGGTTTTTTCAATTACATGAAACTAAAAAAATACTTTGTAAACAGATATTTCTGACTCAGCACTCACGGCATGAGTATCAACACTACGATGCAGTTTTTTCATTCTTTTGAGCCATGAACCATTTTGGGACATTATGGGTGTTCTGTTGATGAATAATTTTTCAAGGCTTTCAAAATATGGAATGGTGAAAGTGATAAAAATAAATAAATTGGGGAATTAAAAAAGAGGTCATTAAAACATTTAATAAGTTAGTCTGCTAGGCAACACTTAGTCATCCCCTCGCTTGCTACTGGCGGCTGGAATGGTCAAAGAATTTATCCTATAATTCAGTTGCAATTCTTTTCCTTTTATATTCATCCATCGCCTCCTTAATTCCCCAACTAGGAGGAAAAAGTAACGTCATTAAACGGCAAAAATTGTCGGAGCTACCTTCCGAATGCTAATGTTGGTGAGAAAATATTAACATTTCGTTTTTACTGTCCATCAGTTTTCGTTAAATCTGTCAGGCGATGAAAAGTGAAAATTCTCCCACGTTTCTAACCAGCTTTTCACCGACACGTCATTCTATTAAAAGTGCTTTTTAAAAGTTCTTATTCCAAACATGCCCTGTTCCCTTTCAGGTCCTGCTAACTGGGCTGGTGTATGCAGTACAGGAAAGAGACAATCACCAATTGACATTACAAGCACCGAGACAACCCATGACAAAGGTTTGGGTGCGTTCACACTGAAAAACTACGACAGGAAGCTCAAGAAAACCTTTACTGGCTCAAACAATGGCCATTCCTTTGGAATGTCTTTCCCTGGAGGAGTGTACAATGTCAGCGGAGGAGGTCTGAACGGTGTTTACACCACTGTTCAGTTTCACTTTCATTATGGACCAAACGACACTGTGGGATCGGAACACATTGTAGATGGAGAACATTACGCCGCTGAGGTGAGCGCTGTGTGAGCAAATGAGTGCATACAGATGGGCATTTTTTGATGTTGTTATTAAGCGTTTACTTTGCTTATCTGTTATGTACATTCACCTCCTATTTGCGCCTTCTTAGGAGACCTCAAGAAATCAGGCCGTTCTCTTAAATCAATGATCTCCACAGCAGTTTAAAGAAGATAATAGTGTCAATAAATCTTTTCAATTTAATCTCCCAATACCTAAAAAGAATTTGGCGCATTGCTTTCAATAATGAACCGTTTTTAAGGGTTAAGACAACATAAACTTTCTTTTATTACCACTTGTACTGTTGGGTTTAATGTCCGTATCTGGTATTGAATTTTGTTATTCCCTTACTTTCACAGTTGCACTTCGTAAGCTACAATACAAAATATGCCAACCTTATGCAAGCACTTGAAAAAGAAGATGGCCTCGCCGTCCTTGGTATCTTCATACAGGTACACTTGTAAGATGAAGTTTTACTGATACTAAAGTTGACTGCAGGATGCCGTCAGTGCCGTGAAATTTGCGAAATTTTAAGAATAAACCAGACAGGCTGAGATTTTGAAAAGGATATATAATAATTTTGTCGGTTGAAAATCTGTAGATAGAATTAAATTCTATGTTTTTAACTTATTCCTTTCTCTAAACGACAAGTTCTTATTTGATTTATTTCATATGCATCTATCACAAAACGAAAAAACCTGTACTAACTACAATTGACACCCCAGTAGATCACCGGCCGAAAACGGAAATGCTATAAGCTATACAATTTAAGAATAATACAAGAATATTTTCAGCCTAAAATCGTCAGAAAAATAGGAATATTCAGGCTGGACCGAAGAAAACAACATTCTTATAACAAAAGAAATCTACCTTTCTCTTAAAATCTCAGCGAAATCGCCAACTCCTTAAGTGCTTTGTTTTCGTTTCTGCTCACGATTGATTAACTAAAGACAATACAAATTTAAATTTTTCATTTGTGTATTGGACAATCCTTCTTTGGAAATTAACTAAGTTCATCAGTGTGAATTTCTTTTAATTTCACTGTTAATATATTTTTTTCAGGTCGGAGGGAACAATAACTCTGCATTTTCCTTTTTGGAAACTACCCGGAATCTCACTTCTAGTTGTAAGTGATGTGTTCTCTGTATGATATAAATGAGGCTTTTTCCATAACATGAAAAACTGCACCCCAACAGAATGATGTGAAATATATTATTGTTATTGTTATAATAATAATAATAATAATAATAATAATAATAATAATAATAATAAATCATTGTTATTACCCTGTAATTATTATGAAAATTATAACTGTGAATATCACATCTTATAGAGTATACCCCATAATATATCATTTCATGTTATAATAAGAATGCACGTTTTTGTCTCTTTCTTTAGACTCTTCCGTCAGTGGCGTCCCAGCTTTTAGATTTGACAGCGTGTTACCTGCCAATAAGACCAAGTACTTCCGGTACAGTGGTTCTCTAACCACTCCCTCTTGCAAAGAAAGTGTCACATGGACTGTTTTTAGGGACGCTGTCAACGTATCGCAATATCAGGTACAGTATTGACTTGATAGCAAGTGTTGTACGGTGTTTTTCAACATTTGCCGCAAACGCTTTTGTCAAAAGAAAGCCTCTTTTTTTGTGAAAATAGAGAATGCCTCTTGAGCAGGGTATTTTTCAACTATGGGTCTCTTTTTCCCAGATGAACCTTCTGCGGCAACTCCAGAAGACTTACACCACAGTAAGTGTTGGAAATTACCGTCCCGTTCAACCACTCTACAACCGAACCGTGAGGGCTAGTTTCCAGGTCCCCGGGATGTCAAACAACTCAATGCTAAGAACCACTGCTAGCACCACTGATGTGAAGGGTACCACCACTACCACAACCCACACTACCCCAAAGGGTACGCAGTCTCCTATCTCTTCTACTGGTATTGCTACTAAGGGTGCAGAGAAATCATCCTCAGCTTCAACCACCAAGAACACTCCCAGTAACAAAGTGACAGGCACTGACAGTGCCTCTTCTATTGTTATTACTACCACGGGTGCTGAGGAATCACCCCCAGCTCCAACTGTCGAATTTGACTTGGGCTCATCTGCTGTTCGAATCACCGCAGGACTTTCGATGTTGCTTGCTGCCCTGACAGCTCTTTTTGTGCAGCATTAGAACTAGGGTATATTGAACGCTGATGTAGTTTCTAATCTATTAGCCTTTTAGCAGAGTCATTCATGAAATGACATTCCAAGACTAGTCAGAAGTTAGGGCTACTGCTGCCTCGGAAGCTTCTAGAAAACTGACAGGAATCTGTAACCTGTGATCACGCTCTGTTTTTGTTCAACCCTCACCTTATCATTTTTTGCTCTTGATCAGAGGCATTAGTCCGGAGTGGGCCCCTTCGCAAGTGGTTTTTGGTATATTCTACTCCTCACTAGCAGTTTGGTCTTAGGCAACCCTATCATCTTTCTACCACACAGGCAAACATATTACTTCTATATGTATCCTCCTCGCTATCACCATTGCAGTCTTCCTATTTTTTTTTCTTTGGATTGTCTGCAGTCGTTTTTTTGGGGGATACTGATGGTTAAATTAGTATCCCACCCCCTTTCTCCCGTGAAACGAAAGTCTCGGGGTTCACCCTTCTACCAATCCTGAATAATTTTTACTGGATAGCTCCTAAGATAAATGAGAACTTAGACAGAAACCCACTCCACGACAACAAGGCAACTGCTCTTGGGTAAAGAATTTTCCGTCTGCTCTCGGAAATATTCTGGTGAGAGACACCAACAAAACTTTCGCAAACGAACCACTTAAAAACGTTGCTAAAATTTGCGGAATTACAGGTTACAAATTTCTGCGTCCAGTGATTGGGAAAACACGCACGTTTGACTGATGCTCATCCAATCAGAAGCAAATTAAAACCAACGTGCTTTTTTGCATGCGTCGCTCGGCGCTTGATATAGGCTGCAAGGTTTTATTACGAGTTCTGATGGATTTTCAGTTTTTTCGTGCGTTAGTTGAGTTGGTGGGAGAAAAAGCCATATACGAGAAAAAATGTAAAAAAAAGAAAAAGGGAAAAACGCAAAATAAAACTCAAAGGATTCACTTTAAACTGATATTTGCATAAGCACCGCCATTTCATGTATTGTATTAAACTGGGCAAAGAAATAAAGACGCTTCATTTAAAAAACCATGCCAACTCTGTCAATTTCAATCGTAGTTAGTGGTTAGCAAGGAAATGGATAAACCGATTTACTTTAAAGGGCTAGGTCACACTGCACTGTTTAGGCAATTTCACTGCTGACGTATGAACGACTAAAATGTAAAAGAGGTGCGCATGCTCCAACCAGGTATAGATCATTTTCACTCACGTGATCACCAGCTAGACAAATTACTTGGAGCAAAACAAAGTTTGCACATGAGAGTTCAATCCCCATGGGTTTTCTTTGGTACATAAACATGGCCGTATTTTGATTGTTTTGCACTGTGGCTGTCGTGACGTCAAAAATGGTCACGGATGCTCAAAATGGAAAGATTTATAAAGATTGCGTTTAGGCAAACTTCTCGCAATTCTTATCAAGGGGTGACTTACAATGCACAGGAATCATCCACATTTATCATTTGAGGTGAATTAATTTCGATACAACCGAAGTCGGTAGTTTCGATACAAACCTAAAGTGAATGCAATGTTCAATGACCCTTTGCGTGCTCACTTCTACTTTTCATGCAGTTTTAGTTCTGATCGATTTCAACATATTTTGTTGTTTTCACTCAAAATTGACGTGCGCTTTTTCTTATCCCAGTCGGTTGATATTTGGCTGATTAGATTGCTTCGACTTTTTTATATTAGTATAATATAATGGCAGACAATGAACTCGTGAGGTGACTAAGTGTGTAGGGTTGCGTGGGACAAGAAACGAAAAAACACAAGAATTAGAGGAAATTTCCAACTTGTATGCGTTTATTACCTCTTTTGTGCTACAATTATTTCATACTCCGTCAGCAGAGCGCTGATTATGCATGCTCGACTATACCACACGGCCTTACGGGCTCAAATAAACCTCTCTTAACGCTGTTGGCCAACCCACTTGGTCATCAGCACCAATGATTGTGGGCAGTGCTCTTCTCGCCAAACAAGGTAATGGGGCGCCATAATATTATAAGCATAAACAGTCCAAGAGATTACTCCTCGGTGCGATGGACTACAGTGCCGCTATATACGTTTGTAAAAGGAATAGCCGGTCAGAGATCTAAGAATAACCTCACAATGAGGGATGTGGTATTCAAAGTCATAATCTGTCACCAACTGACTGAGTGCTTAATAATTGAAAGTAAATAAAAAGTGCTTGAGAGCAAAATATATTTCTTTAAGTTTAGTTCTAAATAAGTACTAAAGGAACATAAACTTAACAGCCAGCGAAGTGCAATCTATAACTACTAAGCTCCCAGAATTTTTATTGGAAGTCACACAGTAACTGGAAGTTAGTAAATAATGGGCAGGGGAGGAGGATCTCCCTTATGTAAAATTTATGAAAATAAAGCGCCAAAGAGGATATCATTGACAATCAGCTCAGTATGGGATGTGTGATAGAAATTACACGCACTTTTGTTTTAGAATACGTTAGGATAGTTTTCGGACTTATATGGTTAGAAATATAATGTCCGGTAGCATGAGAGGATGGAGGCCAGTAGCTAGAACAGAATGAAAATGTTTTTGAATGTGACTCGGTTTGGCATTGTAGTATCGAAGTACCACTCGCATGTTACCCATGATATCCTCACAACCACACAAAAATACTACACAGAGGATCCTCCTCATTCCCACCCCATCGGGTAGAGAACCTAGTCTTGCGTCGCCCCATATAGGGGAATTCAAGACAGTATTCGATTTTAGATTCCATGCCCTGGATTCCGGATTCCGCATTCCGGATTCCAGGCACCGGATTCCAGTCTTTGTCAGTGAGACTCTGGATTCCTTGAGCTGTATTTCTGATTGCAGAAGCCAAGGTTTCCGATTCCACAAGCAAAATGTTCCCGGATTCCGGATTCTACAAGCAAACATTTTCAAGATTCCGGAATCCTGATTCCCTTACATGGAGCGACTTGTAGACAATTTAATGAAAGAGGGCTGCTGTCAGGAGGAGCATCAACAGCAATACGACATTGGATATTTGGAGAGCAACACCATCGATTGTAACAGGAGGGGTAGTCTTTGGCTCGCCAAAGCTGGCTTTCACTTGGCGGTCGTGGAGAGGCTGAACAGGGCGATAATTGTCAACAATGTTTGCGGAGTCGTTGTACTTCATGGAACGCAGGTTATCCAGCTGTAAAGAGAAAAAGAAAATGGATTTCATTTCTTTACCAAAAGATGAATCCTGGATCTTCCCACCCTCAGATAGTCCGCTGATTGGGCGCGAGAAGTGTTTGCATTTAGCCAATGAGAGGAGCGTATTTAAAGTGTGCGCGTTCACCACGCAACGCGTAGTCATCGAGTTTCCTGAGCGCACGCCAGATTGCCCAGAAACGAACGCTTTCAGCAGTTTTTCCCACCAAAAACGCATTGCAATACCCATGACGAGGGGAAGAGATGAGAAATTTATCTGGCCTTAAAATGATTTGTGGCTCTCATGCCGAATCGGTGCGCTGTTCTTTGATTTGTGAGTTGAGACTGCACACAGTAATCTGCCTTGCTTCGTATTATGTAAGAAAACAACACCGAACAAACAACGAGCCGCAAAACCGTGCACAATGGCCATAAACTGAGCTCAGGTTACACAGAAAAAGCATCAAGAAACCCAAGTTTACGTAAGTGAAATTTATTCTATATTTGTGTCTATATTTTTTACCTTTTAACCTGACTATATTAGATTTCTCATACATAGCCTGTAAATCATTCGTATTATGCAGATCAGTATCATGAAAACAGGCGGTAATCTATGCACCGAACTTTGGCTACCTGTGGTACGCTTACACTTTTTAATTCTTGCATACTAATTATTACGACAAATTTCTCCAAAAAATGCTTCACGTGAGAGATGTTGCGAAGGGAAATCTTCGTGTGTATGTTTGGTTACAAAACATTATGATTCCCTTGCTAAAGTCAAATTAATGTTTGAGCCAATCACAAACAAAGATCAGAATTCTTCGTAAAGTGCATCAAAATGTAGCCTGTTCACAGAAACTCTATTTTCTCTTCAAAGTCCGTCGAGCGCGCGTGATAAAAAACAAAAACCGCGGATTTGTTGACCGCCAGCGCAAGGGAGTAGGGGTGGGGAAGGAGAAAAGAGACTTTAATTTTATTTCTCGCACTTCGCACTCGTTCTCGCACGATCGCTTCGCTTGCGCGCTCGCCGATGTTTTCGAAAAGAACGAAAACAAAAATATAACTACGTCTTTTTACAGGGTAATTAAAGTGTAGCAATAACGCAAATCGGGGAGTTTGAGTTTGTTGGGCAGCGGGTAACAAGTGGGGCTGTCGTATTTCAAAGGGAGAGAGTGACGGGAGGGGGGGGGGGTAGGTTGGTTGTATATTCAGATTTTTTATTGACGGTTATGGTCTGCGAACTAATTTTGGGGTCCCCATCTCTAGAATTCAGAATAGTAACTTAAAAAAGACTCTCTAAAAGTTTTAAGGTAAAATGTGTGAGCCAAAAGTATTAATCCCGAAAGAAATGGGAACGTTTTCTTGTCCTAAAAGAGGCTTCAGTTTTAATATTACCCTGTACAATTTCTTGTCTGTCCAATCCCCACAGGATGACAAGCCAATTGAAGACTGTTAGTTTTAAACTAAGCACCTACTTTCTTTAGACAATTAACGTACTCTTTGGCTACTTAAATGTATGTAAGTCAAAAGAATTTGATTTTGAGAACATCAAGAAAATACCAAGAAAGCAGCTAATGACCAGAGGGAGAAAGTATTTTTTGTGTCTCAGTTTATCGCGATGATAGGGAAACAAGATTTAACTTGCTAACTTGTTTCCTGAGGGACCTGTCATTCAACAATTCGACAACAATCAGATTTTTATGGTCTGTACTCTTATCGACCATCAGGAGCCCAAACCTCAAATGGAACAACAAGCTGCAGGCGAGTAGTTTCAATGCAACACTTAAGCTTAAGTGCTTGATGGCCTCGACAAAAAGTTTAACAGGAGCTGTATTGAAGCGGGAGCCCATAACCCGCAGCGTGCAACTCACAGATCAAGATATTTTTAGTATCAATTTTGATCAGTTTTCTAGCGTAAGGCAGATGAGCGTAAAGGGAAGCACTGTTCTGTATGCGTGCGCATCCATACTACGATATAAGTACAAAAAGAAGAAGTAAACGCTGAAAACATCACAAATACATTTTTCTAGTCTCTGGTTTTTGATGACTGATTTGTTAGACTTATTTGATATTCAAAACCTTTGCATGATCACAAGGGAGTTGCTCGCTCCGGGTTATTGGTTCCTGATACAAGTAAGAAAAACATAAATGAACCAAAGAAAACCCCTGTCCAAAAACAAGAAATTGTAAGTTTTACCTGAGCCTGCGATATCTTGACAGTATCGTTGAAAACAGTCCAGGTAACAGCCTCATTGCAGGTCGGGGTTGTTAGGGAGCCTGGGTACCGGAAATACTTGGTCATGTCGGTTGGTAGGAGATCCATAAGGTTAAAGGCTGAAAATGTTGTTTCGTTACCTGTGGATCGAAAGACGAATTGTGATTTAAAACACAATTAAACAACTTGCAAGATATATGAAATACAGTATGAGTATTTTTGTCAAAAGAAAAAACAGCAATACCGTGCAACTGGAAGGATAAAGATGGGTTAAGCAAGAGCACAAATGTTAGCTTTTTTAAAAAGTCCGTCTTAAAAGCAAATAGAGTGCCAGTCACATTCAATGTGCATATTACACATCTATTCAACGACCTGCCTCAACGAGTTGCAGTTAATTAACCTCGGAATACCATCGCCCACAGTTGGGACATTTCATCGCAGGAGTGGCGTTTGCGTTCTAGTCTCATAAATTACGCGAAGAGTCCCAGCAACGAGGAGTAATGATGAGAGGTGGCTGTATTTTCATGCTATCATTCGGGCATTCGCGAAGCATCCCTTCTTTGTTTTTCCATTTAGTTGTTTCTCATCTCGAGTGTGAGATACTTTTGAAACCAAACGATTCAGTGTGGGGTCAGCCTCAAACTATCTGGGAAAAAGCTCCTCCTTTACGAGAAAATTTTGTTTTGAACGCCACAGAAATGATCGAGAACGCTCCAGCTCGTTTATTTAAGATTAGAGACCTTTAGATTCTAAGACGGGAACTATTACGAGCTAGTACGAGATTTGACTTCAGGTTTTTTTTGCCTCAAAAACTGTGAACACCCCAAAAAACTTCATTGTACTTTTTTTCCACCAGAAAAGTTAGCACTGTTAGCTTTATTGAAGGAGGTTAAACCCTCTTCCGGTCGTAAAATGACAAAACCTCTAACATTTTTCATAACTCGTTTCCGCTACTACGCCGACATTTCTTGCAAAAACTCGTATTAGAATGACGACGACTTTCTAGTTTTCCGCCAAAATGACGCTTGTTCTTGCACAAGCACTGCTTAGTATTAATCCTTGTAGTCGTCCTCGTCTTAGAATCAAAGGTATCTATTACTTTCAGAGTACAGCATTCACAAAATGTCGGGATACTTCCTCCCAATGATCCCACGTACCTTTGTACATCACATGGCTGATTTGATCCAAGAACTTTTCATAGTACTGATTTTCGCTTGCGCCAACCTAACACCAGTTTAGAAAGCAATAATAATAATAATTAGAAAGAAAAATTTAGTGCCTTGATTTCGCTTTGAGTTTCACACCTTTTGACATGTCTATATAACAGACCTGATTGTCGGCGCCTGAGCCAAGCTAACATTTAGAAAGTAATGAACAAAACAATGAATATTTTAATGCCTTATGAAATTATGCATCACGCTTTTGATGAATAACGACCTTTCCTTATTACAAACTATTCCACTTTCAATATTAGAAAATACTAATAAGTGTGGTACTATATATCACAGGATATTTACCTTGATTAAGTCATTTTTATGTCACGTTGAAAAAGGAACAACTTTCGACTAACTTGAGGTGCAAAAATGAAGCATTAGTATGGGGCTTTCGAATTGATTTCTTCAAATATAAACTCGCGCTTTTTTATATAACAAAATTGATGCTTTTGCCACTCCAGGTGAGGAAATCCGAAATATTCTTGGATTATGGATTCGACGCCGTGAATTTCGGCTAGATTCAGGATTCGTTGTCTGTGGAACAGGAATTCTGGATTCCTGAATCGATAATCCTTTAGCTGTGCTAACCGGATTCCAAAATTAAGAATTTGTTCATGCTTAGCGTGCGTATATCGAGTTATGGATGCACGCGGGAAGTTTGGAGAGCACGAAAGATGCGTAAGAGTTGCACGAGGCGATAGCCGAGTGCAACTCTAGCTTCTTGAGTGCTCTCCAAACTTCCCAAGTGCATCCATAACTCGATATACGCACTGCTAAAGGCATGAGCAAATTCTTTTATAACATAGCTGACAAAAATGCTTGCTTTTTGATGAACTGCAAAATTCTCGTAACGCGCTACACAATAACAAACGGTTCTATTGGCTGATTACGAACACGCCACAATCGTCTAGTTTGAATGAAAATATTCTTTCAGTAAAACTGAGAAAGAAAATTTGCTTCTTTATTCGTTAACGATCAATGGAAACTAAGCAGAAACAAAGGTAAAAGAGTCTTAAAGTTCTCCTAAAGTTAAAATACTGTTCGTAAGAAGTCGTGGAGTATGGTTTGGATTTGCTGAAAAGATGTTTACGTTTTGCTCAGCGAAATCCAGAAAACATGTCTTTGCGAAGACGACTGTCATCCTTCTTTAAACTCATATTCATTTACGAACATGGGCTGGTCATTATGGCTTCTTGAGAAGACCTGGCAGCAGTTGTTTTTGTGAGTAATAAATTTATGTCTTCTTGTGTAATTTGTGTTGTTATTGCGAGAGAAATTTTCCTGCTTCAGTCGGATTGTCCGGAGATAACAAAAGTGCATAACAAATTTAAAAACAACAATAAAAGCGGAAATTTTACCTTTAAATGTTTTTGATGACCAGTTGGTGTCTGTTCTGTTCCCAGTGAATGTCTTTCGGCCAAAATTTGCTGCAGCTGGTCTTCCGACAAATTTGCGAAACGCGCAACTTGCGAGTTTTTTTTAATTCGACTTTATTCTTGCTGCTTGTTGGATCAGGACCTAAAAGGTCAATGCCGATAGAAAAATTGGGCACTTCTTCGCTGGTTTCTTCCATATTTTAAAGAGAAGGAAAACTGCACTGCAGCTTAAAAGACGACAACTTTGCAGCCAGGTAAAAAAAGAATGCTTACGTCATCTTATTTACGCACGGGCGTGCGTAAATAAAGATTTTGTTCATAGCGGCTCAATAGGACTTATATAGGGCAAGCACGCGCGCTATGTTATAACAAAAATTCCTTCATTCCAGATTCCACAAGTAAAAATTTCCCGGATTCTGGAATGCGGATTCTCTTGCATGTAGAGACTTTTGGGAAGAAGTATGGGTTAGGAAAACAAAACTGAGAGTGAAAGGATGCGTTACCTCAATAAAGACACCGAGGACGGCCAAACCATCAGAATGAGACAGTGACTCACCGATGTCTGGGTATTTAGTGTTATAGCTGACAAAATGAATCTGCAAATTGAAATGAGCTCGTTAGTCCTGTGCAGGAAGCTTTTATAAAGAGCTGTCCGGTCCACAAGTAAAAATTTCTCAAGATTCTTGGCGGAGCATGTTGCCTTGTGTTTATAAATAGAACATATCCACGACGTGTCTAAAGGCAAAATTAAGGTGACCTTTTCTTGTCTGAGCCTGTAAAGGTGCTTTTACTCATGCGCTTTTACGCAAATGAATATATATTTTTTAAATTTGTTTTATTTTACTCCAACAAGTGCGTAAAAGCAGCAGTTCCCATTGTTTCTCTTTTCCGCTTTTTTCAAAGGCGCCCCTATAGTGGTGTACGTATCGGAAAGGATGCACGAACCACATGCTTTCGTAATGCTTTCCGCACCATTGTGGCGCCCCGGAAACGAGGAGAAGCGCAAAGATCCACCTTTTTAAAGAATTGGTTCAGGCTTAGCGTGCGTATATAGAGGATATTACACGGTGGCGCGAAGATATGAATGTTATTTTCGAGTGGCAAAACAATTTTTTACGAACGAGCGCAGCGAGTGAGTAAATATTGTTTTTGCCACGAGAAATAAAAAATTCATATCTTCAAGCCGCCGTTTAATGTTCTTTTTATTATATAGACAAAATGACATCGATTAAAATAATAGAGGAAAATTGCCAAAATTAGGTCATTGATAAACTCACCTGTGAGATTATGGAAAATAAACCACTCGGGTCCCGGATGTAGTTTTTATGAATTTTACGAGTGGTATAGTCCAGTAAAACACTCGTGTCTATATGATAAATCGAGTTAATGCACTCGGGAAGTTTGGAGAGCACGAGAGAAGATAAAGAGCTGTGAGCGACCCTAGCTCCTTGAGTGCTCTCCAAACTTTCCAAGTGCATTCATTACTCTATATATACAGTCGAATCTCGGTAACTCGAACCCTCTATAACTCGAACCTCCCGTTGATTTTACTACCTCAAAGCTTAAAGCATGGTCCAATTTTTTTTTAATAACATACTATAACAATTCTCTCAACGCGCGGCACAGAAATACAAATGCCTCAGCTGGTGCTTCAGTCTATTGGTTGGTTTAAAACACGCCACAATCGTCTAGATTGAAAAAAACCTTTTTTTTAAACTGACAGTGAAAACGACAATGGGCACTAAGCATCAGAAACAAAGGTACCTAAAGTTAAAATACTCAAACGTTCGTAAGGAGGTGTTGAGTATGCTTTGGATTCGTTGAAATGATGTTTATACTCTGCTTGGCGAAATCCAGGAAACTCAGGTTTGAGCCGAAGACGACTGTCATCCCAAGTTATATTCATGTGCGAAAAATGGAAGTAGTCTCACATATTCCATAGTTAATTGAGATATTCTAATCATTAAGGATTCTTTACGACTTTGCTGCGGTTTTTTTGTGAGTAAAGAATTTATGTCTTTTGTGTAATTTGTCTTGTTTATTGCAAGAGCCGGGAAAATTTTCGCCATCACTGTATAATTCACTTGTTTGATCGGAGGTATGGTTGTACTTCAGTATTAGGTGGATTTAAATTTTGTTAAGGAATCAATCTAACAATAGATCACTTTGACTAATTCTTATTCAACTCGTGTAATTGGCTTAAATAATCCGGCGCCGTTTACTCAACAAAGGCAGAGCGAAGCAAAACCCAATTGCGACTTAAGCACATAGAAGCGTTTTTCCTTTTTCATGGCTATCGTTTCAGCTTTTACCAAGGTAATTACTCTCATCATACAAAGCTTAACGCTGCCGCATAGCATCAAAAATAACACACCTCGGCAGGATACATCATCCCGTCCACAGTGTGTTCCGATCCATTGTAGTTGCTTGATCCCCAGTGCAAGTGAAACTGAACGGTGGTGAATGTTCCGGGGAGGTTACCTCCGCTTACGTTGTACACATTGCTGTCAAATGAAATTGTCAAGCCTTTGCCGTTGTTTGTAGCGGTAAAATTGACACCAGCTGGTATAGTGTTGTAGTTGACAAGTGTAAAACCACCCAGGTTTGAGTCATACATGGCTGTGTTGGTCATGATGTCTATAGGCGACTGTTTGCTCCCGGTAGCGCATACGCCTCCCCAATTGTCAGGTCCTAAAGAAGAGTTAGAAGGTCCATATGATGTTAAGTGCGCAAATCGGTTATGCGGCGTCTCATTCATAGCAAGCGTTCCCTTGCAAGGAAGGGACGAAAGTCTAACTAAGGGAGAAGGAGGGATCTCCTGGAAAATGAAACCAGAGGATGTGCGGCATAATTCAGTATGAAAATCTTATTTTTACATGAGCTCGGATTCCTTTGTTCTTTTCAGGGGAATATATTAAATTAGTAAATCCAACTAGTGGTCTATTATCGATGCTGCGTTCTGATTGGTTGAGCTACTACTAGACTATATGTTATAGCCCACTAGTAGCGAAAAGCGCCGGCTTTTTTACGGCAAAAAAGGATTTAAGTCTAGCTTTAACTAGCTAAAATTTTTTATTCTCGAAATGTTTGACCAACTAGTTGGATTTTACTAAAACAATTTTCGGCCGAATGGGCTATTGACTCCGAGGCTATGAGGGCTAGAGAAATAAGTGTTAATAACCCCCAAACTAACTGTCTGAAAAGCGAGTGGCGGCTTTGATTGTGTTAAGGGAAGAGCGGGGCTAATGAACAGCTAATAAAAATGCGAGGGGATTATGGGGAATAAGTCACTTATCCACCTTGCATATTAATACACAATCCCCTCGCATTTTAATTAGTTTAGTGTTTACTTGGAAATATTAAACACGATGCTACAGTTACTAAGCAATTACGCTGCAATTACATTATTACAGTGCCAGCAAGGTATATTGAAAAACAAAAGAAAGGTGAACCGGTGATAGGGGCATTTTTCTTCATCGTATCTTTGCACCCCTTAAGGAAGTCTCGCGCCGTAGACACCATAACAGTATACATGTATATTTTTGTTCCGCAAAGGTCTGGTTGATGCCTGGTAACTCATATGAGGGACGCTATTTTGGATTTACCTATGCCGCTCGCTCGGCTCATGGGCAGATGCTAAATCAAAGTTAACTATAACCTGGCTCGTCAGTTTCGTGTGAACACAGGAAACTATTGAACGGTTACGTGTGAAGGCTCCGGTCACTGAGAGTTTTCAGCCGTCCGTGAATTCACCCTATGCCGCGTGAACGAAGCATATAAAAAAAGGCCAAAAAAGATCCGACAACGGTGACGCCAGTGAAAGCGTCGCTGAAAAATAGACTTTGCGTCCTTTCAATTTTTTTACCCTCATACCAAGTCACACAGTTACTTAAAAGTAAGGAATTTAGTTTGGAACTGAAGAGAGGGGACCCGTGCACCCGAGTTCAGAGAGAAACAGTAAGATTTATCGTTTTGCCGTTCCCGTTCTCAAGTCAACTCAAAATTGGGTCATTTGTTTTGCTCATAAAACCTATTGTGTTTTTGACGTTCCCGTTGCCGTCGCCGTCGTAGTCTGGTAAGGTGCCTATGCCTGGAAAGTAAAAAAGTGAAACCATCGAACAGCACATACCCGTATAGCAAAAACAAAGTTATGTACCGCCCTCCCGGTTAAATGCCATTTTTATACTTTTTTAAAAAAGAAACCCTTGCTGGCAGCGACAGATTGTCTTTGCAAAGGTTATTTCACCGCATGAAAACAATACTGAATTTTTTTGTTTTAGGTCGTTGATGACGGCACTGAGATGATCTCAGATGGGTCCATAGATGGTAAAGAGGTATATCTCAGGACGCAGTTTTGGAGGAAGGACGAACATATACAAGTACTAAAAACAAAGAAGAAAAAAATATAGAGTACCATTTGAAGGGTTTTGATAATAGCTCCAATCTAGAAAAACAACAAATATTACAGTCAAAGTTTGAATTAAAATGATGAATCAAGATTAACACAGAATTACTTTGTCATAACCATAATGACAACAGGAAATAAATATGTAAATAATAAGTATGTGTAATCAAATGGTGACGAGTGAAATTAGGGAATTATTTCACTTGCGTTTTGTCCAAATCCTAATAATTTCTCTCGCCTGAAGGCGAGGGAATTTATTCCCTAATTTCAGCCGTCACCATTTGATTACCTATTAATATCATGGGTGACGAATTACGTTAGCAATCTTGGACTTTTGACATGTTTATCCTGGATCGTATCGATCGAGAACTCCACTCTCTCAAATGTTTAGACCTTAAATTTGGCTTTTAAAGTTCAGAAATTGTCAGACTTTTTCGGCAAAATACCTGTTAGAATTCTTCTTGATCTCTTGTGTGTTCAGGTTTTCTAAAGCGTCTTTTTTGTGCCCTGACATCTTCATTCACCGCATTTTAAAACTTCGTCGCCATCTTGACACTGAGACGTACGGAAGGGTTGCCATGGCAATTTTGTAATTTCACATGTGAAATTACAAATTAACGCTGAAATTTCGCGCCAAAATTAAGGAGTAATTCGTCACCTATGATATTATAATAATAATAATTGAGTAATAATAATAACAATAAAAAGTGAGAAATAATAATAATAGTAATAATAATGATAATAATAATAATCATCATCATCATCATCATCGTCATCAGTCTATCTACACATTCAGTACAAGTTTACAATAAAAGTCAACAAGAGCCTTAATGGCTCTTGAAGTCAACAAGTATGTTGAACATGATCGTCCGGGTGAACTTAGTCCTGCTGAATAGGACTGTTGTTAACAGTGACTGACGTTTCGGCAACCTGTGTGGTAGTCATCTTCAGACTAAGTGAGTTGAGTTTGTTCTAAGTTAGCAAACCACCTTTCTAAAGTGAGTAGTATTCTGCAGAACATGTAATACAATTTGTCGCAGAGTCCCAGTTGATTTAATGTTTGGTCTGTAAATGGTGTTCAGCAATATGATTGTTGACGTTATTATTTCTTGTCGCTCGTTTGTGTTCAGTCAGTCGCGTGCTAAGGTTTCTGCCGGTTTCAGACAGACAGGGAGACAGGACAGACAGGGAGCAGTATACAAGAAAAAATGCTGCGACTGCCGTGCCACTTACATTGGTGAAATCAGTGCCATAGAAAATTTACAGAGAACTTGAATAAAGGCGCGCAGTACAATCTTCCCCAGTTATTTTACTGAGGACCCTGAATATTGGCCCTGGAAATGAAGCCCGCGACTTTCCGTACTTCAGGCCAGCGATCTACCAATTTAACCTTTTCCTGCCGCAATGAACCATGAAATACTGAATGTTTGTTTTGCCTTAGAGTTCATATGCACTCACTTACCGGCTGCCAAGGCAAAGGACACTCCAGCAATTAAGCATACAAAAGTCAACAAAGTCTTCGCCATGGCTGTTGGCAATAATTTTCCTGAAAGAAGGAAGAGCAGCACTACTAAGACTGTATCTCGTACTTTGAGTTGGAGGTATTTGGGTGCGTTATTATTCGGCATAATTTGTTTCATAACATGCTTGCTTCAGTGGTGCTCGCAGTAAAGGTCGATTCCCGAGATCCAAGCCAATTAACCCTTTATGCCCACAATCCACCTACAACTTCTCCAGACTGATCTCCACACATTTCTTTTACGAATAGTTGAGGGGATTTCGTTCAAGATCAAAGCGTTCTCCCTTTGGTAATCAATTTAGTAATTCTCCTAT
Organism: Porites lobata; assembly: GCA_942486035.1. Classification (NCBI taxonomy): domain Eukaryota; kingdom Metazoa; phylum Cnidaria; class Anthozoa; order Scleractinia; family Poritidae; genus Porites; species Porites lobata. The sequence goes on along the minus strand of CALNXK010000023.1, from coordinate 3,573,107 downwards.
AACTTTTTATGATCGGCTGATGTCGTTAGGAGAAAATTGATGTTGGTCAGCTGTCTCATTCCCATTCCTTTCTCAGTCTCCAATTAAGATTAACGAGAGAAGAGCGGTTAAGGGGAAGCGCGAGGGGTGATTCGATGGACAAAAGAGGGGAGACCCTCCCTTTCGTTTCCCTCCTTTCTATCACCAAGCAGTTATAACTCGCGCTGGTTGATTTTACGAAGGCTTTGAGTAAGGTCACCGGTAAATTATACCAAAAGACGTCGCTGTAGTCAAACCATGATTAAATCAGTAATCCTGGCGCGAAGAGAAGCGAAAAAACGAAACCAATATAAAGGTTTCGGAATCGAACGGACAGACATCCACTCTGTTTTAGTGACATTATTTGCCATTACGTCTGGTGACCACTGCGTTATCTTTTAAAGGTTCGAATTTAACCGCTCAGTAATATAATTTGTCTCACCACTACCTGACATGGCGAACCCGATGTGGTTAAATTGATGTCATTTGCATAAATTTTTGGAGCAGAATTTTGCAACAGTTTGGTAAGTCATTCATAACATTATTAAAATAGAGGACCCAAAATAGAACCTTGCAGTACGCCACATTTCAAATATCAAGATAATGATAACTCGCTATTAACAAAATATTTTTGTATGATTTGGACCATTCAAGTGACTTAGTATTATACACATAACTCACATTTCGATGCTTTTGTGCAGCAATACGTCATGGTCGACTACATTAATGGCGTTAAAACAACAACAACAACAAAAAAAAACAACTAGCAAGCAATATGTCAGAGTTTAAAAGGTCTACGGTCTATGGTTATCAGCAGTATCAACCAATAGTTAATTTGCCGGATCTAAAAATCCAGCCTAACCCTGGCGCTGGCCTAATAGGTGTCCAGCATCAAACTACTAACAATGTACCATGTTCGTTCAAATGAGAATAGGGCTGGCTTACCTACCACAGAATAGGAGGCACATAAGAGACAGAGATACGATGTAGGACGGTGACTGTTCAAATCAACTCCTCTCATTTGCCAAATGAATCAGTGTGATTTCAGCTAACTTGAGGGCAGACGTCAAAAAACTTTTCTGAACTAAATTGTTAAAATGGCTGCCAAAAAGTAAAATATTTTCGAGGACAGCCTTTTTTAATAGAAAACGTAAAATTCTAGAAGCTTTCTACGATGACAAAGTTAGCTCTCATACGGACTACACAATCAAAATCTACAGGGCCTGACTGAATAGCCAGTTAGGACCAACGAGTGACTGTTTAGTGCTTATTAAACAGTTCAGAGTCGGCGATATTACCATTAATCTGTTTTATTTTTTAGAAAATCATGTATGCAACCGCTTGATACCGGTAGATATACAAGAGGCCAGGTATGAGTAAATGACTCTTTTAAAGATGGTTTGTTATCTTTCGAATTCATCTCAAAACAATAAGTCGATTTACATAAAAAAGTTTATTGGAACCCATCTATATGGAAATGATCTGCTGCCTTTAATGTGGAAATTAATATTTGTACCTCTCACTAACTGAGAGCGAGGCACAAATTATTTACCTCGTTCATGGAATTGACTGAGTTTAGAAAGATAGATCAGAAATCAACATCTTGAAATTGATTATCATCAACATCTTTTGGATAGGGATGTGCAAGGTTCGTTATTAAAGGACTCAAAACATACCCTTTTTAAAAAGCCGAAAAATGACACCGAAAAATGAAAACAGTTCAAAATCATTTTGTTACGGATACATCGCGCGTTTTCCGACTATCCCTATCTAAGGACCAAAAACAAAAGGGTTCTTTTGAACTTTGCCCTTTCCGGCGTTTATAGCTTTCAAATTCAGATGGCTTATACCAAATTCTTTTGCTTTGATTTACCTTTGTTTCAACTGTTACTGATACGTTCAAATCAAGTTTGTTTGTTGGGTTAGTTTACCCCAAGAGTGGAGAAAAATAAAATAAATGAAAAAGGTCATTACATATCGCAAGCTGGAGTTTCTTTTCTTGTCCGACCGAATAGTTAAAACTTCGAGGTTCAAATTCAAAACGAAGTATTTACTGTAAACACAATAAGTTCGCTATTCACTATTCTTCCTATTTTATCTTGCGATTGTAAGTCCCTCGGGCGGATACACCCCGCAACATATTTTAACCTCAAGTAGCCTTTCACCTCAGCACCGCATTCTTAGTGGTTCTTGAAAAGTTTGCACACACCCAAAATTAAGCTGCGTGAAAGTGATTTATAACATTTTCAATTAAAACCTGGTGAACTTCAAAAGGCGACCAGGTGTGTTACGTAATCAGTACTGAATGCGCCTAGTTGAAGCTGTAGCTGTAGCAGAAAGGATCTGGCCTTTCCGAAAATGCTTTAAACAGCCACATAATGAATTTACCTACTCTCTGTGTTTCGGTTTTTGCACTAAAGAAATGCTTTTTACACCAGCGGTTTTTTATGGGTGTGAACTCGAAGTTTGCAAGCGAGTTATTGGCAAAATTTCCACTGTCTCTTACAGTCTTGAGTTTTGAAACGGCCCTGCTTCTTTGCTCATTTATTTTTTCCCGCCGATCAGTTTGCACTAAAAAAAATTAATAACTTTATGGATAACAGGCAAAGTTAATGCCTTGTTGCCCGTAGTCATGAGTCCATTTTTTTGCAAGAAAAAAAAAGCCTTTTACACCAACGGTTTTTTTTATTGGTGTGAACGCGAATTCTGCAGGCGAATCTTTAGGAAAATTCCACCTGTCCTACAGTCTTAAGTTTTGGAACGACTCTGCTTCACTGTTGATTCATTTCCCGCCAGTCAGTTTGCATCGAAAGGGAAATAAAGAACTTTCTGGATTGCAGACAAAATTGATGCCTCGTTGACCGTAATCATGAATCATAAATTATTTGTTGCACCCAGTCAACCATCGCGAATCAGTCACGTTCCACTTTATCAAGACTGGACAGACCTCTTTTACGAAGCCATCCTTTTGCAAGTTTAAAGATATAGACATTACATCTTTCATCCAGAAAATTGCCTGAAGACAGGCCGAGTCATGTTGTTGGAGCGTTCTGATTTTATGAATTCGCTCATTGTTTAATCATGAATGAATAGCTTTTCAAATGATCTGCTTGTGTCTCGTTTGGGCCATTTTTAAAATTTTTGTCTCCAAATTTACAAATCTGCCATGGTAAACTTCCAAATATGTATAAAAGTAATCCAAAGGGTTGAAAGGACGAATACTCATAGCATAGAAATGCTAAGTAAAAAGGAAATTTCTACTTCTCTGCCTGTTTTTTTTTTTTGCAACAGACTGAATCAATTAATATTCAAACTGTTTAACTGAATTTTAAAGAATTATTAATTTCTATTTTTCCGGGGATAACAGGTGAGTTGTTAAATAAAACCGTGTAATGTCTGAAATATATACCGCCAGTATACAGCACAGGGTGGATACGACTAGGTTTACCCCGATCTGCAACCGCAAATCAACTGATTATGCACAGTTCGAGCTGTCAGAGGTTATTTGAGGCGTGAGTGATTATCTATAAGGCTAGTTAACGTTTGCATACAAACAGATCTCTTGAATAGAATGGTTATAGACAAAAAATCCAACAAACAAACAAACAGAACGAAAAACCCGCACATATAGAGTCAGTTTTGTCACTGAGTCCAAAAACATAGGGTTCTGGCGATCAGCTAGTCTGTCGCCTGATTGGCTCTTACGTCAGTAACATTTAGAAAACGCACAAGGCACTTGTTAATTTAAGGTAGCTATCCGCTTATGCTATAAACCAGGAAGTTTAGAACTCAATATTGCAAAATCTCACCTTTTTCTTGCAGTTGAACACGCTGATGTGACTTGTTGGAACCACAAACCTGAAGGGCGTTAATCCAATGACCGCTAGTTTGTTTTAATCGATCCTTCACCTAGTAGGGGGGCTCGTTTCTAAGTGGTGGGCTGAATGTGATTGGTTAGTGAAACATAATTGAACATTCTTATCATTTGTCATTATATCCGACACAATACGTTGCGTAAGGTTTTAATAATTCAGGCCACGTGCATAAGTATACTCTACATCTTTAATTTCAAAATAATTTGTTTTGCTTCATCTTCAGAAAAAGGGGCGTCCACGCGTATCGTTTCCCTGTAGTTCTCGGCCGTTCACACGTACAGCCGTTTGTGTTTTAAAACACCTATTTTTTACTCACACTGGCCAAAAAGCATTCCAAAATTCTCCCTCTCTTCCTCTCAAATCAAGTTTTGGTCGACGAACTTGTCTCTTCAAGTACTTTTACGTAATGGTCTAACGTACTCAGTGACTTCGAACTCTGTTGGGTCGTCCAAAGTAGGTCTACTCGGATTTAAGTCGCCGCATAATAACAAGCTCAAACATTTAACACTAAGGACATGCTGCAAGTCTTTAAAACACAAATTAAAAGATACAAAAGTTGGCAGTGAAACATTCTTATCCCTCCCGAGATCAGATGATACTGTTACATCATCGCTTACTGAAACTTCCGCCTTTCACACAGTCCGCAAGAGTACGGGGAAAACAGTGTCCTCGAGACTCTCAGTCGCGTACACTCTTTCCGCTGGTCGAGATCGTTTTTGAAAAGCAATTCCGGATACTTATGGACGCTCCCTGAAAAAGTGTTTTGAATCCAAATATGTCGAAAGCATATTGTTTCATTTTCCCGTGACTGTGAACTTGTTTGTAATTATTCCTTGATCACTTAGTACTGTTGCGCTGTTTCAAAGAATCTGATCTTTGTCATTTAATCGCTTCGTGAGCGAACCGAATACATAGGATGGCCAATCAGGTGGATGATAAATCGCATAGGGTAGTTCACCTTAACTTTTCACCGGTGTCTGATTTTCACTATTAAAGTTAAGGGTTAAAGGGTTCTGAAATTTCCCTTACTCAATTAAAATCACTACTGCCTAAAATCCAGAAACGTGACCTAGCCCGTGTTTCTACTAGAAGACAGACGCACTATTCATAGATAACCTATACATAATCAACCACTGTGAAGAGATCTAAAGAGCCACTGCCGTGGACAAAAGTTAACATTCTTGACTTTTCCATTGGGTTGTGTGCCGATTTATTCATTAATGGGATATGTGGATCTGTTTATGAACTGTTTTACTATACTAAGTTGATTATTTGTTTCTGTGTTTGTTTGTTTGTTTTTTTGTCTGGGAACAAAACTGGCTTTCTTACAGTGCACAGTTGGTATAACAACTATCTAAACAACTAACAAACATAAGACCCTCAGGCTGGGCTGAATGAGGTTGATTCGAGAGCACGCTTAAACACGCGCGCAAGCGGCGTACTCTTTGAAGCCGCAAACAAAAGACTGCCCGCGGTCTAGATATTTCAGTGGCATGCTACCCAAATTCCTTGTTGTATTTTTGGCCAAAATATTTTACTTGTTTATGATATGTTTTAACAGATATTGACAAAAGACAGCAGAAAAATCTTTATTATTATAGTTTGTATTAATTAACTTAAGGAAAGCAGTTCAATGGATAATAGTGATGCTGGCTTTCTAATACAACGACACGAAGTTATGAAAATAAATTGTAAACAAACAGTCACATTAAATAGTCTTATTGTGAGTCTTTGTTCTAGAAAAGCTTAACACCTCTGAAAAGATGCAAGAACGGTCTTGAAGAGACGACGCAGCATTAGCGGTGATCAGGCACATTATCCATTCCTTTGACCATAAGAATCCGCTCTATCATGTTCAAGAAATCATAATTTTAAGTTCGAATTGAAGTTTAATCTGTGAATAAATCATGCGTTCTTTCTATTATTGTCCCTCTTAGCTTCCCGCATATCCATGCTTGAGTAGTCCGCTACGGTGACTCTGGGAATGTCTGACCATTTATTCTGACTGCTGGCGGTCGTTGCTGAGAAATTCACAATTCTTTAAAAATCTTTTAGAACTGAAACTTAATGTTTATAAGCCGATTTATACGTTAAGAGTTTCTATTAATTAAATGCAAAGCAAAATTGAAACATCGCGTTAATTCAGTTGTATTAATCGTAGCGTAACAGGAACTGGTTTTATATTAGGAACTCAGGAATCCAGCATTTCTCGTGTCATGCGTAAGTGGAGTGTGATCTGCCCAGTGCAGGTGAGTGTAGTCACAGTCCCCTTATCGACTCTCCCACCGTTTTCGACTAGGCTTTTATCGATTGTGCTGGCATCATTTTTGTCACAATTCGTCACTACGAGCATAATTTTTATCTGTTTTCTGAAAAAGGCACTGCTATCATAATTTACACTTCTGGCTAGTTTTGCAGCAGAAAATTGTCATTTTTCGCTCGTGCAACCAATTTTTTAGCCCAAGATCAGTGTTACAGTCAAATTTAAGTAACAAAATCATTTTATGTCTGCTTATTGTCACATTGTCAGATTCATGGTACCTAGCTACCTCTGGAAGGGAACCGGTATTGTTTCTACAGGACTCACTAGCTCGGTTAACCAAACAATTTTGTTGTTTTTTGGATAATACATTCATTTGTCACTGCACATACTTTGCAGGAGAGTGATAGCCAGGGAATTTATAATGACTTATGCACTCGTAAAGTTTCTTGATGTAAATAGCCCAATAGCTTCAATGAGTTTGCCCGGTATATGGGTCTTACTGCATTTACTTGTTTGTTGCATTAACGGTCAGGAGGTGTTTTACCAATTTTAAAGTAAGGGACTGTGCAATAATTATCAGGAGGGGGGCTGAAAAATTAGAGGGGGGGGCGTTACATAAAATTGCTGCCAAGATAGGGGGCTCAAAGTAAAATCACTCATTTGACGGAGGGGGGGCCTTAAGTTTTATTCCAAATGTAAGTAAAATTAAACGCAATAAAAGATTCTCAATACAGGCATCATGATAGACTGTAACAAATATCAACACGAACAGCTGTTAAACGATAATTGAAAATATTCCATCAAAATGAAAAGCAAATTCACAACTGATCAATTTTAACCCGTCTTCTAATTAATTGAGGTGGTAAAGCAAAAATCATGAACTTGTTTTTCAGCTTCCCCCATAAAACAATGGGAATCAAACAGATCACGTAGACAAGCTTTGTCAGTTTTTGATGTGAGTAAAAGTAATGTTTCTTCATCGACTGAATCGATTTGCTGAATTCCATATATATGTGGCTCATAACAAAGTTCAACAGGCTCTCCTCCCAAGGATCTAAATATAATGCAAGCTCTTTTTAGTCTGATTTGAAGCGTTCAATCTCCTGTTCTTTGATTTTTTTCTCTGCTCCTTTCTCTTTCTGGCTTCAGAAGTTTTAGATTTTGAGCCAATGTGGTAAGCACCCCGGTACTTAGCAAATGCTTTGTCTAAATCTTCAATCAAGCGATCAACATCCTCCTCGATACTAGATGTTACGTAATAACGTTTGTCATTATTGAAGCTGTGATGCAGCTCAGTCCAGTTTTGAGTTTACCAGTGTGGTGGGAGGGGGGGCGGCGTTATTTTTAACATAAAAGAGGGGGGGTTAGAACTAATTTTTTTTGTTTTGGAGGGGGGGTACTGTCTAAGTTTTTGCTAGATAACTCTAGTTTTTCAGCTCCCCCTCCTGATAATTATTGCACAGTCGCTAAAACGTAGAAGCATAATTTTAGCATTATTTTGTTAAAATGAGCATAATTTTTAAAAATCGAGCTGAGCATAATTTCAAAGCATGATTTTGAAAAAAAAAACGGACACTGCTAGCAGCATATGTATGCTACTTTTACTAGCATAAGGCCCTTTTTCCGACTTAGGGCAACCACACTGCAATAGTTATAGTGCATGAGTATCGGATTAGTAAGTGATCATCAATAACTTTTGGTTTATTAGGTGGATAAACCTTGCACAGTAGTAAGTACAAGTGTCTTTAACTTTTAAACTTACATTCAAACTTTAAAACTTACAAATTTATAATTAGCAAGGCAATGGTTCGATAATTTCGATCTTGAGAGATACACACGAACTGCTTAAACGTAGAGAGTCTGGTGGGTCGTTAACGTTCTAACATGAAAATGTTAAGTGGTCGTTCTCTTAAAGACAAAGTTGTCCGTGAAGATAGAGTTGATTGCAAACCATACAATAAATTTATGTTGAGTACAGTCAATCCGGAAGTCAGTGAAGAGAAAGTAGAAAACAAGTGGAACAAGTTTACAGTCAACTCTCTCTTACGGACACCTCTGTTAAACCGACACCTAGAGTTGGTCCCTGCCTAGCCTTCTTTTCTCCATTTATGTGACTCTCTATAGGAGAGACATCACTCTTAGACCAACACTTAGTGCCTGTCCCAAAGGTGTCCGTCTTAGAGAGAGTTGATCGTAAACCCAAATTTTTGCACTTTGGTCACACAAAAAAGAGAGTTCGAAACGCGAATGACTGGTGACGAGGCTAGGCACAAGGGACCTTGGAAAGGAGAAAGAAGAGAGGCACAATATCCTCTCCCCCGTTTTTCCTTCCCGCCCTCCTTTGCGCACAAATTTACATCTAGCTACCATCTTGATTTCAGATGTACTGAGGGTGCGTGTGTCGTCCTGTTAGTATAGACTTGATACTCCTCCACAGGCTCGACTCAGTATATTTGAAACCAAGATGGCCATCCGTAACTGTAAGCCCTCTATTTCGACGAACTTACGAAGTTGGGAACTGTAAACTGCCAATTAACAAGCAAGCGAACGAACATTCACAAGCATGGAAGAGATGCTTACGTGCAATAAGGCTTTATTTACTCCTACGTGTAATAGTTATTTCACACTAAGCAGCGAGCACCGATATTCGACACCCCATAACCTTAAGAGCCTATAGCTGATGGCTAACCCAAGAAGGACAGCATGTCTTGAAGACCAGCACATTTAGTTATAAACATAAAAAACCTTGTATCTTTTCCTTAGAAAGCCTTTGAAAGTGGAAAGCGATCCGCATTGCTAAATTTACGCCAAACTTCTTAACAGTAGAAAAGGTTTTACGGCAAACGGCAAAAGGCAAACGTCAGATATGAGTTGAGAATTTCTCAGGATAGAAAATAAGTAGACATAAACTGTCCGGAACAATTCTTACGGATAAAACTGGCGTGAAACTGCTTATTTTTGAGTAGAAGTAATAAACAGTACACGACAATTAAGGGAAAAACTTGGTCACGAGGTTCAAATATACGTTTCCCGTTTGGCGTAAACGTGAATCTTAATGTGCCTAATTTCTCGTAATCTCGTTACACCGGGTTACAACGCTATGTGAGACCATCATGAAAGGATAAAAACGCTCCAGTGTGAAAGGCGCTTAAGTTTAACCTAAAAGAAACACTTATAGAAAAAAAACCAATACAGTGCAAATTAAAATCTCTTTACCACCCATTCCACTGAGAAATAACGAGGGCATTTTATGTCATACTTTTTGTCATGAATGGTAAATTAACAAGTCGATCATTAATGGAATGGAATACACTCTTATGTTACTTCATGAAGTATGGTTTGCAAGTCCGTCAGCCTGAAATGTGGTGTAGAAATTACAGAGTTTCAGATATATGAAATTTCATGTGCTCATCACTTTCGTATTTCCAGCTTCCACGGGTACATATTAATTATAATGATTTCACAAAGTAACCAGCTCCCAGCTGTTGGATTGATAGCGGTAAGAGCACAGGAAAATAAAGTCTAGCATAAATAGATTTGCAAAAGTGCTGCTGAATATATAGCCTAGTGTAGCAAAGAAGTTTCCGAGACCCACCTGCACAGCCCCCAAACTGTACAGAAAGACATTATTCCCCCCTTCCCCCCCGCCCGCCGCCTCTTTAGGCAGAGAACCTGGTCTTGCAGATCATTCAGTGGAAGAAAACTTCTCCCAGGAAGAGCACCAATGCAACATCAAAAGGACATTGGATATTTTGAGAGCAAAGCTTGCAGCTTCGGTCGGGACAGTAACAGCGGTAGTAGTCGGAGGTGCCTGGGTCGAACTGAAGTTAGATTTCACTTTACGGCTGCCAAGGTTCTGAACTGGGCGGTAATTGTCGACAATGTTCATGGTGTTGTTCATCTTTAAGGACCGCAGCGCATCCAGCTGTAAACAGGAAAAAAAGAAGATGATTTCGTTTCTCCTACGTCCAAGGCGACACCAAGACACGAGGGTTATAATGCATGTACACCTGTACATATTCCAGGGGATGCTGCCTGGGGACGAGGTTGAGTTGTTTTGGTTGTGAAAACAAAAAACGGCGGACATTTCACTCACTTCAAGAGTAAGAACTAGGCGAAATTATAGCTAAAAACTTGGCAAGAACAGCAAGAACACAACTCGAAGGGCGACATCTGCTATTTGGAGAATATTTGCGGAGCTGAACAACCGTGCACTATCGCGCATCGCGCATCGAAGGTGAACTTAACATGGATGGAGGTAAGTATGTTTTAGCTTTGTTTTTAAACTAGGAATTATTTCGAATCAATAATAGAACAATTATTGAATTCGGCTTTCGTATCAAATGAAGAATTATGGAGATTACAAGATATCGCTATCTTTATGTTCAAAATAAGGAATAGATTACTACCTTACAACATACTAGAACTCTTCTCGTCATCGCCTTCGAACTACAACCTGAGGAACTCGGACTTTCACGTTCAAAGGGTAAAAACTGTTAAATATGGAAAGCATTCCCTCAGATTTTTTGGGCCATTTTTATGGTCAAAATTGAGCATGAAGGACAGAAACGAGACCTCCTTAAGCAGGTTTAAAGCAAATATAAGGAGAAAAGATCTGAGCAAATTGGTTAGTGATAACGCATGCAAAGGGTGCCACCTGTGTGACTCATAATTCATAAACAGGAAATATCATCACTGGTAGAGTTGATATATTATGAAGTTGTATATATAGTTTTTTTCTCATTTATTACATAGGTGTTTTTTCGAAGCATATTGAATATCGTGTATCTTTTAAGTAGTTTTAGAATAGTTAAATCTTATTGGCTTATAGTATTATGTATATATATTTCTTATTAATAAGTTATTTAGGTAGTGTCCCCGATTAGTAGGCCTGACGGCAAGCTAGAAGACTAGACACTTAAACAAAGTTGTTGATTGATTAAGATCTCGGAGGGTGTTATCCGTCGAGGCCGTATAACACCGTCCTCGATCTCCATAATTCTTCATAAGATACTCAGCCTCGTTCATTAATTGTTTTAACTATTTAAAAATAGTGATGCTGGCTTACTAACACAGTGACACAAAGAAGGTAAGAGAAGAAGTTGTGATTTTCCCAACTCCCGGCAAGCCATAAAGATTGTTAGAAAGACTATTGAATTTTTTTCCTTTTTTAACAAAGAAAGAACGATGTGTATCTGCAGTAGGGGTACAACCTTTAGTTTCTAGCCAACTCTTTGTATCATGATGGTTCAGGTGTTCATACTTCCATTCACTCCATGTGATATTTTATTTTGGACTAATCGTACTTTTAACGTAATCTTTTCAATACAAGCTACACGCGGCTTAAACATATTTTAATTATCATCTCCCACAATTCACACCACTTACTTATTTTAACTATCTACTCCCACATTGACGCTTCACATAGTTTCACTAATTCTTTATTATTATTATTATTAGTAGTAGTAGTAGTCGTACTATAAAATCTTTTTTCTGACTTATTTACTCTACTTGTCAATTGTTTGTATTAACATTATTAGACCTATGTAGGGGAGAGAGAGAATTTCAGTTGGGAAATTAGACGTGGAGTCTATCAAACACAACTTTTTATTTGCATCTTCTCTTAGTTCTTTTTCTATTTCTTGCACTTCCTTTTTTAATGAATAATCTTTTAGTCTTTTTTCTATTTCTTACATTTATTCTTTTTCCCGAACTCAACACGGGAATGTCGGGCATATGACCTGGTGCCGGGTTAGAAACATTCCTGGTCAGTTGTGCTATGCCCCTGGAAATTCACAACTATTAGGAGCCTTGGTGTCGATACATCCACTGTCCTAAATATATACCCGCGGGTCTCTTAACCTTTTCTTTCCCATTTTTCCATGTTATCTTTATCTGAAAATTATCTTATCGTAATTCAGGATGGGTGCCTTTTTTTCTCTTTCTCTCTCTCCTCCTATGGTAGTTGTTTTTATGACTTGAATCCGTTGTTCTTCTTTTTTAACACCCTCCTCTAATAAGAACTGTTTAACTGTTTTTTTTTACCTACTTTCAAAGTTTTAAAGAACGAAATAATATTATGGGTGATTATATTTCCTGGTTGGCAGTTTATCCTTTTTTAAAAGGTTTTTTTTAAGTTGGGTAACTCCCCTTTTCCCTGCCATTTTCTTTTTCAGGCTTCTCTCATTGTGTACGTCATTGACGATTACCTATATGATGTGTGCGCCAGAAAAACTTTTGCTACCTTTTGCGGGCCGCGTCCATTGAAGAGGAGTTTTTGTCTTCTAGCTGAGGAGTTTCCATTTATTTTTCTCGCTAATTAGTCTACTGCAGAGGTTTTCTGATATATTTTAGAATAAGTATTCAACTACTTTTTATTTCCAAGACCTTTCAGTACTTTCATGTGCAATACCGCAGACATTTTGCTACGGCTGTAGCTAGTGGATCTGTTTGCTGTAGACACCGGTTTACCTTCAAAGTCCTAAATTAAAAACTAAGTTGCAGCTATATAATATACTAACCCTTCAGTTCCTTTTATTTTATGATTGCATTGTATATTTTTTGTTGGACTTGGCTGCATTGCAGTTTGTTGGTCGCCCAATATCAGTGCTTTTTCTAACAATTAACTACTTTTCTATTGACCATTTTTATTTGTGTTTTTATGCATACAACACTCCCATTTACACACACCCTCCCTCCCTTCTATCTTGCCCACTGCTTCAGTGGAGACTTGGTAACCCTTTTATTAGGGATCCCGCACTTTAATCACCTGCAATACCACAAAGGTTGCTAAGTGAATCTACTGTTCTGAATTTTTTTTTCCACAAAGTTATGGTGGGTACCTTTCAGTAGGGGTACCATTTTGGCTACTAGTCAACTCTTTGAATGGTTTATTGTGTTCATACTTTCACCATACAATTTTTATCAAATGCTATTTTCACTAAAAATCTCTTTAATTATATACTAATTATTAATAGTTGATGTCTTTATATACACCTTAATCAGGGTTTACTGTACCGTTATCCCTCCCCTCTAACTTTTCCTCTTTTTTTCTATTTGTGGCATTTTTTTTCCTGGTCTCGACACTGTATCTTTGTGTTAGACATGACTGCATTAGACAATATTCACACTACATATAATTACACTTCGTCCATATAATACCTCTATACCTCCTCTTACTCTTTTGTAATTATGATTTTTATTTATGCAATACTGTAGTGGACATAGCTGCATATCAGTCTGTGGGTCCCTCACTATTATCGTACCCTAACCCATTTAAGTTTTTCATTTTATTTTTATGCTATGTTACTGTGAGACTAACAGCATTGCAGTTTATTAGTCTCTCAGTTACTTTGCTTAACCATTATCCTCACCTACTTTATGTTTAATTTTTACTTACATACACACCCTCTACTCCTTCACCCTCTGATGGTATCGGTAGAGGGGAACCCATGTATTTGGTGATCCCTTTCCCAACATCCGGCAAGCCACTAAGGTTGCTAGATAGACTACCGATTTTTTCCTTTTTAACAAACAAAAACTTAATGAAAGAAGGCTGCTCCAAGGAGGAGCACCAACACCAATACGACATTTGATATTTTGAGAGCAACGCCATCGGTTGTAACAGAAGGGGCAGTCGTTGTAACAGAAGAGGCAGTCGTTGTGACAGGAGGGGCCGTCGTTATCATGCCAAAGCTGGCTTTCACTTGACGGCTGTTGAGCATCTGAACGGGGCGGTAATTGTTAACAATGTTCGCGGTGTCGTTGTACTTCATGGAACGCAGGCCATCCAGCTGTAAAGTGAAAAAGAAAATGGATTTTATTTCTTCAACAAAAGATGGAACATGGATCTTCCTACCCTCAGATAGTCCACTGATTGCGCGTAAGCAGTGTTTGCAAATAGCCAATGAGAGGAGCGTATGTAAAGAATCCGCGTTCACCACGCAACGCGTAGTTATTGAATTTCCTGAGCGCACGCCAGACTGCCCAGAAACGAAAGCTTTCAGCAGTTTTTCTCAAAGACTCATCGCAATACCCATGACCAGGGGAATAAATTTATCTGGCCTTTAAGGATTTGGTGTTCTCATGCCGAATCAGTGCGCTCTTCTTTGATACGGGAGAGATTTGTGAGTTGAGACTGCACAGAGTAACCTGTCTTGCTTCCCCTTATGTAGGAAACAACACCGAACAAACAACGAGTCGCCAAGCCGTGTAAAATGGCGATAAACTGAGCTGGCGAAAAATTCAGCCATGGTTACACAGAAAAAGCAATGCATGACAAACCCAAGTTTGTATAAGTGCACTGATTTACTCTATATTTGTGCCTATAATTCTACCTTTTAACAACTATGTTCGATTTTTCATTCAAAGTCTATAAATCGTTTGCAATATGCAAAACAGTATCGAAACACGCAGTAATTTATGCACCGAACTCGTGCTACTCTCATACTTTTTAATTCTTGCATAATAATTATTAGGACAAATTTTCCCGCAAAATGCTTTACGTGAGACATGTTGCAAAAGGTCCGCGAATCTTCTTGTTTATGAAAGGTTCTGCAACATCTCCATCCCCATACTAATTTTTACAGGCTAATTAAAATGTAGCAATAACGCAAATCGGGGAGTTTGAGTTTGTTGGGCAGCGGGTAAACAAGTGGGGCTGTCGTATTTCAAAGGGAGAGGGTGGCGGGAGGGGTGGGGGGTAGGGTGGTTGTATATTCAGATTTTTTATTGACGGTTATGGTCTGCGAACTAATTTTGGGGTCCCCATCTCTAGAATACCAGAAGAGTAACTTAAAAAAGACTCTCTAAACGTTTTAAGGTAAAATGTGTGAGCCGAAAGAAATGGGAACGTTTTCTTGTCCTAAAGGAGGCTTCAGTTTTAATGACTGCCCTGTACAATTTCTTGTCTGTCCAATCCCCACAGGATGACAAGCCAATTGAAGACTGTTAGTTTTAAACTAAGCACCTACTTTCTTTAGACAATTAACGTACTCTTTGGCTACTTAAATGTATGTAAGTCAAAAGAATTCGATTTTGAGAACATCAAGAAAATACCAAGAAAGCAGCTACTGACCAGAGGGAGAAAGTATTTTTTGTTTCTCAGTTTATCGCGATGATAGCGAAACAAGATTAACTTGCTAACTTGTTTCCTGAGGGACCTGTCATTCAACAATTAGACAACAATAAGATTTTTATGGTCTGTACTCTTATCGACCATCAGGAGCCCAAATCTCAAATGGAACAACAAGCTGCAGGCGATTAGTTTCAATGTAACACTTAAGCTTAAGTGCTTGATGGCCTCAACAAACGTTTAACAGGAGCTGTATTGAAGCGGGAGCCCATAACCCGCAGCGTGCAACTCACAGATCAAGATATTTTTAGTATCAATTTTGATCAGTTTTCTAGCGTAAGGCAGATGAGCGTAAAGGGAAGCACTGTTCTGTATGCGTGCGAATCCATAGTACGATATAAGTACAAAAAGAAGAAGTAAACGCTGAAAACATCACAAATACATTTTTCTAGACTCTGGTTTTTGATGCCTGATTTGTTAGACTTATTTGGTATTCAAAACCTTTGCATGATCACAAGGGAGTTGCTCGCTCCGGGTTATTGGCTCCTGATGCAAGTAATAAAAACATAAATGAACCAAAGAAAGCCCCTGTCCAAAAACAAGAAATTGTAAGTTTTACCTGAGCCTGCGATATCTTGACAGTATCGTTGAAAACAGACCAGGTAACAGCCTCATTGCAGGTCGGGGTTGTCAGGGAGCCTGGGTACCGGAAATACTTGGTCATGTTGGTTGGTAGGAGATCCATAAGGTTAAAGGCTGAAAAGGTTGTTTCGTTACCTGTGGATCGAAAGACGAATTGTGATTTGAATCACAATCAAACAACTTGCAAGATATATGAAATACAGTATGAGTATTTTTATCAAAAGAAAAAACAGCAATACCATGCAACTGGAAGGATAAAGATGGGTTAAGCAAGAGCACAAATGGTTAGCTTTTTTAAAAAGTCCATGTCTTAAAAGCAAATAGAGTGCCAGTCACATTCAATGTGTATGATTACGCATCTATTCAACGACCTGCCGAAAAGAATTGCAGTTAATTAACCTCGGAATACCATCACCCACAGTTGGGACATTTCATCGCTGGAGAGGCGTTTGCGTTCTAGTCTCATAAATTACGCGAAGAGTCCCAGCAACGAGGAGTAATGATGAGAGGTGGCTGTATTTTCATATTATCATTCGGGCATTCGCGAAGCATCCATTCTTAGTTTTTCCATTTAGTTGTTTCTCATCTCGAGTGTGAGATACTTTTGAAACCAAACGATTCAGTGTGGGGTCAGCCTCAAACTATCTGGGCAAAAGCTCCTCCTTTACGAGAAAATTTTGTTTTGAACGCCACAGAAATGATCGAGAACGCTCCAGCTCGTTTATTTAACATTAGAGACCTTTAGATTCTAAGACGGGAATGACTACGAGCTAGTACGAGATTTGACTTCAGGTTTTTTTTGCCTCAAAAACTGTGAACACCCCAAAAAGCTTCATTTTACTTTTTTTCCACCAGAAAAGTTAGCACTGTTAGCTTTATTGAAGGAGGTTAAACCCTCTTCCGGTCGTAAAATGACAAAACCTCTTATTTTTCATAACTCGTTTCCGCCACTACGCCGACATTTCTTGCAAAAACTCGTATTAGAATGACGACGACTTTCTCGTTTTCCGCCAAAATGACGCTTGTTCTTGCACAAGCACTGCTTAGTATTAATCCTTGTAGTCGTCCTCGTCTTAGAATCCAGAGGTATCTATTACTTTCAGAGTACAGCATTCACAAAATGTCAGGATACTTCCTCCCAATGATCCCACGTACCTTTGTACATCACATGGCTGATTTGATCCAAGAACTTTTTATAGTGCTGATTTTCGCTTGCGCCAACCTAACACCAGTTTAGAAAGCAATAATAATAATAATTAAAAAGAAAAATTTAGTGCCTTGATTTCGCTTTGAATTTCACACCTTTTGACATGTCTATATAACAGACCTGATTGTCGGCGCCTGAGCCAAGCTAACATTTAGAAAGTAATGAACGAAACAATGAATATTTTAATGCCTTATGAAATTATGCATCACGCTTTTGATGAATAACGACCTTTCTTTATTACAAACTATTCCACTTTCAGTATTAGAAAATACTAATAAGTGTGGTACTAATGATATATCACAGGATATTTACCTTGATTAAGTCATTTTTATGTCACGTTGAAAAAGGAACAATTTTCGACAAACTTGAGGTGCAAAAATGAAGCATAAGTACGCGGCTTTCGAATTGATTTCTTCAAATATAGACTCGAGCTTTTTTATGTAACAAAATTAATGCTTTTGCCAACTCCATGTAAGGAAATCCGAAATATTCTTGGATTATGGATTAGACGCGGTGAATTCGGGCTAGATTCAGGATTCTTTGTCTGTGGAACAGGAATTATGGATTCCTGAATAGATAATCCTTTAGCTGTGCTAACAGGATTCTAAAACAAAAATTCCTTCATTCCAGATTCCACAAGTAAAAATTACTGGGATTATGGAATGCGGATTCTCTTGCATGTAGAGACTTTTGGGAAGAAGTATGGGTTAGGAAAACAAAACTGAGAGTGAAAGGATGCGTTACCTCAATAAAGACACCGAGGACGGCCAAACCATCAGAATGAGACAGTGACTCACCGATGTCTGAGTATTTAGTGTTATAGCTGACAAAATGAATCTGCAAATTGAAATGAGCTCGTTAGTCCTGTGCAGGAAGCTTTTATAAAGAGCTGTCCGGTCCACAAGTAAAAATTTCTAAAGATTATTGGCGGAGCATGTTGCCTTGTGTTTATAAATAGAACATATCCACGACGTGTCTAATAAAGGCAAAATTAAGGTGACCTTTTCTTGTCTGAGCCTGTAAAGGTCCTTCTACTCATGCGCTTGTACGCAAATGAATATATTTTTTTTCAAATTTGTTTTATTTTACTCCAACAAGTGCGTAAAAGCAGCAGTTGTTCATTGTTTCTCTTTTCCGCTTTTTTCAAAGGCGACCCTATAGTGGTGTACGTATCGGAAAGGATGCACGAACCACATGCTCTCGTAAAGCTTTCCGCACCATGATGGCGCCCCGGAAACGAGGAAAAGCGCAAAGATCCACCTTTTTAAACAATTGGTTCAGGCTTAGCGTGCGTATATAGAGGATATTACACGGTGGCGCGAAGATATGAATTTTATTTTCGAGTGGCAAAACAATTATTTACGAACGAGCGCAGCGAGTGAGTAAATATTGTTTTTGCCACGAGAAATGAAATTTCATATCTTCGCGCCACCGTGTAATATCCTCTATATACGTTCTTTTTATTATATAAACAAAATGACATCGATAAAATAATAGAGGGAAATTACCAAAATTACTTCATCGTTAAACTCACGTGTGAGATTATGGAAAATAAACCACTCGGGTCCCGGATGTAGTTTTTATGAATTTTACGAGTGGTATATTTTCCAGTAAAACACTCGTGTCTATATGATAAATCGAGTTAATGCACTCGGGAAGTTTGGAGAGCACGAGAGAAGATAAAGAGCTGTGAGAGACCCTAGCTGCTTGAGTGCTCTCCAAACTTTCCAAGTGCATTCATTACTCTATATATACAGTCGAATCTCGGTAACTCGAACCCTCTATAACTCGAAGCTCCCGTTAATTTTACTACCGCAAAGCTTAAAGCATGGTCCAATTTTTTTAAAATAACATACTATAACAATTCTCTTAACGCGCGGCAGAGAAATACAAATGCTTCAGTCTATTAGTTGGTTTAAAACACGCCACAATCGTCTAGATTGAAAAAAACCTTTTTTTTAAACTGACAGTGAAAACGACAATGGACACTAAGCAGAAACAAAGGTACCTAAAGTTAAAATACTCAAACGTTCGTAAGGAGGTGTTGAGTATGGTTTGGATTCGTTGAAATGATGTTTATGTTCTGCTTGGCGAAATCCAGGAAACTCAGGTTTGAGCCGAAGACGACTGTCATCCCAAGTTATATTCATGTGCGAAAAATGGAAGTAGTCTCACATATTCTGATCATTAAGGATTCTTTACGACTTTGCTGCGGTTTTTTTGTGAGTAAAGAATTTATGTCTTTTGTGTAATTTGTCTTGTTTATTGCAAGAGCCGGGAAAATTTTCGCCATTACTGTATAATTAACTTGTTTGATCGGAGGTATGGTTGTACTTCAGTATTAGGTGGATTTAAATTTTGTCAAGGAGTCAATCTAACAATAGGATCACTTTGATTAATTCTTATTCAACTCGTGTAATTGGCTTAAATAATCCGGCGCCGTTTACTCAACAAAGGCAGAGCGAAGCAAAACCCAATTGCGACTTTAGCACATAGAAGCGTTTTTCCTTTTTCATGGCTATCGTTTCAGCTTTTACCAAGGTAATTACTTTCATCATACAAAGCTTAACGCTGCCGCATAGCATCAAAAATAACACACCTCGGCAGGATACATCATCCCGTCCACAGTGTGTTCCGATCCCCGGCTGTTGTTTGATCCCCAGTGCAAGTGAAACTGAACGGTGGTGAATGTTCCGGGGAGGTTACCTCCGCTTACGTTGTACACATTGCTGTCAAATGAAATTGTCAAGCCTTTGCCGTTGTTTGTAGCGGTAAAATTGACACCAGCTGGTATAGTGTTGTAGTTGACAAGTGTAAAACCACCCAGGTTTGAGTCACACATGGCTGTGTTGGTCTTGATGTCTATAGGCGACTGTTTCATCCCGGTAGCGCATACGCCTTCCCAATTGTCAGGTCCTAAAGAAGAGTTAGAAGGTCCATATGATGCTACGTGCGCAAATCGGTTATGCGGCGTCTCATTCATAGCAAGCGTTCCCTTGCAAGGAAGGGACGAAAGTCTAACTAAGGGAGAAGGAGGGATCTCGTGGAAAATGAAACCAGAGGATGTGCGGCATAATTCACTATGAAAATCTTACTTTTACATGAGCTCGGATTCCTTTGTTCTTTTCCGGGGAATATATTAAATTAGTAAAATCCAACTAGTGGTCTATTATCAATGCTGCGTTCTGATTGGTTAAGCTACTACCAGACTATATGTTATAGCCCACTAGTAGCGAAAAGCGCCGGCTTTTTTCCGGCAAAAAAGGATTAAAGTCTAGCTTTAACTAGCTAAAAGTTTTTTATTATCGATATTTTTGACCAACTAGTTGGATTTTACTAAAACAATTTTCGGCCTAATGAGCTATTGACTCCGAGGCTATGAGGGCGAGAGGAATAATTTTTAATAACCCCCAAATATACTGTCTGAAAAGCGAGTGGGTGCGGCTTTAACTGTGTTAAGGGAAGAGCGGGGCTAATGAACAGCTAATAAAAATGCGAGGGGATTATGGGGAATAAGTCACTTATCCGCCTTGCATATTAATACACAATCCCCCCGCATTTTAATTAGTTTTTCGTGAAGAACAAATTTAGGAATGTTTACTTGGAAATATTACCCACGACGCTACAGTTACTATGCAATTACGCTACAATTACAATTATTACAGTGCCAGCAAGGTATATTGAAAACCGAAAGAATGGTGAACCGGTGATAGGGGCATTTTTCTTCATCGTATTTTTGCACCCCTTAAAGAAGCCTCGCGCCGTAGACACCATAACAGTATACATGTATATGTTTGTTCCGCAAAGGTCTGGTTGATGCCTGGTAACTCATATGAGGGACGCCATTTTGGATTTACCTATGCCGCGCACTCGGCTCATGGGCAGATGCTAAATCAAAGTTAACTATAACCTCGCTCGTCAGTTTCGTGTGAACAGAGCGAAACTATTGAACGGTTACGTGTGAAGGGTCCGATCACTGAGAGTTTTCAGCCGTCCGTGAATTCGCCCGATGCCTCGTGAACGAAGCATATAAAAACAGGTCAAAAAAGATCCGACAACGGTGACGCCAATGAAAGCGTCGCTGAAAAATAGACTTCGCGTACCGCGTTCTTTCAATTTTTTTTTTTGCCCTCATACCAAGTCACCCAGTTACTTAAAAGTAGGGAATTTAGTTTGGAACTTAAGAGAGGGGACCCGTGCACCCGAGTTCAGAGAGAAACAGTAAGATTTATCGTTTTGCCGTTCCCGTTCTCCAGTCAACTCAAAATTTGGACATTTCACGTCGTAGTTGTGCAGGGGTGGCAAAGAAATGTACAAAAAAGCGTGATGCCCGTGCAGAGTTATTGTTTTGCTCATAAAACCTATTGTGTTTTTGCCCGCCGTCGCCGTCGTAGTCTCGTAAGTTCCCTATGCCTGGAAGATAAAAAAGTGGAACCCATTGAACAGCACCTACCCGTATAGCAAAAACAAAGTTGTACACCGCCCTCCCGGTTAAATGGCATTTTTATACTTTTTTTAAAAAAGAGACCCTTGATGGCAGCGACCGATTGTCTTTGCAAAGGTTATTTCACCGCATGAAAACAGTACTGAATTTTTTTGTTTCAGGTCGTTGATGATGGATGCAGTGAGATGATCTCAGATGGGTCCATAGATGGTAAAGAGGTATACCTCAGGACGCAGTTTTGGAGGAAGGACGAACATATACAAGTACTAAAAACAAAGAAGAAAAAAATATAGAGTACCATTTGAAGGGTTTTGATAATAGCTCCAATCTAGAAAAACAACAAATATTACAGTCAAAGTTTGAATTAAAATGATGAATCAAGATTAACACTGAATTACTTTGTCATAACCATAATGACAACAGGAAATAAATATATAAACTATATAATAATAACAATAATTAGTGAATAATAATAATGATGATGATAGTAATAATAATCATCAGCATCATCATCGTCATCAGTCTATCTATGCATTACAAGTTAACAATAAAATTCAACAAGTAGTTTGAGCATGATCGTCCGGGTGAACTTAGTCCGGCTGAATAGGACTGTTGTTAACAGTGAATGACGTTTCCATAACCTGTGTGGTAGTCATCTTCAGAATAAGTGAGTTGAGTTTGTTCTAAGTTTGCAAACCACTTTTCTAAAGTGAGCCGTTGATAGTATTCTGCAGAATATGTAGTACATGTCGCAGAGTCCCAGTCGATTTAGTGTTTGGTCTGTAAATGGTGTTCAGCAATGTGATTGTTGACGTTACTATTTCTTGTCGATCGTTTGGGTTCAGTCAGTCACGTGCTAAGGCTTCTGCCGGTTTCAGACAGACAGGGAGACAGGACAGACAGGGAGCAGTATACAAGAACAAATGCTGCGACTGCCGTGTCACTTACATTGGTGAAATCAGTACCATAGAAAATTTACAGAGAACTTGAATAAAGGCGCGCAGTACAATCTTCCCCAGTTATTTTACGGAGGACCCTGAATATTGGCCCTGGAAATGAAGCCCGCGACTTTCCGTACTTCAGGCCAGCGATCTACCAATTAAACTATTCCTGCCGCAATGAATCATGAAATATTGAATGTTTGTTTTGCCTTAGAGTTCATATGCACTCACTTACCGGCTGCCAAGGCAAAGGACACTCCAGCAATTAAGCATACAAAAGTCAACAAAGTCTTAGCCATGGCTGTTGGCAATAATTTTCCTGAAAGAAGGAAGAGCAGCACTACTAAGACTGTATCTCGTACTTTGAGTTGGAGGCATTTGGGTGCGTTATTATTCGGCATAATTTGTTTCATAACATGCTTGCTTCAGTGGTGCTCGCAGTAAAGGTCGATTACCGAGATCCAAGCCAATTAACCCTTTATGCCCACAATCCACCTACAACTTCTCCAGACTGATCTCCACACATTTCTTTTACGAATACTTGAGGGAATTTGGTTCAAGATCAAAGCGTTCTCCCTTTGGTAATCAGTTTAGTAATTCTCCTATAACTTTTACTTTTGATGATCTGCTGATGTTGTTAGGAGAAAATTGATGTTGGTCAGCTGTCTCATTCCCATTCCTTTCTCAGTCTCCAATTAAGATTAACGAGAGAAGAGCGGTCAAGGGGAAGCGCGAGGGGTGATTCGATGGGCGAAAGAGGGGAGACCCTCCCTTTCGTTTCCCTCCTTTCTATCACCAAGCAGTTATAACTCGCGCTGGTTGATTTTACGAAGGCTTTGAGTAAGGTCACCGGTAAATTATACCAAAAGACGTCGCTGTAGTCAAATCATGATTAAATCAGTAATCCTGGCGCTAAGAGAAGCGAAAAAACGAAACAAATATAAAGTTTTCCGAATCAAACGGATAGCCATCCGCTCTCTCTTAGTGACATTATTTGCCATTGCTTCTCGTGACCACTGCGTTATCTTTTAAGGGTTCGAATTTAACTGCTCAGTAATATAATTTGTCTCACCACTACCTGAGGTGGTGAACCCGATGTGGTTAAATTGATGTCATTTGCATAAATTTTTGGAACAGAATTTTGCAACAGTTGACACAGTTCGGTAAGTCATTCATATTATAACATAACATTATGAAAATAAAGGATCCAAAATAGACCCTTGTATTACGCCACATTTCAAATATCAAGATAATGATAACTCGCTATTAACAAAATATTTTTGTTATCATCCTGTTAAGTATGATTTGGACCATTCAAGTGACTTAGTATTACACAAATATCGCACAAGTCGATACTCTTGTGCAGCAATACGTCATGGTCGACTACATTAATGGCGTTAAAAAAAAAAAAAAACCTAGCAAGCATTATGTCAGAGTTGAAAAGGTCTACGGTCTATAGTTATCAGCAGTATCAACCAATAGTTAATTTGTCGGATCTAATAATCCAGCCTAACCCTGGCCCTAGCCTAATAGGTGTCCAGCATCAAACTACTAACAATGTATATGTTCGTTCAAATGAGAGTAGGGCTGGTTTACCTGCCAAAGAATAGGACGCACATAAGAGACAGAGATACGATGTAGGACGGTGACTGTTCAAATCAACTCCTCTCATTTGCCAAATGAATCAGTGCGATTTCAGCTAGCTTTAGGGCTGCCATAAAGTAAAATATTGTCGAGGACAGCCTCTTTTAACAGAAAACGTAAAATTCTAGAAGCTTTCTACGATGACAAAGTTAGCTCCACGGACTACACAATCAAAATCTACAGGCCTGACTGAATAGCAATGGACTTCAGTTAGGACCAACGAGTGACTGTTTGGTGCTTATTGAACAGTTCAGAGTCGGCGATCGTACCATTAATCTGTTTTATTTTTTTAGAAAATCATGTATGCAACTGCTTGATACCGGTAGATATACAAGAGGTCAGGTATGAGTAAATGACTCTTTTAAAGCTGGTTTGCGTCTTTCGAATTCATCCAAAAACAATAAGTCGATTTACATAAAAAAGTTTATTGGAACCCATCTATATGGAAATGATCTGCTGCCTTTCATGTGCCAATTAAAATTTGTATCTCTCACTAACTGAGAGCGAGGCAAAAATTATTTACCTCGCTCGTTCATTGAATTGAGTTAAGAAAGATAGATCAGAAATTCGAACATCTTGCAAGCTTGATTATCATCACAAAGAGAAAAAAAGAAAACAGTTAAACATACCGCGCGCCGACAATACCAAATTCTTTTGCTTTGCTTTAGGCGTTTCTTTCAGATGGCGTACTGATACGTTCAAATCAAGTGTGACTCGCGAGTTTGTTGGGTTAGTTTGACCTGAGAATGGAGAAAAATAAAATAAATGAAAAAGGTTATTAAATATCGTAAGCTGGAGTTTCTTTTCTTGTCCGACCTAAAAGTTAAAAATTCGAGGTTCAAATTCAAAACGAAGTATTTACTGTGAACGCAATAAGTTCGCTATTCACTATTCTTCCTATTTTATCGTACGATTCTAAGTCCCTCGGGCGGATACACTCCTCAACATATTTTAACCTCAAGTAGCCTTTCACCTCAGCACCGCATTCTTCGTGGTTCTTGAAAAGTTTGCACATACCCAAAATTAAGCTGCGTGAGAGTGATTTATAACATTTTCAATTAAAACCTGGTGACGGAGCCAGTATAAAAATGACTTCTTTGCGGTACTTCAAAAGGCGACCAGGTGTGTTACGTAATCAGTACTGAATGCGCCTAGTTGAAGCTGTGGCTGTAGCAGGAAGGATCTGGCCGGTTAATGGTGCTTATGAAAAAGCCTTTCCGAAAATGCTTTAAACAGGCACATAATGAATTTACCTACTCTCTGTGTTTCGGTTTTTGCACTGAAGAAATGCTTTTTACACCAGCGGTTTTTCATGGGTGTGAACGCGAAATTTGCAGGCGAGTTATTAGGAAAATTTCCACTGTCTCTTACAGTCTTGAGTTTTGAAACGGCCCTGCTTCTTTGCTCATTTATATTTTCCCGCCGATCAGTTTGCATTAAAAAAAATTAATAACTTTATGGATAACAGGCAAAGTTAATGCCTCGTTGTCCGTGTCATGAATTCATTTTTTTGCGAGAAAAAAAAGCCTTTACACCAACGGTTTTTTTAATTGGTGTGAACGCGAATTTTGAAGGCGAATCTTTAGGAAAATTCCACCTGTCCTACAGTCTTAAGTTTTGGAACGACTCTGCTTCACTGCTGATTCATTTCCCGCCAGTCAGTTTGCATCGAAAGGGAAATAAAGAAGTTTCTGGATTGCAGACAAAATTGATGCCTCGTTGACCGTAATCATGAGTCTTTATTATTTCCTGCACCCAGTCAGCCATCACGAATCAGTCACGTTCACTTTATCAAGAGTGGAAAGACCGCATTTACGATGCCATCCTTTTGCAAGTTTAAATATATGGACATTACATTTTTCATCAGAAAATTTCCTGAAGACGGGCCGAGTCATACTCTTGGACCCGAGCGTTCTGATTTTGTGAATTCGCTCATTGTTTAATCATGAATGAATAGCTTTTCAAATGACCTGCTCGTGTCTTCTTTGGGCCATTTTTAAAATTTTTGTCGCTAAATTTACAAATCTGCCTTGGTAAACTTCCAATTATGTATAAACGTAATCCAAAGGGTTGAAAGGACGAATACTCATAGCATAGAAATGCTAAGTAAAAAGTAAATTTCTACTTATCTGCCTGGGTTTTTTTTGCAACAGACTGAATCAATTAATATTCAAACTGTTTAATTGAATGTTAAACAATTATTAATTTCTATTTTTCCGGGAATAAAAGGTGAGCTGCTAAATAAGCCCGTGTAATGTCTGAAATATATACCTCCAGTATACAGCACAGGGTGGATATAGTTAAGTTTACTCCGATCTGCAACCGCAAATCAACTGATTATGCACAGTTCGCGCAGTCAGAAGTTATCTGAGGCGTGAGTTATTATCTATAAGGCTAATTAACGTTTGCATACAAACAAACAAACAAAACGAAAAACCCGCACATATAGAGTCAGTCTTGTCACCGAGTCCAAAAACACAAGGTTCTGGCGATCAGCTAGTCTGTCGCCTGATTGGCTCTTACGTCAGTAACATTTGGAAAACGCACAAGACACTCCTAAATTTAAGGTAGCTATCTGCTTATACTATGGACCAGGAAGTTTAGAACTCTATATTGCAAAATGTAGGCTATTGATGAGGGGAAGCCGAGAAATTTCTCACCTTTTTCTTGGAGTTGGCTGATGTGACTCTTTGGAACCACAAACCTGAGGGGCGTTAATCCAATGACCGCTAGTTTGTTTTAATCGATCCTTCACCTTGTAGAGGGCTCGTTACTAAGTGGTCGGCTGAATGTGATTGGTTGGTAAAACATAATTGAAAATTCTTATCATTTGTCATTAAATCCGACACAATACGTTTTGTAAGGTTTTGATAATTCAGGCGCGTGCACAAGTATACTTTAATTTCCAAACAATTTTTTTTCTTCATCTTCAGAAAAATGGGCGTCCACGCGTATCGTTTTCCTATCCGTTTCTCTCCCGTTCACACATACAACCGTTTGTGTTTTGAAAAAACTATTTTTCACTCACACTGGGCTAAAAGCATTCCAGTGTTCTCCCTCCCTTCCTCTGAAATCAAAGTTTGGTCGACAAACTTGTCCCTTCGAGTACTTTTACGTAATGGTCTAACTCAAAACATCACAGGTACTCAGTGAGTTCGGAACTCTGTTGAGTCGTCCAAAGTAGGTCTATTCGGATTTATGTCGCGGCATAATAACAAGCTCAAACATTTAACACTAAGGACATGCTGCAAGTCTTAAAAACACGAACTAAAAGATACAAAGTTGGCAGTGAGACATTCTTATCCATCCCGAGATCAGATACTGTTACATCCGTTGCTTACTGAAACTTCCGCCTTTCACAGTCCGCAAAAGAACGGGGAAAGCAGTGTCCTCGAGACTCTCAGTCGAGTACAATCTTTCCGCTGGTTGAGAGCGTTTATGTAAAGCAATTCCGGATACTTGTGGACGCCCCATGATAAAGTGGTTTGAATCCAAATATGTCAAAAGCATGTTGTTTCATTTTCCCATGACTGTTGTGCTGTTTCAAAGAATCTGATCTTTTTCATTTAATCGCTTCGTGAGTTTAAATCAAATACATAGGATGGGCCAATCAGGAGGGTGATAAATCGCAAAGGGCAGTCCACCTTAACTTTTCCAAGGTGTCTGATTTTCACTGTCTTCGTAATCCACGATTTCTTCTCTTTTTGATCCAGTTTGAGTTAAGGGACTCTGAAAATTACCATAGTCAATTAAAATCACGACTGCCAAAATGCAGAAACGTGACCTTGCCCGTGTTTCCATTAGAAGACAGACGTACTATTCATAACCTAATATACACAGTCATAACCACTGTAAAGAGATCTAAAGAGCCACTACCGTAGATAAAGGTTAACCCTCTTGACTTGTCCATTGGGTTGTGTGCCGATTTACTCATTAATGGGATATGTGGATCTGTTTATGAACTGTTTTACTACAGCTGATTATTTGTTTCTTTGGTTATCATAGTCAATCAAAATCACTACTGCCTAAAATACAGAAACGTGACATTGCCCGTGTTTCTATTAGAAGACAGACGTACTATTCATAACCTAATATACATAGACATAACCACTGTAAAGAGATCTGAAAAGCCACTGCCGTGGACAAAAGTTAACCTTCTTGACTTGTCCATTGGGTTGTGTGCCGATTTACTCATTAATGGGATGTGTGGATCTGTTTCTAAACTTTTTTACTACAGCTGATTCTTTGTTTCTTTGTTTTTTTTGCTTTTTTGACTGGGAAAAACTGGTTTTCTTACAGTGCACAGTTGCTATAACAACTATCTGAACAACTAACGAACATAAAACCCTTAGGCTGAGTTGAATTAAGTCAGACTCTTAAATGACTTCGAGAGTACGCTTAAACACGCAAGCGGCGTATTCTTTGAAGCCGCAAACAAAAGACTGCTAGCGGTCTAGATATTTCAATGGATTTAGTGGAATGCTACCCAAATTCCTTGTTGCATTTCTAGCCAAAATATTTTGTTTGTTTATGATATGTTTTAACAGATATTGACAAAAGACAGTAAAAAAACATTATTAGTATAGTTTGTATTGATTAACTTAAGGAAAGCAGTTCAATGGATAAGAGCGATGCTGGCTTTCTAATACAATTACACAAAGAAGTTAAGAAAATAAATTGTAAACAACACAGTCACATTGAATGGTCTTATTGTGAGTCTTTGTTCTATATAGAGAGTTTAAAATCTCTGAAATGATGCATTGGAGATCACTCACATTATCCATTCGTTTGAACATAAGAATCCGCTTTATCATGTTCAAGAAATCATAATTTAATGCTCAAATTGAAGTTTTCAAGTCAGTTCAATCTGTGTCAAAACCATGAGTCTTTCTATTATTGTCCCTCTTAGCTTTCCACATATTCATGCTTGAGCTGTCCGCTGCAGTGACAGTCTGGGAACGTCTGACCATTTCTTCTGACTCATGGCGGTCGTTGCTGGAAAGTCCACAATACTTTGAAAATCTTTTAAAACTGAAACCTTAATGTTAAGCCGATTTACACGTTAAGAGTTTCTATTAATTAAGTGCAAAGCAAAATTGAAAAATCGGGTTAATTGACTTAATCGAAGCGTAACAGGAACTGGTTTTAGGAACTCAGGGATGCAGCATTTATCGTGTCATGCGTAAGTGGAGTGTGATCCGCCCGTTGCAGGTGAGTGTAGTCACAGCCTCCTACCCCCCACACACGCTCATTTTTCATCATTTTTGTCACAATTTGACACTACGAGCATAATTTTTATCTGTTTTCTGAAAAAGACACTGCTAGTATAATTTGCACTTCTGGCTAGTTTTGCAGCAGAAAATTGTCATTTTTCGATCGTGCAACCAATGTTTTAGCCCGAGATCAGTGTTACAGGCAAATTTAAGTAACAAAGTCACTTTATGTCTGCTTATTGTCATATTGTCAGATTCATTTTACCTACTTCCTCTGAAAGTGACCTGGGATTGTTTGCACAGGACTCAACGTTTGCATATAATTAACTAGCTCGGTTAACCAAACAATTTTGTTGTTTTACTGGCTTATTTTTTTGTATAATACATTCATTTGTCCCTGCACATACTTTGCAAGAGAGTGACAGCCAGGGAATTTATAATGAATTACGCACTCGTAAAGTTTCTTGATGTAAATAGCCCAATAGGGTAAATGAGTTTGCCCTTTAAATGGGTCTTACTGCATTTACTTGTTTGTTGCACTGAACGGTTAAACCAATCGACTTCAGAACTCATTTAATAAATTCGTCAATCGCCATGGTTTTATCGTCGAGAAGTATGGTGCAGCCCTTCGGGAGATGAGATTAGCAATCCAGGCTTAAGTTGCACCATCGTATCCTTACATTGCGTATTTATTACTTGGATTTTTATTTCAGTTGTATATTGGTACGTGTGCGCGCGCACAATTTAATTTTGGGCGCGTGCATTATTTATTTAAGTTGCGTGTACATTTAGTTCGTTTAATAACGTCTTAGTTTTGCTTTGCGTTATTTTCCTCACTTATATGTGTTGTCCGCGACTGTGCTCACACGGTGGGTGGCTCCTCCTAAAATGTTCTGCAGTTGGTATAGGATTTCATGGAGCCGAAACCAATTGTGGAATTGCACGCATTTTAGGCATCCTACTGATGAACAGTTGGGACACGTAGATATACTTTTTAGCAACTACTATAATTTGCAGTCTGTCTACTTTGAATTTGAAGAGAGGTGATTTACCAGTTTTAAAGTAAAACGTAGAAGCAAAATTTCAGCATTATTTTGTTAAAATGAGCATAATTTTTAAAAAACGAGCATAATTTTAAGCATGATTTTGAAAAAAAAAATCGGACATTGCTAGCAGCATATGTATGCTACTTTTACTAGCATAAGGGTCTTTTCTCGACTTAGAGCAACCATACTGCAATAATAGTGCATGAGTAACAGGTTGTGCAAAGCGAAAATTGATTGCCCGCTGACAAGTCGTAGAGTATAAATTGCGCGCCTTTTTTACCTCACAGTGAGTGATAAACTTTGTTGTTAAGGTACTTTTTGTTTATTAGGTGGATAAACCTTGCACAATAGTAAGTAACATAATTTTTCGCGATTTACCAAATTATTGCAAACCATACAATAAATTTTAAGTTGAGTACAGTCCATCCGGAAATCACTGAAGAGAAAGTAGAAAACAAGTGGAACAAGTTTACAGTCGACTCTCTCTTAACGGAGACCTCAGTTAAACCGACATTTAGAGATGGTCCCTGCCTTTCTTTTCTCCCTTTATTTGACTCTCTATAAGGCAGACATTACTCTTAGACAGACACCAATCGGTCCCAAAGGTGTCCGTCTTAGAGAGAGTTGATCGTAAACCCAAATTTTCGCACTTTGGTAGCACAAAAAAGGGGAGTGCGAAATGCGAATGACTGGTGACGAGACTAGGCGCAAAGGACCGTGGAAAGGAGAAAAAAGTGAGGCATAACGCCCTCTCGCCCGTTTTTTCCTTCCTGCCCTCCATCTAGCTACCATCTTGATTTCAGATGTACTGAGGGTGCGTGCGTCGTCCTCTTAGTATACACTTGATACTCCTCCACAGGATCGACTCGGTATATTTGAAACCAAGATGGCCCCCGTAACTATAAGCCCTCTATTTGGACGAACTTACGGAATTGGGAACTGTGAACTGCCAATTAACAAGCAAGCGAACGAAGCATGGAAGAGATGCTTACGTGCAATAAGGCTTTATTCACTCCTACGTGTAATAGTTATTTAACACTAAGCAGCGAGCTCCAATATACGACACCCCACTACCTTAAGAGCCCATAGCTGATGGCTAACCCAAAAAGGACAGCATATCGCTTGAAGACCAGTACATTTAGTTATAAACATAAAAAACCTTGTATCTTTTCCTTAGAAAGCCTTTGAAAGTGGAAAGCGATCATTGCTAAATTTACGCCAAACTATTTAATAGCAGGAAAGGGTTACGATATACAAAACCAAAAATAAAAAAGCTAATTACTAATATGAAGAAATTATTAAAAAAGCCGGGGATTATAGAGAGATGAAGATTCATGTTTACGACAAACGGCAAACGTCAGATATGAGTTGAGAATTTCTCAGGATAGAAAATAAGCAGATAAAAACTGTCCAGAACAATTCTAATGGATAAAACTGGCGTGAAACTACTTATTTTT
The DNA here is from genome assembly GCA_942486035.1 of Porites lobata. Lineage (NCBI taxonomy): Eukaryota > Metazoa > Cnidaria > Anthozoa > Scleractinia > Poritidae > Porites > Porites lobata. The sequence continues at coordinate 3,541,284 of CALNXK010000023.1, read as the reverse complement.
GAGTAGAAGTAATAAACAGTATACGACCATTAAGGGAAAAACTTGGTCACGAGGTACAAATTCACGTTTCCCGTTTGGCGTAAACGTGAATCTTAATGTGCCTAATTTCTCGTAATCTCGTTACACCGGGTTACAACGCTATGTGAGACCATCATGCAAGGAGGTCTAAAAATAGCAAGGCAAGCAAGGAATTGAAACAAATATAGGATCTCTTAAGTCATAATCTCTTAATAAAATGCAATGCTATATGAATTTAAAAAAGCATAAAAACGCTCCAGTTTGAAAGACGCTTAAGTTTAACCTAAAAGAAACACTTGTAGAAAAAAACCTAATATGAAAGTGCAAATTAAACTCTCCTTACCAACCATTCCACTGGGAAATGACGAGGGCATTTTATGTCATACTTTTTGTCATGAATGGAAAATTAACAAGTTGATCATTCATGGAAGGGAATACTCTCTTATGTTACTTCATGGAGCATGGTTTGTGAGTCCGTCAACCTGGAATGTGGTGTAGAAATTACAGAGTTTCACATTTATGAAATTTCATGTGTTGCGCACTTTCATATTTTCATCTCAGTTCCACGAGTACATAATTTTAACGAATTCACAAAGTTAAGTACTGGAAAATAAAGTCTAGCAAGAATAGATTTGCAAAATTCCTGCTGAATATATAGCCTAGTGTAGCAAAGAAGTGTCCGAGATCCACCTGCACAGCTCCCAAACTGTACAGAGAGACATTATTCCCCCCCCCCGCCCGCCGCCTCCTTAGGCAGAGAACCTGGTCTTGCAGATCATTCAGTGGCAGAAAACTTCTCCCAGGAAGAGCACCAACATCAAAAGGACATTGGATATTTTGAGAGCAACGCTTGCAGCTTCGGTTGGGACAGGAACAGCGGTAGTAGTCGGAGGTGTCTGGGTCGAACTGAAGCTAGATTTCACTTTACGGCTGCCAAGGTTCTGAACTGGGCGGTAATTGTCGACAATGTTCATGGTGCTGTTCATCTTTAAGGATCGCAGCGCATCCAGCTGTAAACAGGAAAAAAAGAAGATGATTTCGTTTCTCCTTCTTATACGTCGAAGGTGACACCAAGACACGAGGGTTATAATGTATGTACACCTGTACATATTCCAGGGAATGCCGCAAGGACAATTATATGTCGCAAGTAGAGCGTGCCGCAAGGGCAAAAGGAGGCCATAATAATTAGTTTGTACGTGTGGTTGTGCAACATGTCGGTTCCTATGATGGAGGTAATAGTTGAGCAAATCAGAGACAAGGATCAAATTCATTGTTTTTGGCACTGGAGTCTGGGGAAAACGATGTTTAACGTTGAGCAATAATACAAATCCTAAAGAAAAATATCTCGCAAGTATGCCGCATAAGAGAGCTGGTAACAAGAACTGCGTCATTCCAAGGGCAGAAAATGGGATAAGAGGACTAAGTTCAGGTTTATTACTAATGATTGTATATTGGAGACCATGCAAATGCAGACCAAAATTGTGGATCGCCTACTTATTTAAAGAAACAATAACATCCGCAAAAAGTCCAAAACGTAACCCAAAATGAAGAAGCTCTTAGTAATCGTAGGAACGTTTTCTGCTAATACACAAAAAGGCCTACCTAATATTATTTCGTAAATTTCTAACTATCATCACCATCATCGTCATCGTCATCATCCACCACCACCACCACCACCGCCACTCACAGTGTCTCAAATATCGTTAGCATTGACGACAAATTAATTTCAATTTTACCTGAGCCTGTGATACCTTGACAGGATCGTTGAAAACAGTCCAGGTAACAGCTTCATTGCAGTCTGGCGTTGTTAGCGAACCATTGTACCGATAGTACTTGGTCTTGTCGGTTGGAAGGAGGCTTAGAAGAGGAAAGGCTGGAAATATCACACTCTCGTCTGTGTATCAAAAGTTGAAGTAGTAAATAGCATTTCAATATTTTTTAAAATAATGTGCAGGACACTAATGTTTTACATTATGGGTGTTTTGATATTAAAAAACAGCAGTGCCAACCATACTAAGGTTGGGCACTAAGGGCTAGCTTTAGATGCTATTTCTGAAAAGCGAATTACGCCACACAAGTGTGTTAGAGCTCCCAATATATAGAAAAGACAACGGTGATATACAGTATATAATATAATTTAAATACCTAAAACTGTAAGTCATGCATACTGAGAAAGTACTATATATATGTGTAACAAACAGCTGACAATTGTACATCTGCATTTTCTTCCAACCACGGTGGGCGTTTTAAACGCTGTGGTCAAACTTTAAATCTAACACATAGCAGGGAGACAGGGTTCTTCCAACTTACCTTTGTTCATCACAGAGTTGATATGATCCAGGAACAAGTTATAATGCGAATTGTTACTTGAACCAAGCTATAATTTATAAACAATAACAAAAATAAAACAATGAAATATTTAGTTCCTTGATTTCACTTTCACACCTTCTGGCAGATTTTTTTCTCAGCCGGTTCCTCTATATCATGGATATTTCTTTTGTCAATGGTGTTCAAGGCATTTTCGTACCAACTTGATAATGTGAACACTCGGGGATACCGGCCATTTTTCGTGGTGATACAAAAAAGCTCCGCCTAGGAAGATAGGTTAGCTATGGTATGGGCTCCTTTGCGCCAAAAGTACGGAAACAAAGTTAGAAAAAACCCACATTTTCAGTTATTTTCCGTCACTGATACTATGACTGAAATCAAACGGTACCATACGAAAGTAGTAGGGAGGTTAAGATGTCACTCGGCGACAGCAACGAAAACGTCAAAAAAGCAATAGGTTTAGATTAGCAAAACAACAACTCAGAACGTACACCAAGCTTTTTTGTACATTTCCTTGCCGTCAAGCACGATCGACAACGTGAACATGCGACGACACATTTCTCTTTCCATCCCCAACTATCCCTTACACAAATTGGATTTGTATGCGCGAGCCAACATGCGCAGAAAGTTATCACCTTGTCGATGTTTGGCAGGCGTCACTGTCACTCCTGGCGGAATCAGGCTCCCAAGATCTTATCCCCGTTCCCTCTCCCCATTCTCCCACTGGTTCTCTAAAAGAGGACAGTGAAGCCCACACAGGAGGCTAATATCGCGTTTAGAAGAGGTTTCATAGTTGAACGGTCACATCAACGGATTTCATCCGCAGTCTCGAACCTTTAATAAAACAATACCATATATTAAAGTACTGCTTCGGAGGTCCCATTTGAATGTTCGCACCCGTTAGCATGCACAGACTAAAAAAACTTTTGGTGAACATTTCACAGTGGGGGAGTAAAAGGGTTTTATGAAGAGGCAAACATGCGTTACCTTAAGGAAAACACCCAGCACGGCCAAACCATCTGAATAACCTAGCGACTCACTGAGGTTGGAATATTTGGTGTTCATGCTGACGAAATGGATCTAACAATTGAAAACAGAATTTAAGTCATTATAAGTAACGTTTAAAACACGAACAGCAATGTTTTTAAATCATTGGTTGAACAGCATTCGCGCGCGAAGTGTGCTATGAGTGTTTTGAACAGCTTCAAAAGCGTCCCCAGAGTATTTCCTTTCAATAGAAATAATAAATAAATTTAAATAATAAATTTCCCTTTATTAAAAAAACTTTTTGTTTGAAAAATGTCAAACAAAAGCAGCCGAAATAACAAAAGCAGGTGATAGATAAAGTTATGCAAATACACTATGCAACTGAAGTTGCTACACAGTTTCAGGGTCTATAAATGCCTACGTTAAACGGCTAGTATCCAAGTAAAAAACATTTTCACAGTTGATAACTGCACATGAGGGAAAACACGCTGGAGCAGAGAATTACAAACTGGTAAGAATTTAAGTAATTCGTGACTCATTTCACCAACTCATTCTTGAAACGGTTACAGTCGTATCTTGATACAGACTAGTTTGGTGTATTGTCTTTATAGAATACGATCTCACCGGTCGACGGTTTGTTGTTCAGTTTAGGATGAACTTTTTTCTGTCTTCGGTAGATATTTTGTTAAATTTTTGATCAAAAATTAAATTGCGAATTAGGAGAGCCGTTTCATCGAGCTTTTTCACATTACCTCACGGTAGGTCCGCCATATTGTTGTCCGGGGGGATTAAAACTTAAGGTAACCTAAAAACACTTTTAACTCATCAAACACCGGGGGGGGGAAATGGGGTGGGGGCACTCACCAAAAGACCTTGATGTCCAACACATTACCCTTATCTACCATTTTTGACAGACAGGCACTCCTTTCGTGACAAATGGTACTTCTTTCCTAAGTTTAGGAATCTGTATACTTTTAGGCGCCAGCCATGAAGTTTTTTTGACTTTTTCGCAGCCATAAAATGAGTCATTAAAACGTTTTGAGATGTTTTACAGTACAAAATGAGAGATTTCCCTACCCTTTCACTTATTTCATATACGGGAATCCTGAAAAAAGGTACGGGGGGAGCCTCCCAGTAAAGACCATCATTGGGACTACCTCCTCTGGGGAGGTAACACCATAGTTTATGTTACACAGAGTACATTTGAAGTAAAAGTTCACCGTAAACTCTAAAAATGGACAATGACACCACACTGTAAATCTCACTAAAAAAACGCACCTCAGCGGGAAATTTATTCCCGCTCAGGGTATGTTCCGACAATAGGATCACTTTGGTTAATTCTTATTCAACTCGTGTAATTGGCTTAAATAATCCGGCGCCGTTTACTCAACAAAGGCTGAGCGAAGCAAAACCCAATTGCGAATTTTAGCACGTAGAAGCGTTTTTCCTGGCTATCGTTTCAGCTTTTACCAAGGTAATTACCTTCATCATACAAAGCTTAACGCTGCCACATATAGCATCGAACATAACGCACCTCGGCAGGATACATCATCCCGTCCATAGTGTGTTCCGATCCCCGGCTGTTGTTTGATCCCCAGTGCAGGTGAAGCTGAACGGTGGTGTAAACTCCGGGGAGGCCACCTCCGCTTACGTTGTATATATGGCTGTCCATTGATACTTTCAAGGATTTACCACTGTTTTTAGCGGTAAAATTGACACCAGCTAGTGTAGTGCCGTAGTTGACAAGTGTAAAATCACCCAGGCTTGAGTCATACATGGCTGTGGTGGTGTTGATGTTTATAGGCGACTGTTTACTCCCAGAACCGCAACTACCACCCCAACTGTTAGGTCCTAGAGAAAAATTACGAGGGCAATGTAATGCAAGAAGCGCAAAGAGATTAAAAATGAATCGAAAAAATAATGACGATAATGAAGTCTTCAACCCACCATTGGACTTAATTATTTTATGTGTAGTGCTCTTTAACTGGGTGTTTGTCCTTGCAATCTAGTTTGTTTTAAAATATTCCAACATCCACCACCTATATACCGCGCAATGAAATGATCAAATGATTTACAATCAACACGCCTGACCAACCGTTGAATCGTATATTCCACTTATCACAGCGAAACAGTGAAGCACGATGTGATGGAGTCGACATATTGCAGTTAAAGTTTTTTGGCTTTGCGTACGAAAACTTCATGACAACGTTATTTTTCCAGAGAAGGAAAATAATCTTTTCATTAAACATCAGTACGCACTCAAAACCAGTCTCGTAAGCGACCACCTCGGGATTTCATGAATGAGTGGTCGTGGACTCTCGTAAAATTATTGAACGTGGTCGCGTTCGACCAGGGTTCTTCTACGTTGCACTTATCTAAATTTCAGAACTCTAGAACAAGAAAAAATGAAAACATACCATCCGCTGCATTTAAATCATAGCTCCAACCTAGGAAAACAATAGGTGTTACCGTCAGCTTAACGAAAAAATGATCAAACCAAAACAAGAACACAACACAACAGCTCTGCACGTGTATCATGATTTTTTGTAAATTTCCTTGCCGCTGCTGCAGATGTACAACGTGAATTGAGTAAATTTTAAGTTAACTTGAGAACGGGAACGGTAAGGAGATAAATTTTACTATCTGCCTGAACTCGGGCGCGGTCCTTTCTCTTCAGCTCCAACTTAAATTTGCTTCTTTTAAGTAACTGGACGACTTGGGATAGTCGCAAAAAGTTTGCCAAAGACTGCGAAGTCTTTTTATCAGCGACGATTTCATGGACGTCGCCGTTGTCGGATTGTAAGGTTCCTAGCCTGGGACCAGGCACCACAGTGAGGAAAAGAAGAAAAAAAGGAAGAGAAAAATCGGCGCGCGAAGCGAGCGGAGCGAAAGTCTCAGGAGGGAAAAGGGTGTTCCCAGGCTATAAGGTCCGTATTGAAGGTATATACCTCATGACCGAATGCCATAGAGTCTCCACCCCACATGACCCCACTAGTAGCTACAAGTGGGTATAGTAGCTTTAGTAACTGTGGTAACTGTAGTAACTAGCTATATAGTAGCCGTATTAGCTGTAGTAGCTATGTGGCATTCAGCCTTGAAGTATATGTTGTAGTTAATTTTTTGGCTCAGATAATTTTTGTTTTTCTATTGTTTTTGGGTATGGTAATGTATGTTAATCAGGTTGCAACGAAAGAACATAAAATTTGCTGAGATAAAAAATTCAGCTACAACATATATATCGACAGGAGCGTCCATCATGGAACTAGATGGGAAATATGGTTTTCTGTGTGGATAGGATTTGGACATGATAAGTTTTGGGGCTTTCGTGATGTGCTGAACACAGCTGGCTGAACATGCCGCAGAAATCTGTCCCATCATTAGCTAAGTCTCGGGAAGCGAAATCACAGCAAAGCTATGCGACAAACACAAAGGTCGCTTCGGTTATAACATTTCTATCGATCATTCTCTCATTTTTCCCTTGCCAATGAAAATTAACGGCTAAGGGTGTAAAAAATGAAAACACACAGACTTGTATCGTAGGGCAAATAAGGTTGGCGGAATCACAAGCTATTTAGTCGCTTTGCATTTGATGCCGTGTATCTAATTTTGGACTTGGCGCTTCATTCGATGGAGACGCACGTTTTGGCAAGAGATTAGTGTATGAAAACGGCAATGTAGGGATGACTTGAATAGTTTTCCTGTACAAAAATGTATAACGTACGTCGCACGGCAATTCAATTTTAGTGCGTCTCTCAGAGTACATAGCTCATGTTCCTCTCTGCGTACTATTTGCAATATTTCTTCGCCTGTCAGACAAACGTTGTTAACCAACTAACCGACGTGCTTTATTTTTTGAACATGGAGAAGTGAAAGATTTGTCTGTGGAAAGTCTTAAGTGGGAGACGAAGAAAGTGTCAGTAAACAAGGACATCATACCTATTTTTCCAGATCTCTGCAAGCCAGTTCCCTTCAAAGGGAAAAACTTTTTGTTTTCAAAGTATGGTTTGAACCGACTTGAAATGGAAACTTCAAGAAATAGTTTCCAAAATTAGACTGCATGACTCAGTTGCAATCCGAAACAGTGACAATAAACAAAAAAAAGCATAAGTGGCCATAAAAAATTCGGTCAAGCACACTATGTTCTAAATTCGTGATTTGTCTACACGCACAAGCGAAAAAAAATGGCAAGAAAAAAATACTTTATTTAGGAGTCAATTTGTTAAGTACCTACTGTAAGCACTAATTTAGGGCAATGCATTCATTTTGCGGTCATGAGATTTTGCTTCCTACTGGAAACAAGACGAAGGACATTTCTGTGTGCTCAACCCTCTGTGCAGCACCAGGCAAGCGCTTTGCCAGTTGAGAGCTAAATCCTGCCGCGCTGGGTCATGAAATATTGCTGTTTTTTTTTCTTTAGTTTCTACACTTACTCACCTGCCGCCAAGGCAATGGAAGCTCCAGCAATTAAGCATATGAATGGCAACGAAATTCTGGCCATGATTGTCGTGGAAATATTTTTTTCTGAAAGAAAGAAGCCGTTGACAGTACGGGTAAATTATTTGATAGCTCATTTACACAAGTAAAATGATTTTATTTCAAACCACTGCATGAAAAACTGTAGACTGCGAACAAGTTCTCCTGGGGTTCCCGGGGTTACGGGGGTGGAAGAGGAAAGAGGGGATTGGTTAGCGTTAGGGTTAGGCTGGTTAGGCTTAGGGTTACGCCCCGCCGCCAGAGGGCCGCGGGAGAGCTTGCTAGCAGACTTTGCGTTTACATGTATTTTTCCAATTGACACTAGTTATCTGGATACCAAGTACTCCCATGTCCATGTTCAGAGCTCATGGTATACGGCCCGTCTTGGTACAGTAAACATCGGTGGCGGAAATTTGGCACTTTAATACCCGCTTTAATAGCCAAGGAAAATCAAGCAGGTTCTTATATGTGGGTTACAGGTAATAAAATTACCGTATTTCCTCGAATAACAGCCTGGGGCGATTATAAATTTTTTCGCGCCAAAAGGGCGCGATTATTCGAGGGAAGTGGTTATTTCATATCATGCATGCCTCGCTGGAAGTCGTGCACTAAATATTTTGCTTTATTATCCCATTACTCCTCAAAAATAATCACATCAAATAAACTGAACATGGGCTTTTTAAGTCCAGTTCTAAATTAGTTTCCTTCATTAATTTTCAATTTCAAATTCCTCGGTGGCAGGAGAGCTTGAAGTCGTCACTGATCATTTTTGTAACTATTCAGTTGTAAACAATCAGTAAATGAAAGCTTGTTTGTTATCTTAGGTCAGTTAGGTGTAAATTCTACCTTGACAGGGAGGAAATAAAAAAGAAGAGAAGATCATGTCGCAACGGGTGGGGGTGGGGCGATTATTTGAGTGAGGCAATTATTTTCAATTTTTCCTTCAAAGGGAGGCGATTATTCGAGGGAGGCGATTAATCGAGGGATGGCTATTATTCGAGGAAATACGTTTTTACCATGGAGTTTGACTTCGAGTTACCATTGATATTACAAGAAGATACCGGACCAAACAGTAATTACAAATAGAAGTATTACTGTAATTCCTACAACGAAAACAGGTTTAAGTAAAGCAAAGATTGTAATTGTCTTCATGGACCTTGCGTTAAGGACTCAATAAATATTGCATAAGTTTCTTTATATTTCTGGTAGTTAACAACTTTGTCTTCTTCCTAGAAATTAAGAACCTAATTAAGAACCTAGTTAGCCCACATTGAAAGCCGAAATAAAAGAACCTTTTTTTGCCAGACCTCAAAAAATGTAGTTTCTTAAAGGTGAGTGTTTACTGTAGTTGTGAGTAAAAATGAAACATTCGGAACCCTTTGAGTTTCAAGTGCGTAGACAAGAAGAAAGAAGATTATTAGAACTAGGACAATAGCAGTGATTTTTACATTAGAATATGGCCCTCCTGTACTTGTTAATCTCTTAGAGACGACAAATCAATTGTTTATCAAGTGCTCTTTGTTTTTGCCGTAAGTACACTGTGAGACACTGGACTCAATATGATGCTTAAATGAAGCTCACCAGTCGAAAACTGTTCACTAAGGGATGAGTGTTACATGCATATTGCTTAACCTTTCAATTGTATTGGTAGAAGAGTTAAGTGGCCGGTATTAACTGAATTTTTAAAAAGCTTGTTTGTTATCTTCCGAAATAAATCTAAAAACAGGTCGATTCACATGAAAATGTCTTTATTGAAATCCATATATATGGAAATTTTACTAACTGAAAGGCAAACTGAAATTACCACATTCAAGACAGTGATGGTAACTGGATATGATGTCAGGTGACGACATGCTCGAAGAAAAACAAGAAGAAATACTTATTTGGTGCAACCTATTCTGGAGTTGTTGTCGTTTTTTGTAACCGACTGAAACGTTTAAATTCGAACTATAAACGGAATTCCAAACAATAAAAAAATCTTGCATTTATGTATTTTGAGGGAAAATGATGATTATTCAAGTATATATATGTAAAAAAAAAATGGATTATTCAAGTATATATAATGAAAGATCGCAAAATGGACTCATCGTGCGGTGGGTGGATAAATGTATAGAAAGCAATTCAAAAGCCATAAAAATTACAAGTTTGCATACACGTAAATCTCTCAAATAAAAGCGATTGATTTCTGATTAGAACCCGGCAAAGCCAATATACACTGAATGTGTCCCTTTGCGGATACTCTGAAAGGCTTTTATTACTGGCGTAATCAGTACCTGTAACTCGACCCTGAACTATTCTTATAAGGCTGGTTATTCTGAGTGGTTATCAAAAAGCCTCTCTGCTAAATATAATACTGTAACTTAAATTTACCTAATTTTCTGTCCTTTTCTTTTTCGAAAAATATTATCCTTTTTTTCCCCCTCTGCTTCCTATCGTCCCGTAATAAGTCCCAAAAGAAAATGAAAAAAATACTTATTTAACTGAAGTTTGTGGAACGTTTTATTAGGCTTCCAAGCAGACTGATTCTTAGGGCTTCGAAGGGAAGAAAGAAAAACACGACGTCTAAGAACGTCTACGTTGGAAGCTGGTGGTATTATGGGACGATCCCGAGTTTAGAAGGCCTCTACTTCTCTGGCTTTAAAGTTTCCATTTAATAGAAAAGAACTGATTTGAATTTTCTGAATTACCGACAGAAAGAAATGTCGTCCTTGGAGACCAGAGTGTTAGTTATAGACAATATCATGCTACTCATCAAAGTGAACAAACCGACGTCTTTTATGGAGTGATTGGCACCATTCAAGGTACGGACATAACTTATTTAACCTAGAAAATGGCCCAGAGACCCCGAGCCAAATTTCTGGAGCGATCTTATCTTATTATGAATTTCTCGTCCTTTAAAATGATGACTTCTCTTTTCCCATTATTTGTGCGTTGTCACTTTTGTCCCTGTAATTAAAAATCTACCGTGGTAAACCGTCAGCATGACTTATTTTTAATAAGAAATTCTCAGGAGGCAAAAGATCAAATGCTTTAGAAAATAAGAAAGTTTAAAAGCAAATGTCTTCTCTTAATTTTTCATTTTCGCAAGAGACTGACATATAATTGATTCTGCTGGTTTTATATTTCTAAAGGAAATTGTAATAAAAACTCGAAGAATCTGGGTGAATGCGTTTAAGTTTAGTGGATGTTCAACCGTTGGATGCTCTTCGATAAGCAATTTGATCTGAGTTACTGAACGATTAATAGAGACCTTTATCAAGGACGAGAGCGACTACGAGTACGAGATTTGACTCAAAGTATTTTCGCGTATTCTCAAAATATAGACTCTCCGGAAAGCTTCATTTTACCATTTTTCACTAGAAAAGTTAGCACTGTTACCTTAAGTGAGGGAGGTTATACCCTCTCCCGGTCGCAAAATGATAAAACTTCCAACCTTTGATAACTCGTTTTCCCAACTTCGACATTCTCGCTAAAATTCGTAGTAGAGTGACGACGGCTTCCACGTTTTCCCGCCAAAATGACGTTGGTTCACGCGCGAGCACTACTTAGTACTGAGAAAATCTCGTACTCGTAGTCGTACTCGTCTTAGAATTTAAAGGTCTTTAATAAAGAATAGAGAAGGTACCCAGGCAGATCTATGGAATAAATGGTACTAACGAACACGAAAAACAAAACGAAATAAAACAAAACAACAAAACATGCATATATATTAATTTTTAACATATGTAAACACGTATGGACTCTTAAGAGTAAAAAATTCCGTAGTTCAGTCGAGAGCGGATCTAGCGCACAGTCTTGTCGTAAGCCAAAAACCAACTGTTTCTAACGATCGGCTGGCCTCTCACTTGGCTCACTAGTAGCGCATTAGGTAGTGGACTGTTATGTCTGTATAATATTTGCTACGCTTACCCGCAGAAACGAACAAACTGTCAGGCTAACAATCTGTTCTTGCTATGGATCAGGAAGTCAGGGCTGACTCAATATTGCAAAACGTAGACTATTACTTATGGAAAGTCGAGAAAAATCCCACTTACCTTTTTCTTGGAGTTGAACACGATGATATGCGGTGACTTGTTTGGATCAGAAAAATGAGGCGTTAATCCTTTTTACGTGGTTGACAGTTTGCTTTACATGTGATTGGCTACAGGAGAATACAACTTTCGTTATATATGAAACAATGCTCCGCCCAAATAGGGCAATTTTTGAAGGTTCTTATGGCGACAGCATGTTGTTAATCACGCAGTTAATACCATGAAATGTATGCATATCAATTTCTACCCTGCATATATTAAGGACTTAATAACTTTGCCCAAAACGGTCTTCTCTCTAAGAGGAACTGATATATTGTCATTGTGCAGACCTGCTTCCGCTTCTTATGGTCTTCCCAGTCTCAGTCACCCCTCCCATCGCACAGAATATAATGCCTATTGTCTCGGGACATTTACTTCCAGTTCAACAAAGTTCGTAGATCTGTCCATCACGCGCACCCAAGCATTGCCGCTATGAAATATGATGAAGGTGGCAAACTAAACAATGACTATAGCACGCTCTTGTTTTCTCCTTCTAGCTCTTTGGTTTTGCAAAATCGGTCATATGAGCATATTTCACACTGAACGTTAATAACATCACTTTGTTGTATTTTGCGGGAATTTCCATTTGTTTCAGCGCCTTCGAGATTTTGATTATACCGTAAAAGAAACTCAGTGCTAAATGAAAAAATTCCGCGAAGAACCGGTACAAGATAAGAGTAATGTTTTCACTGTGTTTTGCCTCTCTATTAGAAAGATATTGTAGCTTCCAATCTTATATTATTTAAATGGTGGGTAACTGTAAGTTCACTTTTGGCAATATTATGTAGCTCAGACACTCAGGTAATCCCGCTCTCTAAAAACAGTGCGCGCATAACAAAATGCGACATCAACGCCATTCATTGTTCAAAATATTCCAGTGTCAGTCATTTGACAGAATTCAAAGCACTTCGGGTGGGGCGAACAGAAACCTTTTCTTGCATTCCCTGGCAGGTGCATCCATATGAAGCAGTAAAGGTTGGACCAGGTGTGCTGTGACTTCTGAAAAGAGCTCCTGGTCCAAATCATTTGCAATTTGCAGCTCATTATTATGCGTAAATGTCCGGCCATTCTGCGCGATCTTTTAAGTATTTTGCCCGTAAAACTTGGAACCTGAGAACATTAGAACGGAGTCCACTCTGGAGTGGTTTTAAACGGAGAACCATGTCCTTTCAACCATGTTAGCACTTAGCACTAAAAGATATTTTTCTTTATAAATTGATGTGAATGCTACGCGCGTGATTAGGCGTTGCCTATGATCTATTGGGTACAGATACATAGATGACGTCACAGGAAACTTGTAATTTTTTTTTGTTTTGTTCAACATGGCGCGCCGTTTTGAAAATGTTTGTGAGATTTTTTCGGATTAAAGCAAGTGAAGGCCTGGAAAAAAGTTTAGTAGGAGCTATTTACAAAGTAAAAAAATAGAGACAAAAAGAGCTCTTGACTACTTGAGAATGCCTAAACTACAAGAAATCTTCACAACAGTACAGTCGACTCCCGATAACTCGAACCTTCAAGGGAAATTGAAAAAAGTTCGAGTTATCGGGAGCTCGAAGAAAATAGCCGAGAGTAAGGTAAAAACAGTTTTTACTGCACAGTGAACATTTTAATCACATTTAATTGTAGAAATCTCACGTGAAAATTAAAAGATACTTCTAGGCTATAAATCAGAACGCAACGCAACAAAACATAGCCTAAATAGAGCATGCGTTTTACTGTTTTGAGGTTCGAGTTATCGAGGGTAAAATTATATGGAAAATGACCTGAGGGGAAACGAAAATTGGTTCGAGTTAGTGGAAGTTCGAGTTATCGAGGGTTCGAGTTACCGAGGGTAAAATTACGGTAAATGTATGACGGAAATCCAGGGGAAATCGATTTTGGTTCGAGTTAGCGCGAGGTTCGAGTTAGCGAGGGTTCGAGTTATCGGGAGTCGACTGTAGTTGCTACCGTATGTCACCGCTACGAGATACTCGCTGTTTTGCAAAATGTTTTCGCCATTATTCTGCTTGAGCAAGAAAAGACGTTGAAAAACGTTTCGAAGAAACTGTATTCAAGTAAGATAAAGAAAACCAGGAGAAGCAGAGACGAAAACTGAGTAGCGCCTGGGACTCAAAAAATGCCTACACTATCACAAATCCCGCTCGAACACTCACGCGGTACGAGGCCGTATTTATTTGATTAACCACCTTGGGCGCTTATTAAATGTTTAGACCCTGAGAGTGGGCGCTTATTCGAGGCTGGGCGCTTATTAAATTTTCACCATTTTCAGCAGAGTAGTATGTTTATTTTGCAACAAAACGCGAAGATGTAACAAAGCAAGGTTTCTGTAAAATACTCTGAAGAAGACCATGTCTTCAGGAAAGTCTCTTCTAGGAATTTTTCAATGTACAATCTAATAATTAATAATTACTCAGTAATGTTATTCTATTATTTATCATTTTTTTCTTTTCTCGAAGATATTAGCTTTTGAGCTGCTCTGTAAATTGGAGGTAAAATAAAGTCATGTATGTATGTATGTGATATTTTTGCTGCTTTTATTTCTCATTCGCATCTGGAGTTAAAGCTACGATATGGAAAGTTACAAGTCAGGTGAAATAAATCGTAAGAGGAACCAGGCACGTAGCCAGGTTGTTTTAAGGGGAGGTGCGATCCAACGAGGAGACGGACCAAATGAGGTCGGAGGGGCAAGTCTCTGGGGAACGCAACCGTCGCACCTCCCCTCCTTACCGCCCTGGGAACGTATAATTTCTAGAGGTGGGCAAACACTATAAGGCATACACTCAGTACATGACAAAGATAAACTTGCTTAACTTTTCACTTAAGTTGTGTACATTTATTTATTTCCTAAAAGATTACTGATTTTTTTTCTTCTCTACCAAAAAAAAAAAGGCTGACTTACAGCATGCAGCTGCTTAATTTGACATGCAACTACTAAAAAAAAAACTCAATCATGCAAACCCCCGCGTGCAGTGCAGTGTTTAGAACACTAGTTTGAACTACTGGACTTGGGAAATATATCTAATATACTTCTTCAACATTAACATCACTGACTTACGTCCAACAGCGTCTAGTAACAATTCATGTGTATCTCTTTCTAAAGAAAAAGACGCGGGATTGGTATGTCCCTAGGAATTCGCCACTTTAGTGAAGGAGAAAGAGACTGGGCAGAGTTAACTTTCGCAAAGACGTCAGGGACTGACAAGGGGCAGGAAAAAAAAAAGGCCAATAGTTGAGGCACCCCCGCCAACTATCCGAGAAACAATTGCGGGACGCTTTCGGTACCAATGCTGTGCCGTTATCGTTTCTAAAGAGAGGAATGGGGTATGATTTAAGATACTTATTGAATCTAAGGCATTTTCATTGTTATTTCATTTGAGTGCGTTTTTATTTAACACTTAGGTGATACATCGTTAATAATGTACAAAACATTAAGTTAATGTAAATATCAAAGCATTTTTCTCGAAATAGTGTACTGCCACGCAACACAAGCTTTGACTCTTCAAACTCTTACCAATCAGTATTATACCAGCGAGCTTTCAAAGCGTTTAGTAAAACAGCAGTGTATTCGGTAATAAACGGTGGAAGTAACAACCTCCAGCTTTTGAAGTACTAGTTTTTGTAATTGTGGCTGTCCTAAGATAAAGCTGTGAACTTTATATTACCTCTTAACTAAGCAAACCATTAATATAATCTTTTGCTTATGAATGTCTGTGTAAAGATAAGGTAT
Source organism: Porites lobata (assembly GCA_942486035.1). Taxonomy (NCBI): domain Eukaryota; kingdom Metazoa; phylum Cnidaria; class Anthozoa; order Scleractinia; family Poritidae; genus Porites; species Porites lobata. The sequence goes on along the minus strand of CALNXK010000023.1, from coordinate 3,525,681 downwards.
AAAATGAACCTTTTTTTAACTTTTTTGCGTAGCTAACTAAGATATCAATTAATTCGTTCAAGTACCAGCAGTTCAAATATATGACATTTCATATATCTACTTTCATATCTTCATCTTCCGACGGGTAGATACAAACGTATTTACAAAGTAACTAACTACACATTTTTTTAATAGCTCAGTGGTCAAATTCTGTTGAATAGCTGTTGAATATAGTCCTGTGCCCCCTTCCCCCGAACTGTGCAGAGTAACACCCCCTACTCCCCATTTTGGCAGAGGACCTGGTCTGCCGAATCATTCAAGGTTGACAGAAAACTGCTAGGAGGAGGAGCACCAAAAGCAAAACGACATTGGGTATTTTAAGAGCAACGCCATCGCCGATCTGTGTCGAACCGAAGCTAGATTTCACTTTACGGCTGCCAAGGCTCTGAACTGGGCGGTAATTGTCGACAATGTTCATGCTGTTGTTCATCTTCAAGGAACGCAGCTCATCCATCTGTAAAGAGAAAAATAAGATGGTTTTGTTTCGCCAAAAGAGGAATCCTCTCCCACCTGTTTTGAGGTTAGCACCGAAACATAAGAGGTTGTCTGAATTCAAGGACATATCCCAAGGAACGTTGCAAGGATAATTCTCTTTGTGAGGGCGTATCCCTTTAAACTCTTGCAACATTAATTGAAAATATAGTAATAATTACCGTATTTATTCGAATAAGCGCCCATCCTAAAGGCAGAAAAAGTTAACAAGCGCCCAGCCTCGAATAAGCGCCCACCCCTCCTCCTCCCAATCAAACTCAAATAAGCGCTCACCCCCAACCCACCCACCTGAGTGAATAAATTCTAATAAGAGACTTCCCCGAGGACGGAGTTTTCTTCAGAGTATTTTACAGAAACCTTGCTTTGTTACTTCTTCGCGTTTGTTATTAGCATTTATTGTTTTGTTGCAAAATAAACATACTTCACTTGCTGAAAATGGTGAAAATTTAATAAGCGCCCAGCCTCGAATAAGCGCCCACTCTTAAGGTCCAAAAATTTAATAAGCGCCCAGGGCGGTTAATCGAATAAATACGGTAATTAGAAAATTACGTGGATGAGAACAAGTAACACAGAAAAAAAAAATTACCTGAGCCTGTGAAATCTCAACAGGATCGTTGAAAACAGTCCAGGTAACAGCTTCATCGCAGGTTGGCGTTGTTAGCGAACCATTGTACCGATAGTACTTGGTCTGGTCGGTTGGAAGGAGATTTACAAGAGGGAATGCTGGAAAGCTCACACTATCACCTGTGAAGCGGAAGATAAACAGTGAATATCACTTAAATTTTTATATTTTATATTTTTTAAATAATGCGCGCGCTAGACATTATTTTACATCATGGATGTTTTTGTGGTAAAAGACAGCAATTTCAACCGTGAAGGATAAAGAAAGGCTCGACACTAAGGGCAAGCCCTAGAAGCACATTCAGCTAGGGGGCCACATACTGAACTGTTAGAACTTCCCTTCCGTACAAAAAAAAAAAAAACAACTCTGACACATGCTTTAAATACATGTAAAAAAATAAAGAATTAAATACAATAGAAGAACCTATGACACGTCTGCAGTTTTTCGAACCACGGCTTGCGTTTTATCAAATATTAAATTTACTGCACAGTTTTTAAAACACGCAACGGCTCTCTGACCCTCCTGACCTGAGAATGCTGGCAAAACCACTTACCCTCCTTCGTTACATTTCTGATATGATCCAAGAACATTTGATAGTACTGATTTTCGCTTGAGCCAACCTAACATCAGTTTAGAAAGCAATAAGAATAATAACAATAGTTAAAAAGAAAAATTAGGGCCTTGGTTCACTTAGGATTTCACACCTTTTGACATGCCTCTATACTTCTCCTTTTGAAGTACAAATGTTTGATTTTATACTGGTGTCTTTACTAGAAAAAAACAAACAAACAAACAAAAACGAAACAAAGTAAAACAAAACTTAAATGCCATTGGAAAACTCTAGCGATTTCTCTATGATAATGAAATTCTCTTTGACCTTGCAAGTGTCAACACTCAGCGAAACCATCTTTCAACGTGATTGGAGAACCACTCCATCCATTCAAGGTAAGGTGGACATTTATTACACGTCTTTAAAAACGAGTCTGGGAGTGAATGGGTTTTATGAAGAGGCAAACATGTTTACCTTAAGAAAAACACCCAGCACGGCCAAACCATCTGAATAACCTAGGGACTCACTGAGGGTGGAGTATTTTGTGTTCATGCTGACAAAATGGAGCTGCAAATTGAAAACAATACATATATATAATACATATAGATAATAAGTCATTACAAGTACGGTTATAGGAGTGATGGGATAAGGGCACCTTAATACTAACAATTTTTTTAGCCCTGTAACACTTGATTCCCTTCGCGGGACATTCTTTTAAGGGATCTTAAATGCACTTTCGCCCCATTAATTTTGGTGGCGAAATAGCTGGTTACTCACTAAAGTTTTGTAACACACCAAACGTAAAGTATAAGTTCACAGTAAAGTGTGTAAAATGATCAATTGACACCACATCGATAAACACACCTCGGCAGAAAACTTTTTCCCGTCCAGGGTATGTTCCGATCCTTGGCTGTTGTTTGATCCCCAGTGCAGATGAAACTGAACGGTGGTGTAAACACCGGGCAGGCCACCTCCGCTTACGTTGTATATATGGCTGTCAAATGACACTTTCAAAGAATGACCATTGTTTGATTCTGTAAAATTGACACCAGCTGGTGTATTGGCGTAGTTGACAAGTGTAAAATCACCCAGGCTTGAGTCATACATGGCTGCGGTGGTCCTTATGTCTATGGGCGACTGTTTACTACCGGATCTGCAAATGCCACCCCAACTGCTGGGTCCTAGAGAAGAGTTAGAGGAACAATATAATATATAAGTGATCATACAGTTTATCGTCAGGAAGCGAGCGTTCCCGTGCAAGAGGGCCTGAAATTTGGAGTGGGATTATCTTTTCTTTCGTGTTAGAATGCAAAATTAAGTTCTTGATCCTAATTAATCTGGGTTCGTACGACAAATCGAAACGAAAAATCCGCCAGATGAAGTCTTTGATTTAACCCAGCCATCAATATTGTTAATAAAATTTTCTTACTCAGAGCCAAAGCAATTTTTACCAACATATTTCGACGTTATCATGGTTATCACAACGTCAGTCTCCATCAGTGGGGTACGTCGAATGTTCGATTCAACTGTCGCCCAGATGATGATCCTGAATCACGTGACCATTTCAACGCGCAGGTCCTCGCCCCATTCCTGTTCAGTGTTGGACTTAAGACAGAATCCATCAGGAAATCGAGTAATTTTAATTTTCAGTGGACAAGAACCTTGTACCAGAATATTTTAAACAATGTATATATGTTGCCTTCGTTTTTTACATTTTTCAAGGCCTATAGATGTAATTAGTTATCTGTAATAACACCAAAATAAAATTTCTTATGTGAGCCCGAGAAAATAATTGTCAAATTTTTCAGAATGACATCTTACACATGAAAATTTCAGAATTTTACCTATGTTTTCACAATTCTTGTGAAATTCGGCAATTACGTTCTTGGGCTTCCATGAGAAATTGTCCCTGGTGTTATTACAGATAGCTAATTATATCTATAGAACTTAAAAAGTGTAAAAACGAATGCGATAGCGCTTAAAATATTCTGGTACAAGGTTTGTGTCCACTGAAAACCAAAATTTCTCAATTTCCTTCTGATGGATTCCGTCTTAATTCTTTGTTCTTTTCCCGAATTTATCGGAATTCTCGCGCTGCTATGCAGGCTACAATTAAAAACGAGAAAACATACCATCAGCAGCAGTTACATCATAGCTCCAAACTAGAAAAAAGATAAAAATTACAGTTAATTCTGTTTGACTAGCAAAAAATTAATTGCAAATCAGACTTTTAAAATAGCATGAACAGATAACACAATTCCAACAAGAAATAAACGAACTTTGGTTAACTGCAGTTAAAATCTGAGCGTATGTTCTTTGTTTTAATACACGGCCCATAATCTTTGCATTTGCATATTAGATGTGTTCAATTCATTTAGAGCGAAGAGAAATGCATGGCAATTTGTCGCATGGACTGACTAGATTTGCAAAAGAGTTGGGCGTTTAGTGCTTAGTGTCTATGATTAAAATTTAGTACTGATCAATTAATCAGTGTTCGCGGTTAACTTTCTGTTCAAGCACTTACATCAAAAAAGCGTTAAATTTATTCTTTATGGTTTGTTCCAGTAGTAGAACGAAAGATTTATCAGAAAAATACTTTGGCAAGATAGCCTTTGCTTGAACAATCAAACCAACTGATATTCAGCAATATTCGAGGTGCATGACTCACGACTCTGACGACTGACGACTCACTAGAGAGCAAGATCCTCCTCGGTCAAGCAAACCCAATTCTTGTCCAAAAAAAGACTGAGATTTGTCTGTACTCACACACACAAAAATCTTGTCTAGGAAAAATCTACTCTATTTAAGAATCAAGATAATTATTCAAAATATAACATATTAAGCACCTAAGCACCTAACTGAGGGAAATTCATCATTTTTTTCTGTCTCCTCCTGGAAACTGTACGGCAATTTATATGTGATCGTTTCAGAGTGCGGTGAAGCTAAGGTTTAGCCCTTTGAGGGGCGTCCTCTTTTAGTACATATACGACACTGAGTATTGATATGATCCAGCCCTAGAAATTGAGCAAGACGACTTCCCGCTCAGCAGACCAGTGTCCCGTTTCTCGATAGTCCCGGTAACTTTTCGGGCCCGAAATCAAATATTCAAATCGAAATATAAATAATAGGAGCGCCGGTCCTGGCTTACAAACCACTCCATTTTGTTTCATTAACTGACAGTTTTATCATGTTAGATGCAAAACTATTGAAACCTCAATCTTTAATGTAAACGGAGACAGCTTACCGGGCCCCTTAATTATCGGGACTTTCGAGAAACGGGCCCCAGAGCTCTACTGACTAGGCTACAATCCTGTCACGCTGGGTCTTAAAATGTTGCTTGTTTTTGGGGTTGAGTTCTTGCACTAACTTACCTGCCGCCAAGGTAGTAGAAACTCTAGCAATTAAGCATACAAACGCGAACAAAATTCTTGCCATGACTGTCGGCCGTGATTTTTCTGAAAGAAGAAAAAACAGAATTGACAAATGCTTTTTATTTCTCAAAGTCATTCATTATTCATGAAGACAACAGCCAATAAATGAGGCATATTTGGATCACATGCATGAACCTTGATACCCAATGAACATTCAGATGAAAATCTTATGGGTTTTGATCTCAGATCAAACACTTGCATTTTAATGAGCATTTTTCAATAATGGTCAGACACCAACCAGCACACCAAAACAATTAATCATGAATGTCAAAGTAATGTTACGTAATATGGCAAGATTGCACCGTTGCATAAATTGTTGTTCTTTCATTTGGGGAGGACAATAGCAAAAAAGGTATTACTGCATATTTTTTTATTGTTTCGTTTGAGAAGTTATCTCGAAACAATAAAAGCACTCGGCCTGCGGCCTCGTGCTTTCATCTGTTTCTCAGTGTTTGGAACCCCTGATGAAACCCTCGCACTCGTTTTGATATATTACTTCAAACAGTCCCATATAAAACTGCTATAGTCCACTCCCACTGTTATATTACGTACTCTTCCGTGTTTACACAAATTTTCTCCTTTGTCACCAGTTACCTGAGTGGATACCGCGTGCTCTCATGCCAGTTTTCAGAGTTCATGGTATTATTTGCGCATGCTCAGTTGTCTTTGTGGATGATGAACATTCGGAACCCTTTGAGGTACTAATTAAAAGTGTTTGGATCATAAGCAAGAAGCTTTTGTTACAGTCAAGAGAAGGGAAGTGATTTACATAAAAAAAACTGATATTTGTTTTTAATTTGATGACCCCCTCTGTACTTATTATTCTAAGAACAGCACGTGTAAATTGTTGATCAAGGGTTCTTTATTTTTAGCTGCAAATACAAACAGGCTTAAAAATTGTCTACTAAAACATTAAAGTTAGTTACGTGCATACTGCCTCACTCTGCAACTGTATCAATAAAAGAAATTTGATAAGTTTTTATTTAATTGAATTTTTCCGAAAGCTTGTTTCTTATCTTCCGAAATGAGTCTAAAAATAGCATGTCTTATTTCTATGAAAATGTCTTTATTAAAACCAATATATATGGAAATTTCACTTGCTGGGACGTACAAAATTTTAATTACCTCGTTCAAGGCAGTCCATGATGAGTAAGATGGGAGATTCGAACAACCTGCACTGAAGCATTGCCAGCCTGATTACGTAGATGCACGCAGAAACAAGCTAGAACTTGAACTTCTCGACAGATAAAACAACAAAGGTGATCGAAAGTTGAAGAATAATTTTTCTGGAGCTGTTTTTTTCTAACCGACTGAATCTTTTAAATTCGAGCCATAGAATCCTTCACCCACCTAAGCGGCTGGTTCGAGGTTGGTCGATTATTCTGATTATTACCTGTGAGGGGAGCCGGCCATTTTGCTGCGGGAGATTTTCAAAATCTTAATTGGCTTTGGGGGGTCATTTTCAAATAAGAGAGCGTTATCTGTGGGGATCATTTTAATAACTCATAAGAAAAAGCTATATGTAAAAGCAATATCTTCTTTTTAAGAGAGCGATTGTTGATAATGTTCTTCCAGAAAGCTGAGACTACTGCAAGCGATTATCCTGCAAGGTCGAAAGGAGACGAATTTCCAGTTCAGTGTTTTTCCTCCCATTAAGATGAAATACAATGAATTGACGACTCATTCTATTCGGATCGATTATTCGTAGAAGTTGTTACCAAGTGCTTGGTTGTCCGATCATAAAACTCCAGTACTTAATAGTATAAGTGTTTATGAGCCGTATCTGTTTCTCTTCCCTGCCTGGACGCTCCCTGAAGATCGAAACGATATGAGACGGAGATAGTGATGTTAGCAAAGCGTCCACTGCTTTAAGCCGCCTCAGAACATTTGGCAAAAAAAAAAAATCCGTGAGCTCCAAATCGAACATTATACATATTCAGTTAGGAAAGACGTATCTTTTTGGGTGCTTTTTGATGTTCACAACTTTGTTCACACTCTAACCTGCGATCAGGCGCTCCTTCTTCCCTTTTTGTGTTGGAGGCCGTCAGCCGACTTTCTCACTTGAAACCATCCCCCACCCACCAAAAACAAACAAACAAACAAAAGCCTGATCGTAGGTTGTTCACACGTACCAACGAGCCAATGATCAAATTCTTGGGCTCTTGTCACACCCTAACAGGAACGTGACTCATTGCCAGGATCATTAGAAATATAGTGGGTCACCTTTGCTCTAGCTATATTGTTAAACTTTCCAACAATGAAGTATGTGTGATCGGAATAATTGAAATGCTAGTGAGTTATATATGATACTCGTGTTGCTTCGTGCTGCTCAATAATAACATTATAAAAATGATTAAAAATTGCGTTTTTGTACGTGGGGTTCTTACTAAAATTTAGCGTTTTGTATGACCTGAAACACATCTTATTTTAATCGGCAAATGTCAAATGTACTTGACAAAAAGCATCTATAATGCTTCTGAACAACCAATTCGATTCTGACCCTAACTGTAATACTCAAACAGGACATTGTTTGGTGTTTCGTAACTTGAGCTTGGAGCAGCGTATATAAGTAAACTTGTCAAGTATAATATTGAATTTACTGATGCACATCAATAATCAGTGGTGAAAAGTCGTATAAAAAGTATAACGTTTGTTATATTCATGATAACAGTAGAACGAGTCTGAAGGTAATAGCAGTAAACACTGATCTTTAAGGCGACTTTAGATAAATTGTGTAGTGAATACGATTTTTAGCTGTATGTGATATTTGTGTTACTACAGCCCCTCTTAGTGGTAATAAACGATCGGCCCCTAATGAACAATCGCTTAGCGGAGTCCAAAGGGCGGTGAGCGGATAGATCAGTGCTTAGAGAAAAGTTTAGGCTACAGCAAATTTGAACAGTGCGTAAATCTGGCAAATAAAGGCGATTTAATTTTAATTACGTCCCGGCAAAGCCAATATACACTAAATGTGTCTCTTGCAGGTACTCCGAAAGGCTATTGTGACGTAATCAGTACAGGCAGTCAGTTGAAACTGTAGTACAAAGACCCTGAGTCATTTAAGTATACTGGTTTTATTTTTAGAGGGTTTCTTCGCGAATGCTGTTAACAGCCACTGATCTATTAATTTTATTTACTCTCTCTTTTTGTTTGTTTTTTTTTTCCTTGTTTGTCTTTTGCTTCTTTGCCGAAAAACCTCTTCCTTTTGTCTACCGCTTCCACACCAACGGACGTTGGAGTGAGTGTCGTAATTTTGCACGAAAGTACTAATAAGGAAAATTCTAATTTTACGTCTCCTATTGGAAACGGGACCGCCATTTTACGTGGTAATCCGAACCACACAAGGATCTAGCCGTTTTCAAGACAATAGTGACTTCATTTCTCAGTTGTTTTAAGAGCCTGTATTGGTCGGTTCCCGGGCCGGGTTATCCGAAACCCACCACTTCCCGCTCTGCAGTCAACCGCTCTACCGACTGAGCTAGTCCTGTCACGGAATATTAATAAAACCACTCAAAGGAAATAGAAACAAAGTTAAATACGTAAAATTTGTGATAGAGTATTATAGGAAGATACGGAAGTGGCGAGTTGAGTGGTAAGAGAAATCCACCTGTATTGCACTTAGAGTGGCGAGTTTTATTAGGGCTCTATACTGTTTTTTGCTGTTTCATTTCTGGCAGCTAATCCACAGTTTGCATTAAAAAGGGAGAACCTTTTGGAATGTAGACAAAAATGAATATTCCGGAGACGACACGGTGTCACTTATAAACAATAGCTTGCCACTCAAATTTGAAAAACCTCTTGAATTTACGGAGCTATACATTCCAATAAGATTCGCGCCTTTGTAGATACGGAAATTACATTTTAATATAAAAAAAAATTGTCTGAGAAACTGCCGAGTCAAATTTTTGGAACGTTAACTTATTTTAGTACAATTCCCTCATCATAATATATTTGCTTTTCAAATGAAGGCTTCTCTTGTCCTTTTGGTACATTGCCATTGCTTGTCACTTCATTTCACGGCACTGAATCAACCATGGTTAAGCATCGACTTGACGTTTATCTTAAGAGACACTGGCAAAAGATCAATTGCCGTAGTAAATATGAACTAAGAGTTTAGAAACAAGCAAGTTTTGCAAGAAATAGGCTTAAAAGCGATAGTGTAATTTCATATTTCCTGAGGAAAATAGGCCCTTTAATTAAAACTCGAAGGCACTGGGTAAACATTCTTTAGTTTATTTAGATGTTCCACCCGGTTGGTTACTTTTGGATAAATCCCTTATCAGTGAAAGATAATTGAGTATGCATACAGGCAGGTACCTGGAATAAATTGGCAACGGACAAAGAGGGCAAAGCAAGTAAGGAAAAAAAACTTATTAAAGTAACTAAAGGCTGAGGAAAATTTCCCAGCAAATACAGACCTGGCAGACTTAACCTATCGCGTGATGGGCTCGCGTACTTGCAACACCGGACACCAAAAACGCACATGTCAAATTAAAGCTAACAACCTAGAACTCATTTTTGAAAAACCCAGATGAACAATCCTCACCTTTATCGTAGAGATGGACACTCTGATGCGGTGACTTGTTCGGATCAGAATACCGAAGGGTGTTATTTCACTTCACCTGGTGGACAGTTTGTTTTACAAATGATTGGCTTCAAGAAAATAATTTTAAATTCTTATCAACTTCCATTATATAGTCTCATTAATTAAAACATTTTTTTTACGTTACCATGCCAACTGACATTGGCATTTTTTTTACATCAAATGAGTCGGCAAATATTGCTTGACATCACACTTTTGTTGCATTTTATTTTTAATTAATTCGCTTCTGGAGTTGAAGCTAAAATATAGAAAGTTTTTAATACGTGAAGTCAAGTGAAATAAATCTCAAAGAGAATCACTGATCTTTCCAAGAGCGTTCTACTTTAACTATCTATATTTTCCTATATTTCCTTCAGTCCTTTTTATGAATAGAGAAGTGAAGGGGCTAAAACTTATCATCATTTAAAATCCTCACCTTAAAGCACAAAAAGCCGGTCTTACACTTCATAACTATTTGAGAAGCCATTGCACTATTCATAGCTTACTGGCTTCACTATCAATCACTGTCCGGGCAATAACCACTTCAGTTTTAGAAAAAAAATCACGACTTCGAGGAGCTAACTTGTGAAGAGACTTTTCTATTATTTGTGAGTACATATTCAATAGCTTAAATATATACAGTCGACTCAAAATAACTCGAACCTTCAGGGGAAACTGAAAAAAGTTCGAGTTATCGGGAGCTCGAAGAATATAGCCGGAATTAAGAAAAAAAAAAGCTTTTGCTGTACAGTGAGCATCTGTAATCACGTTGATCTACAAATGTTGCGTGAAAATTGAAAGATACTTCTAGATTATAAATCAACACGTAACGTAGCAAAATACAGCCTAATTAGAGCATGTGTTTTACTGTTTTGCCTTGAAGTAACCTGTTCTCGTTAGTCACCAGTAAAAATATGCCTACCGGACGACAATTAACTATTATTTTTTCGCGACTTTCGAGGGCTCAAAACAATTTGTTCGAGTTATCGGAGACTAAATTACATAGATCTGTGGGGAAACAAAAATCACTTCGAGTTAGCGAGGGTTCGAGTTATGGGGAGTCGACTGCTATATTACGATTTAGTCACGGCAATTGTTTGTTTGTTTGCTCTTCTCTTCGACAAAAGATTGCTAGCTTAAAGTTCGCAGTTTCTATAATGGCTGCCTGAACAGCTACTAGACATATAGAGAAGCCCGCGATAATTCAGAATGAAAGTAGATTGGTCGGTAGAATAAGTCGCGTATGAAACACTTACGCGGCGAGGCAGTTTAGATAATTGTGGAATTCTAATCAAATTCCTTGTTCTATTTCTAGTCTAATTGCGTTGTTTGTTTGTCATTAGGAAGAGACAAAAAGCAAATTCTGCTATATTTTTTTTTCACGAACGTCCAGTTGCCGCGAAGCAGCCGTGGATAAAAAGATAAAATGTAGGCTCACTCAGAATATAGGAGAGCAAACAAGATCATGGTTTTTGAAAACAGATAAAACTCCTCTCAACAAACTGTTTGCGTATCAACTTTATATGGGTCACGCTTTTGAAAACAAACAGGGCGACGAACTAATCAATACAATATCAACAAGAGCAGTGGAGGGTCTCAGAATGTGCCGGTACGGAAACAGGAAATATGAGGTTTTTGGACAAAAAGAGGTTGCTATGCCTAGCATACCTTTTTGAAGAGAGGAACGTCATCAGGACTGTAAACGGCAGATTTTCAATACAGAAAGAACAGCATCATCTACAATAACCAGAAAATATCTTCAACTCTTGCACAAGGCCCCAGTTGTTTAGAAGCTGGAAAGCGGTATCCATGGGATAAATTACCAAGTGGATAAGCATTAGTGAAACTGACAACTGTAATTTCCACTGGATAGAGATTTGTTTGGTGGCTAGCATTATCGCTGCATGAGGCTTGTATTTTGAGGTCCGGACTCGTTACGTATTCAACTGTGACATCCGCAATACCGCTTGAAATTTTTTTTTGACCTCCGAACGGCGAAACGTAACTGTATAACTCAGTATTAGTGTATATTTCATCAGGACTTACGTACCAGTCAAAAATGATCGTCGAACTTTCTCCTATCGCAGATTTTATTCTAAATATATATTTTATAAAATGCAAGGAAAATACATTTTCTAGGCGACAGACAGAACAGGAACGTATATGGGAATGTCAATAACTGAAACGGTTTATTTATCTCTGTATCTATCACTTGTAGCAAAAAAGAAACAGAAACAAAGAAAAAAAGTACAAAGTTGAGAAAAAGAAAAGTTGCATATGCCTTATGAAGTAAAGAGTGTATTAAAAATGTAATCAAATGTAAGTCGAAGAGAATAGCTCGTAGCCCTGAACATGAATAGAGTATAGAAGGTTTTATAATTATCTGAAGTGCTGGGGATTAATTTCTATATCCATTGTGTTTGAATTTTAAACATAAAGTAATTCTTTAATGTTTAGGAATAGCAGAGGCTACCTTAATAGCGTTTGAGCATAACAAAACAAGGTTCAGACCTGCTTGGGTGAAGAACTCATTCATTGTTTAAAGCTCTTTTATAAGGCGACTGAATACTACGTTACGGAGAAAGTCTGTAAAGATGTATTAAAAGTGATTCCTTGTTTATGCACTGGCGCACTACCTGTATAACTACTCCTATTTGTCGCAATTCAAATTTTCTTATTTCCCTTGGAACAATTATGAATTATTCTGTGCAAAACTTTCAAAGGAATTGGAAAATAATTGTTGTTTCTTATGTTTTGACGTCTGTAGGCTCAAAGAGACATGAATCTACAGAACGTTTCATGACAGATCATGCTTACGAACAGGAAGACATAAATCAATATTTATAAATATTAGCGTTTGGCTTTTGTCTCTTTCGTCCTTGATCCAATTGTGCGGGTCTCCTTTACGTAACTTTGACGCCCTCCTTTCGGGTCGTGCACGCAACGCAATATTAACTTGTCTTTATTTACGCAAAAGTTAATGAGGGGAATTAACCGTCGGTAAGATATTAGTTTTATTCTAGGTATTTGCTCAACCTAGGGTTAAGTGATGTCGGCCAGTAGAGTTCGTAGAAGCTTACTGACGACAAGGAATGCAGATTTTTTCTATTGGCTATGATATTTCAGACTTTCGTTTTTTTCCTAAGTTTTCGCAGTCTAAGTTTGACTAGTGGACTAATATACTACTTCAACATGACTGATCAAAGTCCACCATCGTCATATTAACGATCCATTTCAATCTCTTTGTTAAGCAAAAGAGCTCAGGCACTCCCATAATAAACCGATATAGGTACGCTCTGATCATGACGGAATAGGGTACGGTTTGAGATACTCTCATTCCTTAAATAGGGCATCTTTTTTTAACAAGTGGATATGCGTAGGCACTGTTATAATCAAATGACGTTCATTGACTAAAAGTACAGTAGAACAGGCTATAAAAACGCGCAAATTGCTTTACCACATTACTGCAAAACGAGTTGAATAGCGATGTTGCGCGTTTTACCACCTATGTTTAAAGCTGCCTTGCGACAAATCAGGCTGTTGTAGGTTGAGAAAAGTTGTTGCAGAATGTAGAGAGTAGTTCTACTTTGGGCAACAAAATCTGTACCTATTGTGCGTTTTTTCCGGCCCAAGACAAGAGAGAATTCTCTCTTGCCCAAGATAAACTTGTTTTGCAGCAAGTGACGTAGACCCGTGAATGGCGTGACTCCCGCGTAATTTTATCCAATCAGAAGTCAGTAATCACTCAACCTGCAGCAACCTGGTTAGTTTTATAAGACAGGTTTGAACGAGCAATGTTGCAAATGCAAAACAAGTTGTACGTTTTTGGAGCCCGTTTTACCGTAGTTTAAGGAAAAAGCATGCTTGTAGTCGCCCTCGAACGCGAGTGCGCGATTTAAAAATGCCCATGCAATTGTCGTAGATCGATTGTTCCCGAGGGGCCCTATGCCTGTGTGGAAAACGCATGCCTGGCATGTAACCTAACAAATACAACATCGAGTCTTTACAACTGTAAACACGTCAAGCGACAACTTCCCAATTGTCCATTGAAAACCACTTGCTTGTAAAACTAATCGTTTCGGCCATCATGTTTATTTATGCAGCGACTTCTTTTTTTTTAATTGACACAAGTCTTCTACCGTGTATGATATGATTTTTCCTTGGACTCCAAAGGCTGATCACAGGCGGCCACAGGTACAGGGTTCAGTGACTATTGCAACCGGCAGGACTTTTCTAGATGAGCCAGGGTTCCTAGTTTGCCAATTTGCCGAGATCTCGGTCCCTGCGTTAAATGCAACAGAACTCGGCTGTGCCGGGGCTTATATGATGACAACCGATCAACCAAGCGCTCGGGAAATTGACAAATCCAGTGACCCAGCCTCAAGGCTCTAACGGAATAACCATAAGGTAAAATTTAAAACTACCAGTTGTTTTGAATTTGTGCAAGTCTGTCACTCTTTAATTGAATGTTTACAAAGTGAGAGTTTTGTGTACGTTTTCTCAAAGTTGTTATTAACAACGTGAATTCTATAGTTTACACTGTAATACTACCAACGAACCAAAAATATTAATTTCTACAATTACAACTCAAACGACACGCAAAAGTACCGACAGATGGATGTAGCAGAGAAAGTAATCTCGCTACACGCCACAATCTCGAAAGATTAGAGAAATATCTTAACACAACGAGAGAAGCTCAGCGCGTCTTCAGTAGCATAAAACACGAACTCAAACTCAGGCCTTACTTTTTAACTCGTGAATACGCGAAGCGTGTTTCGCTATCGTTCTCTCTTTGACAGGTGGTGTTTGACAAATATTAGAGTTTACTTTACAGCAGCCGAAGTGTTTGTTAGGTATATCGTTTCAACTTACTGAGTATTTCCTTCTGCCTGTGTATCTGAACTCACAAAGTGACCAGCTCGAAGTTGGCTTGATAGGTTATTGGTAAGAGCACTGCGAAATAAAGACTAGTAGAGTGCACAGAGAGGCAAAAATCAGTGCTATGAGTTTACAGTAGCGCGTAACCCCCCACTCCTTGGGTAGGAAACCTGATCTGCCGGATCAGTGAATGATGGCTAGAAAACTGCTCCCAGGAAGAGGACCAACAGCAAGACGACGTTGGATATTTTGAGAACAACGCCTGCTGCAGTTGGATCAGCCTGTTTCAAACGCTCGTCAAAGCTGGCTTTCAGTTTCCGGCTCCCAAGGTCGAGAACGGGGCGGTAATTGTCGACAATGTTCATGGTGCTGTTCATCTTCATGGAACGCAGAGCATCCAGCTATAAAGGGAAAAAGAACTGAGATCGGTTCGTGTCACAAAAAGTACATGTACTAAAATAGACCGACTCACCTGTTTTAAGGCTGGCACTGTGACGCGAGAAGTTTTAATTCAGGGGCATATTCCTAGGAAAATGTTGGCGTTTCATGGAACAATTCTCCCTTCGGGCGTGCGCATCCACTTAAATTCGTGGAAACTCTGCCACAATACTCAAGATAGTTTTCTACAAATCGTTAAAGAGGCCTACCTATAATAGTCTTCATCTCAGTTAATTTCTAGTCACAATCATCATTTTCATCATTGTGAATAATGATATTTTTTAAATTTTACCTGAGCCTGCGATATCTCGATAGGATCTTTGAAAACAGTCCAGGTGACAGCCTCACTGCAGGGCGGGGTTGTCAGGGAGCCTGGGTACCGGAAATACTTGGTCTTGTCTGTTGGAAGGAGATTCATAAGCGGAAAGGCTGGAAAGCTCACGCGCTCACCTGTGTAGCGGAAGATGAACTGTGAAAACCACTTCAACAACAACATTAAGACTCATGATTTACAGTATGGATGTTTTTGTGATGATAAAACTGCAATTCCAACCACAAAGGATAAAGAAAGGCTCGACACTAAGGGTTCTTGAGCTTAAGAAGCTCTTTCTGAAAAGCGAATCCCTGCTACATAGGTTGTTTCAACTACCCGTCCATCAGAAAAAACAGCGAGGACACATGTTTGAAATACATGAAATTTAATTCATCCACAATCTATTATGTATCATCCATACCGCATCTGCATTTTTTCCAACCAATGCTCGTGTTGCACTCATTTTAACACAGCATTAAACATGCTTGGATGTTTTTTTCCTTGAAAGTTAAGAATACTATGCACACCTTACCTTTGTTAATCACAGAACTGATATGATCCAAGAACAATTTATAGTGCTCATGTTCGCTTGAACCAACCTAACATTTAGAAAGCAATAATAATAAAACAATGAAAAATTTGTTTCCTTGATTCGCTTTAAGCCTTCCGACATGTCTACTCCTTGGTCTATACTGCAAATGTTTGAACTATTCATGAAGCCGGACACTCCTTAAGAGGAATCAATTATAAACGATCGTATCAGGGGGTAAGATTTCATCCACGGACTTCCTGAAAGTTAGAAGAACACAATAAATGAATAGTATACTATGGGAGGTATTGCTAAAGAGTGAAGAAGGACAGTAAAATGGTCGATTACGGGAGAATAGGGGTCAGCGATCTCAGAAGCTAGAGCAACGTACTAAATAAATCATATCATGTGAAAGCACTGCCTTGGAGGTTCCATTTGATGATCGGTCGCGCTCACAAGACGTCACTGTTTCACAGACAAAAACTGGTGAACAGGAACATTACGACACGGCGTCCCTTAAAAAGGAATCTAGGAGTGGATGGGTTTTATGAAGAGGCAAACGTGCGTTACCTTAAGAAAAACACCCAGCACGGCCAAACCATCTGAATGACCTAGGGAATCACCAAGGCTGGAGTATCTGGTGTTCATGCTGACAAAATGGATCTGCAAGTTCAATTGAAAAATTATTTTAGGCAATTACGAGTGAAAATAACATTTGATTCCCCCGGCCCTTTGCTTGTCTTGACTCAAGGCACCTTTCCTCATTAAATTGGCGGCGAAACATTTAAAATTAAATATTTCGTAGCACACTAGTAAAAGTGAAATTTACTGTTTAAAAACAGTAAATTTCATAGTGAACTGCAAAATTTTGGGCAAATCACATCACACAGAACAATCTCGTCCCCAATGGGAGGGGCACCTCAGGGGCGCCCCTTCCATTTTCTGAGGGCAGACCCCCAGGGACGAGGTTGTTGTACACAGTACACGTCGTCGAGGTAACACACCTCGGCAGGGTACATCAGCCCGTCCATAGTGTGTTCCGATCCTTTGTTGTTGTTTGATCCCCAGTGCAGGTGAAACTGAACGGTGGTGTAAACTCCGGGGAGGCCACCTCCGCTTACGTTGCATATATGGCTGTCCATTGATACTTTCAAGGATTTACCACTATTTTTGGCGGTAAAATTAACACCAGCTGGTGCATTGGCGTAGTTGACAAGTGTAAAATTACCCAGGCTTGAGTCATACGTGGCGGCGGTGGTGCTAATGTCTATAGGCGACTGTTGGCTCCCGGAGCAACTGTCACCCCACCTTTTAGGTCCTAGAGAAGAGTTAGAAGGACAATATCATGTAAGGTGCGCTTTTCCGTGCGAGTAGGGGGCGAAAGTTGGAGTAGGATTGATTTTTTCTCTGGTCCTTAATATAGAGTTCTTTTAAGGCTAGGTTTAGACTTGGAAAGATTTTTCCTGATTCATAAATGTTTCCGGATTCACTAAGGAAATCGCGTTCGCTACGTTTGCTCTCTTCGGTAAATCCAAGAACTTTCATTCGGATGCAAAGTATTCCGCATTCAAAATCCTCAAGGATAATTATAAGATCGGCCAAACCGAGCCAGCTCGAGCCATTTTCATTTAGGATCGATAACACGTCTGCATGTAAACGGAAAAACGAAACCAGAGCTTAAATGTTTCACATTCACCACGAATCCGAAAAAGTCTGTTCTGAGCGTAGGAATACTGCGGAAAAGGAGAAACATACCATCAACAGCATTTCGATCATAGCTCCATTCTAGAAAAACAATTAAAATTACAGTTAATGTTTGAGTGAAAATTAATACCAAGTTAACCTTAAGCTACAGTGAAACGGGCAACAAAACACGCGCAACTTGTTTTGCAACATTGCTGCAAAACGAGTTGTATAGCGATGTTGAGCGTTTTACCACCGACGTTCAAACCTGTCTTGCAACAACTAAGGTTGCAAGGTATTTTTTTTTGTGGGTGGTAATACTCGCAACATCTCTATTCAACTCGTTTTGCAACCATATTGCAAAACAACTTGCACGTTTATTGTTGCCCGTTTTACCTAAATAGCTTTATTATGCATTCAAAATATTTCCCCAATTCTGATAGGCTAAAAGCACACGCATAATTCGCCATAACCAGTTACTGGTGACCAAATTTGGAAGAATTTTGTGTTTACCGAGAAGACCTGGGGACGAGGTTGAGTTGTTTTGGTTGTGAAAAGAAAATGGCGGATATTTCACTCGTTTCAGGAGTAAGAACTACAGCTGGAACTAGGCGAAATTATAGCTAAAAACATGGCAAAAACAGCAAGAAGACAACTCGGAGGGCGACATCTGCTATTTGGAGAATATTTGCCGAGCTGGACAAACCTAAAGATACACTCTCGAGGATGAACTTAACATCGATGCAGGTAAGCGTGTTAGCTACGTTTTTAAACTAGGAATTATTTTGAAAGAATAATGTAAAGTAATTAATGAATTCGGCTTTCGTAGGGAATGAAGAATTAAGCAGATCTCGGAGGGTGTTATCCACCTCGGCCTTCGGCCTCGGTGGATAACACCCTCTTCGATCTGCTTAATTCTTCATATCCTACTCAGCCTCAATCATTTATTGCTAATTATAACCGTAGCGCGACCGAGGAAATGAACAAATATTTGTCAGCTGTCAAGTTAAATACTTAAATTTGGTCATTGTTTGATAAGAACAAACCTATTCAACTTACTAATTTTTATAAACTTGACGTTTCGTATGCTACTCAACACACATTTTCCAAAGTACCAATACCATTTTGAAAACTATACTTATATAATAGTGAAAAGGGACTGAATATGGTTATCACCGCTGTTTGTGTTCTATTTCTTATCAAACTACAATGGCCTAAGAACAAAAGTCTTTAAGATATTGTTCATTGTTATATTTTTCGTCGTCTATAACAGTGTATAAGCCGGTTTTGTGATTTCCTTTTAAGTGTGTCTGATTCATAAACAACGAAGGTGAGAATAGCAGTATATGGTATGGATTGACGGGATTTCAGTGTTTTCCTATACTTGCGCTATACAAACTGAAATTTAGGAATATTTTAGGGGAATGCAGTTTAGTCTTAGGTGCCCTCCAAACTGTTAACTTGATTTATATTCCTATTTCATCTGCTGTCCCAGCGTGAAACAAAAGTTTTATTGGGAAAATACTACAAAAGAGCCTCCGTTTTTTCCACTTTATATTCAGCAATCATGTGATAAGTCAGCTGATTCAGTTTTATTGATAGTTTCCCCGACAAGCCAATACAATCACGTCTCCAGCTCCCATCTCACTATTCTTGGTTTGCAACCACGTGACAAGGAGGTCATGTTGGGGGTCAAAACAATAGAATTTTTTCTCAAATAATTTAAATGAAAATTTTAGTTTAGTTCCCAGAGGAGAGAAATGCTTTTGTTCTTGACCACCAACATGGCCTCCGTGACGTCATGTGTAAACCAGCGGTTGGCTGGGTCTCGCGACATCAGGTCCCACCAAAGCTATACGACAGCGGATAAAGTACTTTAGGTCACACCCTTGTTCTCTCATAGTTTAAACGTCATGTAGCACTCAAGACCTGCACAATAAATTTTTCTTTTACTGGAAACTGACCGGGTGGTCATCCAAGCCACTTCGACGGTGAGCCATTTGAAAAACAAAGGCAGTACCATCCTCAAAATGATTTTAAGCCCCCAGCCCCTCTCTGGTTAGCCTCTGAGCACGGATCAGGGCCTGGGAATTGAACCCGCAGTAATTAACCCGAACCCGCTCTGCAAACCTTTAACCCCTTTCTCCCCAGACCCCTCTCATATTCCAAGAAAAAATCCCTCAGGGACGAAGTTTACAATAGTTTAATACCACTGCGCTGGATCAAGAAATATTGCATGTTTTTTTGCTTTAGAGCTCTTGCGCGCACTCACTTACCTGCCAAGGCAATGGAAACTCCAGCAGTTAAGCATACAAACGTCAAGAAAATTCTACCCATGACTGTAGGCAATAATTCTCCTGAAAAAAGGAAAAGGAGGCGTGAAGACATGGGAAAGTTGTGTGATAGCTTAACAATGCGTTTTATTTCAAACTACTGCATTTAGAATTGCAGAACGGGTCAATAAATCCCTAGAAAGTAATCCAGGCAAGAACATTAGTTTGACACGTAAAACTGTCGAATAAAAGCAAAGTGTTTCTTATTAAAACCCACCGAGGATAATACACAAAAAATTATAGATGTGTTTCTTTGCGCCTAAACGGAAAGGCTTTCCAGTGTTACGTAATCAGAGTAAATGCACAGTTAGTGAAACTGTAGTAAGAGGGCCTTGAATCAGTCTTGTATTAAAAACCGCTGGTTCGGCTATTCTTAAGGGTTTTCAACACCTCCCCGCTAATGCTGTACGGTAAGCAACCACGTGACTATTCAATTTTTTTATGCTCAGTGTCCTCGGTCCTTTTTTTTTTTATCCGAAAATTTATCTTTCTTTATCCGCTGCATCCATCCCATCGTCTCATAATACAAGTGCAAATTATAGGAACCAAATTCAAGGTTGTGATATTAAGATGGAAAATTCAAACAACTTCCGAGTAAGGTCTGCATGACAGGCACACATAGAGAAGAAATAATCTGGAACATCTTGTACAGATTAAAACAACAACAAAGAGATAGCGCGGAAGCTTGAGAATAATTTTTCTTAGAGTTGTTGATGATGTTGTTTTCTCAGCAGACAAAATCGCTGGAATTGGAACCATAGAATTCCAAACAAAAAAAAATATCCTGCTAGATTCTTTGTTCATTTAAGAACATAGTATGGACGTCTGCGCAAAAATAATGGATGGATAAAAGAGATTTATTTCTGATTAAAACAAGGCATGGCCAATATACAAGGAATGTGTCTCTTTACGGCTACTCCGCCGAAAGGCTGTTGAACATTACGTAATCAGTACATGCACTGAGTCAGTTAAAAATGTCAGTAGTACGAAGACACTGAGTCAGTCAGTCTTATTACAATGCTGGTTCTATGTTCAGATCAATCATCAAAAGGACTCTCTGCTAGTACTATATACAGCCATATAACTTAAACTATCTATATAACTTTATTGCTTTTCTCAGTTTTTTAATATTCGAACAGATATCTTTCCGCTGCCACATTCACTACATCGTCCCATAATACACGAGTGCAATCTCTCTTGACAAGTGTTAGTACCGACCAACAGAAATTTTCTATATGCAAAGTGTGGCGGGAAAGGGTATGTTGGAGGAGTGTCGAGGGAGAGTCTAAGTGGTTAGAAAAATCAACCTGCCTCGTTGTTTCGAGGCTGAAACGGTTAGCCATGTCTCTGCTTTACACGGCGTCATTTCTCGCATTAAGTCTTACACTTTGCCAGTTGAAAATAAAATAAAAGCATGTTTGCCATCTACTTAAATTAATTTTTGAATGACTGGAAATCGATTTGCATTAAAATAACGTCTACTGAAACCCATCGTGGATACAGAAATATCACTTAATGGGACATTCAAATGTTAGTTACTCAATTTGCAAGGTTGTGATAGTAAGGTGGAAAATTCGAACTACTTGCAAACATTGTCTTCTGCATGACAGACACAAATGAAGAAGAAATATTAAATCTGGAATATATTTTAAGTACAGATAAAACAACAACAAAGAGATCGCACGGAAGTTTAAGAATAACTTTTCTTAGAGTTGTTGATGATGTTTTTTTTTTCAACCGACAAAATCGCTTAAATACGAGTAATAGAATTCTAAACAACAAAAACTATCCTGCTTGTTGCATTTGGAACTGAACAATAGTTTGGCTTTGTTCATTTAAGAACATAGTTATGGACGACTGCGGGAAAACACTGGAAGGGATAAAAGCGATTTATTTCTGATTAATACAAGGCATGACCAACATACACGGAATGTGTTTCTTTGCGACTACTCCGAAAGGCTGTTGTTACGTAATCCGGTACAAGCTCAGTACAGGTAGTCAGTTGAAAATGTAGCACGAAGGCCCTAAGTCAGTCTTATTATAACGCTGGTTCTGGTGCTTCATGTCGTCAAAAGGCCTTCCTGCTAATAAGATAAACAGCCACATAACTGTTTAATTTGTTTACGCTCTGTGTTTATATTTCTGAGTTTTTATCCGAAAAAGTACTTCCCTTATCCCAGGGGCACCCAATTTTCGGGAAAATATCTGTTCGGAAGACGATTTGAGATCTAGAATTTTCGGAACATTTGTTGCAAAATTTCTTGCTTGCTTGCCTCTCCTAAGATTTTCGAACATCTTAAAAAAGGTAAAATTGCCCATCTTCAACGGATTTTTACCCTAAAAAGGTCACCTAGAATTTTCGGGAACCTTTTTTCTGGCTGATATTTTCGAACAGGTAAGTTTTGATTCCTATAATTTTCGGATCACTAGACTTTCAGCTAGGAAATCCGAACAGATGAAAAATTTATAGGGGATAAAAATATGCCCATATCCACCGTTTAAATACTGAAACACGTTTAACAATGCTATGTTTAAGTGGTTTTGAACTATATTCTCGTTGGGTGCCCCTGTTATCCGCCGCATCCACTCAATCGTCTCAGTACACGAATGCAAACTGTCACGAGAAGTTTTAGTAACAACAGAAATTTTTATTATGGAAAGTGTGGCGGAGGAGGGGAGTTTTGGAGGAGTGTCGAGGGCGAGTTCGAATAGTTGGAGAACTCAACCTGCTTCGTTGTTTAGAGATTTGAAACGGCTAGCTATGTCTCTACTATATACGTAATTTCTCGCATTTAGTCTTACAATTTGCATTGAAAATAAAATAAAAGCTTGTTTGTCTTCTACCTATACTAAATAAATTTTTAAATGTCTCAAAATGTCGATTCCATCAAAATACTTGTCCATATTTAAACCCATCCCGGATACAGAGATATCCGCATAAAGGGACGTGCAAATTTTAGCTATCAAATTCAAGGTTGTGATTATAGTAAGATGGGAAATTCGAAAACCTTCGAGCATTTTCATGGACTAATTTTTAAGTAATTTTCGGCAAAAGGCGGGGAGAAACAATCTGGAATATTTTGCACAGATGAAACAACCAAGAGATCGGAAGCTGAAGAATAATTTTTCAGATGTTTTAATTCAAAACGTTTAAATTCACGCCGTAGAATTCCAAACAATAAAATGTTCCGCTTTTTTCAGTTTAGAACTGAACAATACTTTTAAGTTGAGTGTGACCGGGTATCAAAAAAAAAAAAGATGGACTCCAATAAGCTCAAAGTGCGGCGGGCAAATAAATGCTTAGAATGAGGAGTTCTGGCCAGAACAAGTTTGTACCCATGTGAACACTAGTTTCCGAATAAATGCGATTCATATCCAATCACAGCCAGGCAAAGAGCATTTACAGGTACTTATAATGTGTGGTTACGGTTGCGAGAGAGACTAGTCTCTTTACGGCCATTCCAAAAGGTCGTTGTTACGTAATCAGTACATAGAGTCGATTCTGAGTCACTTGTAACGCTGGTTCTATTTTTACGGTTTTCTCCGCGAATGCTGTTAACAGCCACATCACTGTTTTATTTATTTATGCTCTGTTTTTTCTTTTGCTTGCTTTTTTCCCGAAAAGTAACATAAGTAGCAACAGAAATTGAAAAGGATGCTTGTGCAAATTCTGGGGGAGTGTATATGGGAGTGAATGGAGGTGGTATTTGGGTTGGTAGGGAAACTTCACCTGTCTCGTCTCCCGAGTCTTTGAATGGTTCTACATCTCTGTTAAGTCATTTCTCACACTTAGTCTTGGAGTTTGCATTAAAAAGAAAATCCAGCCAATAAGAATTTGTAAATTACAGACAAAAGTGTCAGCCAAGGAAAACGTAAGATGTCTCTAACAACAAGAACCACTTGACACTCATCATGAATTGGACAAACCTTTTCTAAAGAACTATTCATTTGTGTCTTTTACTGAGATACGGACATAAGTTATAGAAGTACGTTATGTAGAAACTTGCATGAAGTCACCGAGTTAAACCCTTAAAACGTTCGTATTTCATGAGTTTTCTTATAACTGTTTAGTAATAGCGAATCAAACCGGATCCCTTCTGTTTCTTTTTACGTACTGTCTTTTTTCTGTCCTTACATAAAAACATTTACTGTAGTAAACCACCAATGATAAGCTGAAATTTATCTTAAGACCCAAAGGGGGTGACTGCCTTCTATGATTTTTTCTGTCGTTTTGGCTGACAAATAGCCTATTACGTAATGGACGATAATGTTCGCAATATTTGCAGTACGCGCCCGCAAAACGTACCAATTCAAGTGTACAACCCCTTATGCTATGGACTAGGAAGTCAAGAACTCATTATCGCAAAAATGTAGACTATCACTTATGGAAAGCCGAGAAAAATTCTCACCTTTTACGTGTGGATTGAAGCTGAACACGATGCACTGATATGCGTTCGAATTGTTTGTAGCAGAATTAAAAACTGTCGTGTTAATCCAGTTCGCCTGGTGTAGGCAGTTTGTTTTACATTTGATTGGCTACAGGATATATATGAGACAATACCCTGGGAAAATGTCCATTAAGTCAGTTTTTAAGGTTCCCACGCAGACAGCATTAGTGCATGTATTTCAATGAAATGGGATTAAAAAAAATTCTTAACAATACGATTGTCTGTGTTGCTGTTCGTTCTCATTAAATCTCTTTTAGAGCTAAAGCTGTAAATATCCAGTGGAACCTCGAAAGGGACGGGCAAAATATGTACGCCATAGAGTTTTGTTACATCCGAGGTTTTTTCATCCGAGTCGAGGTTTTTTCTTATATATTTTACTAGAGCTGGAGCTTAGAATCTCGTCCTTTATACCGAGGGCTTCGTTGTAGAGGTTCTTTATGTCGAAGTTCAAAGGTAAAAAGTAGTAGAGTCAACAGCAAAAACAAAGCCAACACAGGTGACTGTCTGCCGCTTATACAGGACCGCCAATGTCTTACGTAATCTAGCAGAGCCACATCAGCAGTATCGCCAAATGACTCATTACTTTCAGCGTATTGAAATGGGACAGACTATATAAACTGGATTGTAGATTACAACTGGCAATTTTATCTAGCTCAGTGTCGTAGCCGTTCATATCAGTTTAAAAATGCGTATAATGATTGATCAGGACTTAAGAAGTTCGGAGCTAGATAAAAGTCTCTGTCATCCGTTCTTTAACCAGTTGTCTCCGCACGTGAGTTCTATTTATAATTAATTACTGGATATATCATCTATATATCTTTTTATTTTGATAAATAAAATATAAGGGACATACGTAAGAGACACTGATAAAGTTTCCTCTGAACAAACGTCAGTATACTAGCAGTACAAAAACAAAAACAAAGAAAACAAAACAAAACAAAAGAAAAAAAGAAAGCCAAAAATATTGTACCATAAAAATTTACATAAATTTTCTAGTGGAAAATAGATACTAACAACCGCCTAAACATTAAAAAGTGGCAGGTTTTAGTAGTATCTAAAGAAGTAGAGATTAATTTCCATTTTCCATTGCACTTGAATTTTGTTTTTCGTGTTTAGGACAATAGAAGCTGTCTTACAATAAAAACAAATTAATAAATAAAAGCACTTTATGTGAATGTTAAATGAATGTAGTTAGCACGAAGGTACTAATTGAGGACACTATTTTTACGTCCCTACTGGAGACGGGACCGCCATTTGACGTGGTCATCTGATCCACGCGTAGTCTCCTTCGCAGCCGTTATTAGGGTCGTCACTCGTCACTCGTCACGCAACGCTCCTCCCCACTAGTGGGGAGGAGCGTTGCGTGACGAGTGACGAGTGACGACCCTAATAACGGCTGCGAAGGAGACTAATCCACGAGAAGATCTTGCCATTTGCAGGGCTATCTGTTTTACAGTTAGAGTCAGTGTTAGGGTTGACGCTAACCCTAACCCTAACCTTAAGATAAAACAGCATAAAAAAAAAAAAAAAAAAAAAACGATAGACTCCCGGGCCGGCCCCTACCCCGACCCCTCGTTTTACTGACACCCGTGTAAAAAAGTTACGGTTTAAAAAGTATCCGGATTCGTTCTCTCTTTTTAACAATTAATTATCCTGTGCAAAATTGATGAGTTAATTGTCTGCCCATTGCTATCTGCTTTAAAGTTTCCTTCGAGGAGCGAAGGAATTAATAAGGAATATTGTTGTTTCTAAGTTTTGACGCATGCAGCCGTTGTTCAATGAGAAGAAATCTATAAAAATCTATAAAAAAAAAGTCTAAAAACGTTTGTAATAGTCTTAACCGTTTCCTAATAGATAATTTGCTCGCGAGCAACTTGCGAGCACAGACATATAGATAAATATTTGCAAATATTAGCTTTTGGTTATTGCCTTTTTTATTCCTTTGGTGACGTAATCTTAATTGGCGCCCCGCACCTAACACAGGTTACAGAGAGTGTAAAGAGGTCGGATACACGTATTAACTGGTCTTTACGAAAACGTTCTTTTGCTATTATTCGAACGACGATATATGTAAATCCTAAATTCTTAATTACTATTGATTGTACACAAACTGTTACTAACCAAGAGTTATTTCGAGTATTAATTGGCCAAATTCGTCGGGTGCCCGCCAGAAAAGGTAGCAAAAAGAGGTGTATTGGGAATAACAAGCTCTCTTGACGATAACCAACGCAAATTTTACATGACCTTACATTTTATTGTTTATGATATTTTATGCCTGCACTTTTTTCTAATTTTGCCCTGTGTTTGATGGAGCGCTACTGAGCTCGCACTAATGTCAGACCTGAATGGAAGTATGTCTACTATAGGATATCAACATCACTGACCAAAGTATAAGCCACCAGCATGCAGAGATTTCGATCTCTATTAGCCTGCGAATATGGCCGTCTCTCCCTCGCTCCTCGACTCTAGGGACGTGGAGATCCCGCAGGCGCTCTCATGCATATGTAACTCTATAAGCCGTGGAATTAGCCTACGAAAACAGACGATTCTCCTCGCTCATCGCCGCTGGGAAAACGTCTTTTTTCTCAGGCTACCGTGGAATGGGGTATGGTTTGAGGTCAGTCCTTACATAGGGAATCATTTTTGATCCACCGCGGTTAAAACTTCCGATCGAGCCGCGTTTTTGTTTCTGATTCAAAGGGGTTTTATTCACATGTAATTGGAAAAAGTGGAACCCCGTTAATACGGTCACCATACATATCAAGGACACTATTTAAGAGTGACTCGACGAGGATAATAAAAAAGAGTCGAAAAGGGAATGCAAAGGACCAGCAGTCCAGGGGTGTGCCATTCGCGCGCCCGCGGTGGTTACTTTTCGCGCGACTAGATCTTTGAGTGGTTACCAAGTCATTTGTTTTCGAAGTGTGTTTCTCAGTCGCTGGGAATATTGATGCACGAAGCATACAAATACTTTGATTTTCTTGGCATAATAACCTTTTATGGGGGTTTCTATGAACTTAATCAAGAATTTACACGAAGAGTGCATGGTAAGTGCTTTAAAAGCTTTTGCCCTGTCGGTACTCTTACCGAGTTAACCAATAATTTACAACGAGCATATTACACAACCACTTCTTTCATAAGCTTACATCAAACACAACAAAAACCTACTTTTATTCAAGGTATCATAAAAACAAAAATACAAAAATAACACCATGAAAAGGAAGTTAGAGAGATATTAATTAACTTTTTAAAAAAATAAAAATTAAAAACAATTAAAACAGAGTCTCTAAAAGGTATGAAATTTCACATAATAAAAGACTAAGAAATTATGAAATACACATACAGTATATGAGTTAAAGCGCGAAAGGGAAAAGAGAAGGGAGTGCCTGCTATAAGAGGCGGTGTTTTTGTATTCTGCTTACCGATTTTCCAACTAATCCGATAATGTCAACTGTCAATACCTGACCAATCACAATCACATTTATCCAGTAAATAGCATTATTATTCATTCAAATATTTTCCCGATTCTGATTGGCCAAAAGCACATGCACAATTCACCATAACCAGCCACTGATGACCAAATTTGGAAGAATTTTGCATTTAATGAACCGATGACGTCAAAAGTGCAGCCTTCTTGCAGGTTAATGCACTGTTAACGGAGAAGACCTGGGGACGAGGTTGAGTTGTTTTGGTTGTGAAAACTAAAATGGCGGACACTTCACTCGTTTCAAGAGTAAGAACTACAGCTGGAACTAGGCGAAATAATGGCTAAAAACATAGCAAAAACAGCAAGAAGACAACTCGGCGGGTGACATCTGCTATTTGGAGAATATTTACGGAGCTGGACAAACCTAAACGTACACTATCAAAGATAAACTTAATGTCGATGCAGCTAAGCATGTTTTAGCTATGTTTTTAAACCAGGAATTATTTTGAATGAATAATAAAGCAATTAATGAATTCCACTTTCATTGAATATGAAGAATTAAGCAGATCTCGGAGGGTGTTATCCACCTCGGCCTTTGACTTTGGTTGATAACACCCTCCTTGATCTGCTTAATTCTTCGTATCCTACTCAGCCTCATTCATTAACTGCTAAATTATCCACCTTTTGAACAACTGGGGCCAGATAAACAACCAACTAGCTGTGTGAATAGTAGATAGGAAAGTTAACTACATTGTTCACTGGATTAGGATTCATCCAGGGATAGAGTTACATATAAATGTACATGGTTCCTGTTGTGGAAAGGTGGATAATACCATGCGTATCTACACGATGAAACACTCTCTAGTGGATAAGTATTGTAGGGAAAACAAAATTGCTTTATCTGCTGGATGGTGATTTATTCAGTTGACATCGTTGTCCATCTGAGTGACTGGGGTCAGGGTCCAATTGTTTAAACATTGGATAGCATTATCTATTGGTAAATCACTATGCAGTGGATAAGTATTAGGGAAACCAATAAAAATATTGCACTGTCCATTGGATGGAGATTTATCCAGAGCAAGGCTGTGCTCTAAGGAAAATTTCAGGGAGCCCTTCGGGCTCCCAAGCATTTTATTTAAGGCGCCCAGACCTCAAAGTTGGTCGCCCGAATAAAACTTTCGGGGACCCCTTCGGGCTCCCAAGCATTCCAGCTGGGGTGCCCAGGCCTCTCAAGTTGGTCACCCAAGTACGTCTGATGAGGAAGTATTTTGTATGCACACGAATCTTACTGCCCTGCTGATCACCAAACTCGGTATTTTTAGCTTCTGGGTTCGACAAAAACCCACATGTTGTCTTATGAAACCCATCAAAGTTTTCGTGCCATTCATATTTAACACCAGAAACGTGAGCAATGCTGCCGAATTGCTTAGGCTTTAAAGATGGAAAAGTAAAAAAATTCGGCAGGTTTACTTAAACTTCATTAAGGTCTTTGGGTCAAACAGAGGAAAACTGTGCTTTTTACCAGTAATAATATACTTGAAAATAAATTTTCAAAACGTGAATCAATGCGGCATGAAATATAATGTAACAGAGTTTTATGCGCGGTAGATCGAACTCAAATTCTCGTGAAAAATTCCGTGAAACAGTGAAACCGCCACCGCCCCAAACCTATTGTTTTAATAAAAAATAACTCACCTTTAATTTTCTTTTCTATATTATCGGTGAATCTTTTAGGATAATTGAGCTTTTCGTGGATACGGTCAAAGCGTAAACCAGCTCTTCTTTCTGTGTTTTTATTATTATTATTATTATTTTGGCCGCTAAATTTAGCCTATATATGCATGCATGCGAATTTAGTTTTCGATACGTAAAATGCCAAGACAACGTGGAACTGCACTGTTTCTAAAAAAACAATAAAAACGATCAGAACGATCATATCTTTTCTTTTTATATTTCGTTATCTTATGTAAAGGGAAGAAAACAATCATAAGTTATGTTTTAGCCAAGCAGACACAGCAGCCAAAACCTGTAAAAACATTACATTTGCATATTGGTCAATACAGCAACTTCTATTTCATACAAAAATAAATTACTCCGCGTTGCCAGCCGTGCTCTTAGCTGTCAGAAAAGTATTGACAGTTTCTCCTAAAAACTGTACTTAATGATCTATCTGAAATGAACAATTCTAAAACTACTTTAAGAACTGGTACAAATCGAAATCCGTGCCGCTTGTCACTTCCAAGTGATGGATTATGTTACATGTGAAATCATGCAGAGCGAACATCGACGAGCGCCCGTTTCTTTTGTACAACATTCGTAAAAACATTTTCTATAGGGTTTAGTAAAC
Source organism: Porites lobata (assembly GCA_942486035.1). Lineage (NCBI taxonomy): Eukaryota > Metazoa > Cnidaria > Anthozoa > Scleractinia > Poritidae > Porites > Porites lobata. The sequence goes on along the minus strand of CALNXK010000023.1, from coordinate 3,495,569 downwards.
TCAGACTCCACAACCAAACACTAGTATGTCAAATTTTTCTGCCTGATTAACTGATCACTGCATCAGAAGCAACAGTGCCTGGACGGGTGACTGGGAACTTTTTTTCAGTCGCCCAAAGCGCAATGTTAGTCGCCTCAGGCGACTGGGCGCTGTTAGAGCACAGCCTTGCAGAGGTTGGAGTAGTCCTTAGATTTTACCCAAAGGGAAGGGGGGGATTAATAGAGAATTAATAGTAATAAATAACTTGCAATTATTGTAAATGCATACCAACTTTCATTTTTATATTGTACCATTTTGAGATTTCACATAATAAACATGTGTTTTGTAATGATATCTGGTTTATACTTAATTTACCACATGTTTATTTGTCCTTTTTGTAACATTTTTGTAGGCTGGCTGGACTAATCTTAATTCATCCCTCAGGGGAAATCTGAGAAGGATATCAAAGTCATTAGTTTTTGTTTCTGCAAAAAAGCCTGAGTCAAAGTTAACATTTGATACAGTGATGTCCAAGGCAAAGAATGCAACTGTTGGTATGTATTTTTTGAAAAAATCAATAAATAAAATTAAGTAATGCACGTTTTCGTATAAAAAGTATTGGTAGAATACGAATATTCGGCCAGCGGACCTCTCTAAAGCATCTAAATTTGTTATTGATCGGTTTCGATCCTATTATCTGATGCGCAATAAGTCTCAAGATGCCTATCTTTAAAAATCTGCAATTTTTCATAGACTTCTGTGCTTTCAAACCAGCCAGGCTATGTTGCATTAATCCAATGATGTGGAATGGCCGGAGTCTTTTTTTTATTAACAGGGCTGTCAGTAAGAGCCGGGGGCCGGGGATTTCCCCCGGCTACTATGAGCGTGGCCCCCGGCTGCTTTTATAAGAAAATAGAAGAAAAATAGAACGAAACGAAATCCTACTTATTACCCGGCAACTTAAAATCTTAGTGACAACCCTGTATGAAGGTTCTCGGTTAAATCTGAAGACTACCCCACAGAGAAGGTCCTATGCAGCGGCTTGAAAGTTAAAAACATGGCTGCACTTAAATGACTTGCAAGAAAGGCTCAGTAATCTGACAGTTCCAAACAGCCACAAAGAGAGAACAAACAAATTTGCCTCACCAACTTAGCAAATAAATATGCTGTTCATAACAGTACTATAATTAGAAAAGAAATTTTGGTATATTAAGACTCCAGCCCCCTCCCCCCAACTTCAAAAGGGATAGTCACTGGCCCCTGCACTTTAAAAACTGCTCTGCAGGCCCTGGGTGAGAGGGTTAGATGGCCGCTAAAGGGAGCTTGCCCATGCAGCTACAAAATCAACATAAGTGGTGTTTTGAAGTGTAACTGGAAGAGTATGTGATAAATGATATAGATTCATTCAAATGAACAGATTTAGAGGTGAACGAGATTTCATCTTGGGTGTCTGCTTACAGTCACTGTGCCTTCTTTTGTATTTGCTGTGTAATTTTAACCTTCTTTTAATGTTTTGAGTTGTTATTTTTATGTTTTGCTTTGTTTGGTGGCGATAGATTTTGTGACGCAGCCCCTTTTCTTAAAAGAACTGACTGTTCTATGTTGTTTCAGTTTTGTTTGGTGAACAACACCACGAGCCATCGATTCTCAAGGCCCAGTTATGTGTCCTTGAAAGAATGGTATCACAAACACAGCTTCTGTCTACCAACGCTTCCAAGGGTACATCTAGTGTTACAGTGGTAATGGAGATGTTTAACTTTCAACAGCAACCTTTGCTTGATGCATATCAGGCTGACCAAATTTCATTAGATGAACTTTCAAATAAATACAAAGGAACTGAAGGATTTGCACTGGAGCATTACGGATATATCTTAGAAGTTGCTAAAAAACTTGGAGTCAAGCTAGTGGCTGGGTTTGTGCCCAAACCATTTTGCAGCATGATGGTTAATGAGGGGAAAAACCATGTTCTTGAAAAAATAGAAAAAAGTGGAGGACCACCAAGAGAATTTTATGTTGATGGATCTGAGGATCACTATCGATACTTTCAAGGACTCATCAGTGGAAATCTTGACAAAGTTGTAGACAAGTATCGTCGGATATTTCCAGCACAGATACTAAGAGACAGTGCATTTGCTTACACAGTTATGGATATAGTACAAAAGTCAAATGGACAGACTAGAGTCTTGGGTATCTGTGGATCAGGGCACTTAGATTACAAATTTGGTATCCCTGAGCGGATATCACCAGAGGTCCCCATTTATGTGCTGACATCACGTGCTCAAGATGACCCAGTGGAACATAATGTTGCTGACTGCATCTTTCAGTATTCATAATGTGGTATTTGTGGTTCAACTTTTCTTGTAACAATTTTTTAAGCAGTTTTCCTTGTTTGTAAAAATGATATGGGACGAAATAATTCAGTCATTGAAAATCTTACAACGTTGACCTTGTACTACTGTATTACCACTCTTTCATAGCTCTTCACCACTGTACGGGTTCCGATGATTTTTCCCAGGAAACAAACAAAACAGAACAATGAAATTAGAACAGCAACAGCAATTTTATTCCACATAGTTCAGATACAAAATAAATACAAACTCAGTTAATAATTAACTGAGTTTGTATTTTATTAGTCACAGGTATAAGAAATCAGAGAATTAACTTTCCCACCTGTAATAGCATAAAAGGCTATTCGAAGCAGGGGAAAGATGAAAACAAACTTAAGGTAACAAAATAAGACAAAACCTGATTACAGCAAACTAAGACAACAATACAATAAAAGTGGAAAAATTTACAACCAAAGATAAATGAATAATTCAATGAGGTTGAATAAGAAAATTAAATCGAAAAAAGAAACAAGAAATTGAAACTGATGCCCCTGTTCTAATTTATTTACATCTGCTCGCATTTAGTGGAAAGCTGAATTTATCAGTTTTCATGGCAACTCACTGCAGCCAGAATAACAGAGCAAGATTAATGAGCTAAAAAAAAAAAAGATGTTGCTACTTTTGGGTCCCCACCTCCATTATGATAACATTCTCTCTATGAAAGTGCTTTATTTGTGAATTATGACCTCTATTACCCTATTTCAAACATTTACAAATTTGTTGGTACTATTTTGTTTTGAATTTAAATATAATTATTGGTTTTGGGAATTTTTGGAAAAAAAAACGTCCTTTGCAGAAACCAGGTAACAACATCTTACTATTTTCATTAAAAAAAAAAAATACCAATACAGACAGTGATACGGAACTTGCCTTGGTAAACAGCAGATGATTTACTTAACCCTTTAAGCCCCAAGATCCACATACAAATTCTCCAGACTGATCTCTATACATTTCTTCTAAGAATAGTTGAGAGAATTTGGCTTAGGATCAAAGTGTTCTCCCTTTGGTAATCAATTTAGTAATTCTCATAACCTTTACTCTAGATGATCTGCTGATGATGTTAGGAGAAAATTGATGTTGGTCACTAGTGGGACCTAAAGGGTTAAGTAATTTCAAATGGCATATTCTTTGAAAATTATATGAGCCAATGGGTTTGTAAGTTAAGGGGAAAAGAGGAAAATTTAAATATATGGTATAGACAATCCATAATTTTGAACTGCAGAGTTGCAAAATCAACTTTGCATTTATTGGGAGGGCCCATTTGTCGCATTTCCAGTTTTATTAAACAGTGAATAAGTTATCACACTCTACAGAATTAACCTTGAGTTATTTTGTTTATACTGGAATTAAAAAAGTGCCTATGTCAACTGACTTCTTCTTTCTTTTGTGGTGTGTACAATGTATGTGAAAAAGTGTGAAAATGTACAAATTAAAACCTAATGTACTGACTACTGAAAATAGATTATAAATCTCTTATCTTAAAGGCACTATCTAACAAATACCCAATGTGTAGTTTGATGCAAATTCAAGAAATGAAGCAAACCGAAAAAAAAAAACAACAGCAAACGACAACACAGTGTGAACAACAACAAAAACAGTAGCCTGCGTAGGTGGCGGTATTGTGTGGGTGCGAGATTAAAGTTTTGGCGGCGGAGCCGGGTTCCAAAAAAAGGGAGTGGTCCCTAGGCGTTCTCGGCTCGGTCGAGAGCTGTAACGCGACGTTACTTAGAGATACATGCCGAGAATGCCTAGCCAAGTCAAAAACTGGCAATGTTTAATTCCATCTTTATATTATAGGGAAAATAGGCCAGGAAAATGTGTTAAGGAATATTCTACAAAGAAAAAAAGCCTTTCCACACTATAAAAATAACAAGTTAAAAAAGTCGAAAATTTGGGATTTTTCCAAAGGGGTTAGTCCATGGTATTGGTTAAAAATTCGCAATTTTTCCATCTTTTTAACATAGGCAAAATAGCCCAGCAAAATGCAGTGTTTAAGAGTATTCTAGAAAGAACAAAAGCCTGTCCCGACCATAAAAACAAGTTGAAACAGTCGAAAAATTGAGATTTTTCCAAAGGTTTTGGTTAAAAATTGGCAATTTTTCTATCTTTTTATCATAGGCGAAATAGGTCAGGAAAAATGTGTTTGAGGATATTCTAGGAAGAAAAAGAGCCTTTCCAGACTATAAAAACAACAAATTAAAAAAGTGGAAAATTTGCGATTTTTCCAGAGGGGTTAGTCCATGGCTTTGGTTAAAAATTGGCAATTTTTCCATATTTTACTGAAATATAGGCAAAATAGCCCAGCAAAGTGTGTTTGAGAGTATTCTAGAAAGAAAAAAAGTCTTTCTAGACAATAAAAACAACAAGTTAAAAAAGTCAAACATTTGGGATTTTTCCAAAGGGGTTGTCATTGGTTTTGGTAAAAAATTGGCAATTTTTCCATCTCTTTAACATAGGCAAAAAAGACAAGAAAAATGTGTCTGAGAATATTCTAGAAAGAAACAAAAGTCTTTCCAGACTATAAAAACAACAAGTTGAAAAACTCGAAAATTTGGGATTTTTCCAAAGAAAATACTGTTGGTGTGATTTTGATTGGTGGACGCGTAATTCTTGTTTGTGATTGGTGTGCCCGTGTCCAGCAATTTTAACTCAATGTTGTACGCAATTCAAATCTCCCGGTTCAAGATTCTTTGAGTACTGTATTTGCATTATAATGTTGCATTCACATTTAAATGATATGGAAATCCATGAAACAAAATGTTTTATCCCCAAAGGGTTTGAATTAGTTTGCCGAATAGGTCTACCCTGTAGGCCTCATGAAGTTTACACAACCTACGATTCCTTTTCGCTTCGGTTTTGAGCTGAAAACGCACGTGGCATGGCACCATTTGCAACTGTAACTTCCGTAACTTGTCATGTCCGACGAAACGTTTCCACGGAACGAAGAGAATATGTCAGGTAATCTTTAATATTTATATTGTCGGTGTTGTTTCAATGTATTCATCCCTGAGTCTTCACTCCCGGTCAATACCGACAGTAAACCGTTTAACGCAGAAGCAACAAGCACAAGTAGCCTTCGTTGCGTGTCCACTTCTTAGTCCGGTTGTGTCCATGAAGGACTTCATAAAGTCCTTTTGCAAAAGACAAGATGACTTTTTGTAGGGAAAATCTTGCTCGAGTAACCGACGTTTTTTGGCGGCTTACTAGCCGAACTGGGAACCAAAAGCAAACATGGCGGAGTCGATCGAAGTCGATGTTCGCTGAAAGGTTTCGGATTTTGTACGGATTCAAGTCCATCCTTTAAAAGGGAAACGCACAATTGGAAAGTTGCTTAATGAACCGTAAAAGGGTTTAAAAACTTTGATGTTTCTTGTGGGATTGAGAAACAAGTCAGTTTTTCAATGTCTGTATTTTTTACTTGTTTTTCAGGTACTTCACGTGAGTTCTGTGTCCAGTGTAGCTGCAGATTGACAACTACCTGGGCCGTTTGAGCAGGTGAGGTTAAAGTAAGAGACATTCCAACCCCTTCTGAGGGAAAATTGGGAGGTTTTTGTCAGCCCCAAAGGAGCTAATATGAGAGCCGAAGGCGCGAGTCTTCAGTCAGTCATCTACAGTAATTCTCTACATAAACAGAATAAATCTGATGCAGAAACCTGGGTTGCCTTAAAAATAATGTATTAAATATTTTATTTTAGACAGTAATTGTAACCTAACACTAAATAGAAGTGATAAGCTTATAGTAAAAAAACACAATTAATTTTCCAGAAAAATGTCTGTGAATGGCAAATTGAACGTGAAGCATGTAATCCTCGGAGGCCAGCGGCATGCAAACTAAAAGTGTGGATTAATCATGAAGAGGTAGGTAACACATTCTACATGGGTGTAGACATAACTGGATCCTCTTTTGGATCCCTTTTTGGGCCACTCATTTTCTTTAAATAGAGAGACAGGATTGTCATTAAGAGCCGGGGGCCGGGGATTTTCCCCGGCTACTTTTATTGGAAAATGGAGAGAAACTAGAACCAAAAGAAATCCCTAGCCGTTTGATTCCCCGCCTACTTGTTGTATTTACCCGGCAACTTGAAATCTTAGTGACAACCCTGGAGAGAATTCATATAACTCGTTTCTTATATGCTAATGAAAACCGCTAAATGCTAATACCAAGAACAATTGAGAAGGCACGCACCAAACTGGACACTGCTACAAATTCTTAATTGAAAGAGAGTTGAAATCATGTCTTCTGTTGGTGTTACGTGCAGGATGCCGTAAGTTTCATCCGTGTTTCTCCCAAACAAATGTTCAAATACCTGAAATACTGGGAAAAGCCGTGAAAAAAAGCATTTAGCCCACTGTAGATAAAAGATGGTCAATACAAACAATAATACTTGTTTTGAAGACCGGTAACAGTGAAACAGTTGATAGCTTGCTCAACAAAGAAGCTGACATTTGATATTTATATTTTAATATTAATATTTATATTTTCCCCGGGAAAAAAACTCTGTAAGCAACCCTTAACTCCCTCGGAAATTGCCTCCTTTTGGACTCCCTCCCCCCGGAATTTCCCTTGCCCTTCGTGGGGATTATGGATATTTTCTGGAACTACACACTACACTTAGCAAAGGGAGGCCATAGATGAAAAAAAGAGTTTTAAAATTCTCCAGCAAATCAACCTTCTTACAGGACAGAAATACAAATACAACTACTACAAATGCAAACTACAATATACAACTACTACAAATGTCTCCCTTCAGAGTGCTCATTGGCTACTGATTCAGATACATTCATTTTTTGTAAACATTATTTCTCCAGAATAACGTTCATGTTTTACATCTTTGTCTTTTTTGAAGGAATAAAATGGTGGGAATGATGATACATGTCTAGTTGAACGATGCATCAGATTTCAACATGTCCATATGAGAAAGTTTGACAGGGACAGAAGGAACTAATAACTTTCCAACTTCTGGTAGGTTTAACGCATAAAACTCTAATGAGCATTCGTCGAAATAAAGGAAATTTGGGGACCAAACGAGGCAACTCGGTATGATCTGCACCCACGTACGACCTTCAAGTCAGATCTGCTGTTGCTCTACTGATTAATGCTGTGAACCCTGCATAGAGCAAGTCCTGGGCAATATTGTGTGGCGGACCGCGTAGAGGGAAGAACGTTTAACCCTTCAAACCGTAAGATCAAAATCTGAATTCTCATTTGTTGCCCCTATTCATTTCCTATAGATGTAGTGAGCAGAAGTTGATAAAATATCAAGCAAATTTATCTTATAGGTGATCATGTCCGTAATTCTCATGACCACTCTGTTTTACAAAGCGTTGATATCAGTTGCAAACAGAAATTCCATACTGATCACTCTTAGGGCTTAAAGGGGTAAACGTTCATATCTCATAATCTATTATCTGCCACAGCACTGTGTAGCAAATGATGAAACATACAATTATCTCTGGAGCTACGAAAAATCCTTTAAACCCTAAGCAGCATAATCGCTACTTTATGTATGTACCCAACCATAATAAAAAAGAATACTACAATCTGTATTTCAACGTTTCGTTATCCTTTCTTTTAGAGTTCCTGTCGCTGCCTAACTACAGCGGAATTGATGTATAAGCTGCTGCATGTTCGGAGGTACATTCTTAGCGGGAGTGAATCTCGTTCTCGGCATCGACAAGTGAGTGCTTTGAGTTTGCAAGTCTTCCGCTTCCTAGATTTCCACCATTTTCACCTTTAATGTCTTCTCCTTTTCTGTTCCATTACAGAGCACATCAACATCTTTTACCCCAATCAATCAAATTATTAACGCGGGCAACGGGAATCCTGGTTTGTCTGGGAACTGATTTTTTGTGTAAAATCGACGGGGTGTATAGGCGTTGAGACGTATCTTGCGTAAACCGCTGACACTCAAAACCGATATTACACAAAAAATCAGGAAACAGAGAAACGTAGGGATATAAATCTAAAATTATTAACGCGGGCAACGGAAATCCTGGTTTGTTTGGGAACTGATTTTTTGTGTAAAATCGACGGGGTGTAAAGGCGTTGAGACGTATCTTGCGTAAACCGCTGACACTCAAAACTGATATTACTAAAAAAATCAGGGAACAGAGAAACGTAGGGATACCAATCTAAAATTATTAACGCGGGCAACGGGAATCCTGGTTTGTTTGGGAACTGATTTTTTTTTGTGAAATCGACGGGGTGTATAGGCGTTGAGACGTATCTTGCGTAAACCGCTGACACTCAAAACCGATATTACACAAAAAATCAGGGAACAGAGAAACGTAGGGATACCACTCTAACTCGGGTACTTTTCAAATTGGAAACTTATGCTAACTTCTTAGTTTCTTCCCATCTCTACAGGCGATGGTAGCACGCTTTGGGATTGCCAAGCAAACTCTATTGATCATGATAATTTTTAAAGAGAGGGCGGTCCACACTACTACAATCTAAAATTATCAACGCGGACGACGGGAATCCTGATTTTTTTGGGAACTGATTTTTTGTGTAAAATCGACAGGGTGTATAGGCGTTGAGACGTATCTTGCGTAAACCGCTGACACTCAAAACCGATTTAACACAAAAAATCAGGGAACAGAGAAACGTAGGGGTACCAATCTAAAATTATTAACGCGGGCAACGGGAATCCTGGTTTGTTTGGGAAGTGATTTTTTGTGTAAAATCGACGGGGTGTATAGGCGTTGAGACGTATCTTGCGTAAACCGCTGACACTCAAAACCGATATTACACAAAAAATCAGGGAACAGAGAAACGTAGGGATACCAATCTAAAATTATTAACGCGGGCAACGGGAATCCTGGTTTGTTTGGGAACTGATTTTTTGTGTAAAATCGACGCGGTGTATAGGCGTTGAGACGTATCTTACGTAAACCGCTGACACTCAAAACCGATATTACACAAAAAATCAGGGAACAGAGAAACGTAGGGATACCACTCTAACTCGGGTACTTTTCAAATTGGAAACTTATGCTAACTTCTTAGTTTCTTCCCATCTCTACAGGCGATGGTAGCACGCTTTGGGATTGCCAAGCAAACTCTATTGATCGTGATTATTTCTTAAAGAGAGGGCGGTCCACACTACTACAATCTAAAATTATTAACGTGGACGACGGGAATCCTGGTTTGTTTGGGAACTGATTTTTTGTGGACATTCGACGGAATGTATAGGCGTTGAAACGTATTTTGGGTAAACCGCTGACACTCAAACCGATAACACAATAAATCAGGGAACAGAAAAACGTAGGGATACCAATATTGGAAACTTATGCTAACTTCTTACTTTCTTCCATCTCTACAGGTGAGGGTAGTACGCTTTGGGATTGCCAAGTATACTTTATTGATCATGATTCTCTTTTTTCCGCTTTCCTAGATTTCTAACGTTTTCCTTGTCCACAACACTGGACTTTGTAGGCTTTGACTTTTATTCAGTCTTTCAGGGTCAAAGCAAAGATGTGCATTATTCTAGCTTAAAATTATTGGTTAGAGATTAGAATCCTGGACCCCCCACTGACCACACACTGCTGCTTTTGCTTCAACTTCTGTATCTTCCAGTTTTAAAGTTTGGCTGGTGAGTATATCACGTTATGAATTTCTTTTAATTTTCCTTTTTAATATCTAGTCATTTTGAAGAAGCGACTTTTTAAAACATTTAGCTTTAAAAAATTGCGAAAAAAACTTTTCTTAAAAACATTTAATAAATAAAATACACGACTTTTCGACGTTACCGGACGTCATTATCAAGTGAAAAGAGATACAATATGAATGTTCTATAAATACAAGAAAAACAGTAGTTCATTAAAAGGAAAGTAGCATATAAAAATATGTTACAAGTCAAACAAAGAGGTTAGAACTGATGGAGTCACTCTGAGTGTTGAGGCTAGGCCTCAGTTCTTTGATGAATAGCATTTCGTAAACGAGGCAGTCAAATTTCTCTAGGCATTTCTTGAGAACGCAAAATTGGCCCTCATTGAGAAGATTTTTGTCACTGTGCGCTTCTAATAAATGTTTACCGATAGCTGAATACTTGTGTTCGGCAATGCTTTGATGAAGGTGTCGGGCTGTTTAGCCAACATAATCTGCATCACACAGATCACGTGCAAGTTTGTAAACAACGCATTGCTGACTTACAAAATTCGGCTTAATTTCTTTAGGCTTAAGATCTTGCTCCAATTTTTTGCTCACAAAAATAAGCTCATAAATTCTACCGTTAATATGTTTATTCAGAATAGTGTAACTAAGCCAGAAAAGAAAACCGACGATGGCAACACGATCAGCATAGTTCTTCCACTCAAAGATCAGATAGCCGCTAACGCAGTGCGTAGGCAATTGTGTGATCTCGGCAATAAGATTGCCATCACTTTACAGCCTCCTCTTAGGAAAAAATGCGGAAGAGGAGCGTCCGTAAACAGCCTAAACAATTTTCCCTTGCACTGAACTTGTGGAAGAATTATGCGATATCAGCCAGGACCCATAAAACTGTTATTCTTACCTTAGAATTCTCCTTTTTATTGCCAATACAGCTAATCAAATCAATTGTAGTGGCTAGTGTCCAATTGCTATTTTAGATCTGAGACAAAAGGGGCAGTTTACAGAGTTTTAAAAGCTAATTTATAATGCTTCCTTGTTTTATGACGATCTGCCAAAGCAAAAGGACAAGAGTATGAAAGTGGAAGAGCAAGATTAGTAAACTGGACAAGGACATCAGGAATAAAACATCGGCCACACTGAATCGAAGTAAGTTTACAAGTCTTTCGCGAAGAAAAATAACGGAAAAGTCTTACTCAGTAAAATGTCTGTCAAAAGGCCCGGGAAAGGCTTTTTTCCAGTCACTGTTGAAGGAGGAATACCAAGGAGAAGAGAGGCCATTGCTGGTTTGCACGTGACGTCACGGCGGCTATATTGGAGGTCAAGAACTAAAGCATTTCTCTCCTCTGGTAACTTAACTCTGTTTTCATGTAAATTCTTCAAGAAAAATTCTATTGTATTGACCTTCAACATGGCCGCCTTGTCACGTGGCTGCAAACCAAGAATTGGAGAGGGTTGCTTGATACATTCTGTTGAAGGGGATGAAAAGATTACACCAAAGTTTCAATTTAGCGGCCCTGCAGACCAAAGTCTGATTCAGCCTTTCGTGGAGCCATTTGAACTCAATTTCAACCAAAAAGAGCCCGTTAAAAAGCCTATTTCAGCCCACGCTGGGACGTATTTCAATCCTTGGGTCCAAATTAGCCCTAGATAATCGTACTGTATTGTTGTTGACAATTCATATTAACATAACGTTTACCACATGACCTATGCCAACTTCTAATAGATGTGGTTAACACTGGATGCTCATATACGGCCATTTACACTCTTAACATCCGATAATTAATGGACAATTTTAATTTTCTTTCTCATAATTAAGAGCTATACAAGGAAAGAGAACCTTGAGCCCCAATATAGTGTCACATCTAACAGAGAAGCGGAACTTATCGGAATTGTTGTTCTGTGAAATAACACTGGATTGTAAGAACAAGGCACTGAATGTGGAACAGGAGGATTGGACCCTAAATAGCAGTGAATGAAAATGCAACTTTAGATGCTGCAGGAATTTATGTCCTCTTCAAAACCATATCAGCAGATGAGATCAAGATTAAGTCACTTTTAAAGGAAACATTTCGATGAATATAAGATGCTTTAAAACTAACCTTCGTTTTAGGCGGCCGTTTCTTTTTACCATGTAAAAGTCCCGTAGGAAGGACTATGGAGCTTGAGCCTTGGTTCCTACCCAGATTTCCTGCCCGCATTTTTTCCCCTCGGGGTTTTTTGCAATGGGGCAGGTTTTTTCTGGCCTCCGTCTGACCGCTTTTATTTCAGTTGTAAGCGGTAGCTCAACTCTGCCAGATTTCAGTCTTGCTTCGTTTTTTAGCAATATATTTCAAATTACTCTGAGGTCAGTTGACCCAGAATAGGTTATAAGTTTTGGCGACATAAATTAAGACTGACTTTAGAATGTACACCTCCAGCCAGGGATGTGAACTGTATAATATACCCTTGGATATTAGCCTGTGTGCTTGGTTGGGTAGATGAGTAATAGCAGTGGTTTGGGAAAGACTGAGAAAACTTGACTTATTCGCAGATTACACGTACGCTAGTTGGCTATATCGTTTAGCAGGGATGCTTCTTGCCAAGCCCTCCAAAAATAAACGTATATGCTTAGACACTATGTCTAAATTTAAAATAACCATTATTTAACAGTTGGAACTTTGTACATTAGTTCAAAAAATTGAAATTAAAAATGTTTTCCTTAATTGTAGTCAGAGAAAACAACCGACATTAATCTCACTCGACTATATTACAACGGCTCCGCCGCCAAATCTCACTCGACTACTACAAAATACCTCCAGCTACGCAGGCTACAAAAACAGCAACAAATACGGACATCGCACGTTTATTTCATCCTGGCAACAGACCCCTGGAGCCAGGGTAGCCAATCAGAAGAGATGTCAGCTAATAATTTCTCAGAGCAGAGCGCGTGTACATGTCACTTTGAGCTGAGCCAATTTCAGGTAATATCGAGTTTCACAGTCATTTCGCAATTGAGACAACCAGCTTGCAGTCTTGTTACAAGCCACAAGAGGAGACTTAACGCAGCATTTTTAACCTGGAACATCAAGCCACAGATCAGAAGCCATCTACAATGAGGAACAGAGTGATCGGTAAAATGCGTTGGGTGAAATATTTAATGTTCTTTTTTAACTCCATATTCTGGTTAACTGGAGTGTCTCTGGTTGTGATCGGCGGTCTGGGAGAGCTGCTGTACGGCGACTACAAAGACATTACACAGGCAGGCTTCACTTCTGCCACTGCCATCCTTGTAGGAGTAGGCATAGTGATTGGGATTCTTGGCTTTGCTGGGTGTTACGGAGCCATTAGAGAAAACTATTACACCCTGAAGGTGTTTTCTTATTTGTTGATCTTGCTATTGATCGCTGAAGTATCACTGGGTTTGTGGCTGTACTTTGCGCATTTTAGCGTCGGTAAATTCCTCCAGGATTTTCTGAACGACATACTAAGCAAATACGAGAGCGACAATAGTATTCAAGATCTCATCGATCGAGTACAGCGCAAGTACGACTGCTGTGGCTCTAACAGCCACAAAGACTGGTTTGATTCGCGGTGGAACGTGCAACGCCAAAACAAAAGCGTGAATCATTGGGTGAACAACGTGCCGCGATCGTGTTGTCTCAGTAACACTACGGACGATTCAAGTTGTGGAAATGATTTGGACACGCCAGGAAAGCCTGCACAAATGTTTGTACACACTGAAGGCTGTTTGCGACTGAGAGAGTTCTTCTCGCGTCATCTTTTATTTATGATCAGTCTGGGTGCCAGTGTAATGGCAATACACGTTCTTGCGATTCTGTTCACGTTTTGTCTGCGGCGCGCGATAAAATATTCGTATATGTTGGATCACGTCGATGGTTTACAGCTAATGTAGCCTGCAATTAAACTGAACGAGCAAGTTACTTGAAAATTTGATTCGAGAGAAGAGAAGTGTACAAGAGCGATAGACCGAACAAACAATCTCGGGGGATAAATATGAAGGTACCTTAAAAATCGCTTCGCGCGCGGACTCCGAAGTCTCCTTTTATCTCTTAGCAGTCACGCAACGCTGGTGCTGTTAAAGTATTTCATAGGAAAGGTGACAAGTGGAAAATACAAGTTATACTTGGAAATAATCGTCTTATTACACAGTTGATTAAAAGGAGTAACTGCAGAATACTTAAGTCGATTAAAAATCACAAACTTAAATTACGTAATGCCTTCTTACCAAATCAGAGGAGACCCTCACAAATTGTGTGACCGTTGTAATGTATGGGAATATCGAAAAGGTTCATATTATCATGACATAATGCGATGAATTTTCGTGTATAAGGTCAAAATAGACATCTTTTTACCTGAAATGTTGCGTATTGTCGTTCTTGCAGCTGAAAACGTTCGTCTGAGTCAGAGTGTGTGGTAGAGAGACTCTCTACTATGCAAAAAGTGTCTATTTTGACCTTACATTTTAGATTTCATCGCATTACATCACGATAATATGAACCTTTTCGATATTCGCATACATTTTCTCTAAATTAAAAATATTACAAAAGTCACGCAATTTGTGTTGGTCGCCTCACTTCGTCAAGAAATTCGTCAAGCGAGGTAGGCCATCGCTTTATTTTTATAATGTAGTTATATCAGGGGCACCCAACGGCAATTTTCGGGGAAATATCTCTTCGGAAGACGATTTGAGACCTAGAATTTTCGGAGCATTTGTTGTAAAATTTCTTGCTTTCCTGTCTCTCCTAGAATTTTCGAATATCTACAAAATGGTATAATTACCCATTTTTAACGGATTTTGACCCTAAAAAAGGCCACCTAGAATTTTCGGGAGCCTTTTCCTGGCTGAAATTTTCGAGAAGGTAAGTTTTTATCCCTATAGTTTTCGGATCACTAGACTTTCAGCTAGGAAATCCGAACAGATGAAAAGTTTTTAGGGGATAAAAATATGCCTATATCTACCGTTTGAATACTAAAATACGTTCAACAATGCTATTTTAAGTGGTTTTGAACTATATCCTCGCTGGGTGCCCCTGTTATATGAGTGACTTGTACATAAGCGATGCTGGATATTGTACACTTAATGTCAGATCCCGAGGGAAACAGTTAGTTTTGTTTTCCCAAGAGTCCTGATGTTTCCCGAGACGAAGTCGAGGGAAACATTAGGACTCGAGGGAAAACAAAACTAACTGGTTTCCCGAGGGACCTGACATTAAGTGTTTTGTTATATTTCTAGACTTTCACTTCAACAGCAACAAAAGAATAACCGGAGCGAACCAAAACAGTCGACTCGGTACTTATAACAACACAAATTTAATTCTCAAAACCACTGAATGAATGATTTACAAACAAAAGTACATTCCTCATATTATCTGCATCTTTTTCCCCCACTAGCTGCTGTTTTTCTTCTGGGAACTTCTGGGATAACTTTAAAAATCGTTGCTTTTTAGCTTAATGCTTCGTTTTTGTGTTGTTGTGTTCACTCACGAAAAAGAAAACTGGCTGGACCTGGCGGTGTTTTTCCCGCCTTCTGTCACGCCACTTTCCACCATGCTTTGATCACGTGCTGCAATGTATCCCGAGCGGGATACATTGTTTAATGTATCACGATCGGGATACATTTGATTTTAGTCAAGGCCACGTGACCAAGAATCAACCAATGGCAGTCCCTGTTTAGTTGAGTGAAAGTCTAGGAATATAACAAAATATAATGACAATAAAATTCTGACTGTTTAAATGATAAAGCAGATGTTCCTGTACTTTTTGTCCACTCGTATTCTTAGCTGATTATGGAAAAGTACTAGTCTCCTTCTCAGCCGCTTTTTGTGTCGTCACGCAACGCTCCTCCCCAAGTGGGGACCAGTCTTAGTACGTACCTAACCCCGGCTGTACAACGTATTCCGGCTTTGGGTTCCCAGCTGCCCATTGTAAGATATTTTTAAAAGGGGTTATTATTGATTGAAAATATTTCCCCGATTCTGATTGGCTAAAAGCACACGCATAATTCACCATAACCAGTTACTGATGACCAAATTTGGAAGAATTTTGTGTTTAACGAGGAAATGACGTCAAAAATGCAGCGTTCTTGCATGTTAAGGCACCGTTAACCGAGAAGACCTGGGAACGAAGTTCAGTTGTTTTGGCTGTGAAAACAAAAATGGCGGACATTTCACTCGTTTCAAAAGTAAGAACTAGGCGAAATTATAGCTAAAAACATGACAAGAACAGCACTCGAAGGGCGACATCTGCTATCTGGAAGACATTTGCGGAGCTGAAAAACCCTAAACGTGCACTATCGAAGGTGAACTTTACATCGATGGAGGTAAGCATGTTTTAGCTTTGCTTTTAAACTAGGAATTCTTATTTTGAATGAATAATAAAACAATTATTAAAATCGGCTTTCGTATCATATGAAGAATTATGGAGATCTCGGAGGATGTTATCAGCCTCGGCCTACGGCCTCGACGGATAACACCCTCCTCGATCTCCATAATTCTTCATAAGATACTCAGCCTCATTTATTAATTGTTAATTAACCTATGACTTTGGTCAAAAATTTGAACCTTCTTTGATGTTTGATTCTCTTCAAAATAGGCCTAGAAAAGATGTTTGGAGATGTCGGGAAAGAAAAGAAGCCTTTCTAAACAATGAAAAATATGTATTTTATATAGTCGAAAAATGGAATATTTTCCAAAGGGGTTAACCCATGATTTTGGCCAACAATTTGAACTCTCTTCATTGTTTGTTTTTATTGAAGAGAGGCCTAGAAATAATGTTTGGGGATCTTCTAGATAGAAAAGAAGCCTTTCTTGACTTCAAAACTATCTATTTCATATAGTCAAAAAAATCGGATATCTTCAAAAGGGGTTAACTCATGATTTTGGTCAAAACTTCAAACTTTCGTCATTGTTAGTTTTTATTGAAAATAGGCCAAGTGATAACGTTTCGGGATGTTCTAGATAGAAAAGAAGCCTTGCTTGACTATAAAAAATTGTATTTCATATAGTCGAAAGACTGCATATTTTCCAAAGGGGTTAACCCATGATTTTGGTCAAAAATTTGAACTTTCTTCATTGTGTGTTTTTATTGAAAATAGGCCTAGAAATGATATTCGGGGATGTTCTGGAAAGAAAAGAAGCCGTCCTACACCATAAAAAAAAAACGTTTTATATAGTCGAAAAATCAGATATTTTCCAAAGGGGTTAACCCATGATTTTGGTCAAAAATTCGAACTTTCTTTTTCGTTTGTTTTTATTGAAAATAGGACTAGTAATGATGTTTGGGATGTTCTACATAAAAAAGAGGCCTTGCTTGACTATAAAAAATGAACTTCATAAAGTGGAAAAACTGGATATTTTCGAAAGGTGTTATCCTATGATTTTGGTCAAAAACTTCAACTTTCTTGAATATGTGTTTTTATTGAAAATAGGCCCAGAAATGATGTTTGGGGATGTTCTGGAAAGAAAAGATAGCCGTCCTTCACGATAAAAAATACGTGTTTTATAAAGTTGAAAAATCACATATTTTCCAAAGGGGTTAACCCATGATTTTTGTCAAAAATTCGAACTTTCTTCATGGTTTGTTTTTATTGAAAACAGGACTAGCAATGACGTTTCGGGATATAGAAAAGAGGCCTTGCTTGAGTGGAAAAAATGTATTTCATATAGTCGAAAAACTGGATATTTTGCAAAGGGGTTAACCCATGATTTTAGTCAAAAATTTAAACTTTCTTCAGTGATTGTGTGTTTTTATTGAAAATAGGCCAAGAAATGATGTTCGGGAATGTTTTGAAAAGAAAAGAAGGCCTTCTACACCATAAAAAAATTTGTTTTATATCGAAGAAAAATGGGATACTTTCCAAAGGGGTTAACCCATGATTGGTCTAGGAATGATGATTCGGGACGTTCTAGAGAGAAAAGAAGACTTTCTAGACTTCAAAAATATCTATTTCATATAGTCAAAAAATCGGTTATTACCAAAGATTTTCGTCAAAAATTCGAACTTTCTTCATTCTTAGTTTTTATTGAAAATAGGCCTAATAACGACATTTGGGGATGTTTTAGATAGAAAAGAAGCATTGATTGACTATAAAAAATGTATTTCATACAGTCAAAAAACTGGATATTTTCCAAAGGGGTTAACCCATGATTTTGGTGAAAAATTTGAACTTTCTTGATTGTGTGTTTTTATTTAAAAAGGGCCCAGATATCATGTTCGGGGATGTTTTGGAAAGAAAAGAAGGCGTTCTACACAATAAATAAATATGTTTTATGTAGCCGAAAAATGGGATACTTTCCAAAGGGGTTAACCCAGGATTTTGGTCAAAAAATCGAACTTTCTTCATTGTTTATTTCTATTAAAAATAGGCGTTAAAATGATATTTGGGGATGTTCTAGCTACAAAAGAAGCCTTTCTAGACAATAAAAATATGTATCTTATATGTCCGAAAAATCACATATTTTCCAAACGGCTTAACCCATGATTTTAATCAAAAATTCCAACTTTCTTCATTGTTTGTTTTTATTGAAAATAGACCCAGAAATAATGTTTGGGGATGTTCTAGATAGAATAGAAGGCTTTCTAGACAATAAAAATATGTATCTTATATGTCCGAACAATCACAAATTTTCCAAAAGGGTTAACCCATAATTTTGGTCAAAAAATCGAACTTACTTTATTCTAGGTAGAAAAGAAGCCCTTCTAGACCAGAAAAATATGTATCTTATATGTCCAAAAAAAATCGAACTTTCTTTATTGTTTGTTTTTTTATTGAAAATAGGCCCAGAAATGATGTTTGGGGATGTTCTAGATAGAAAAGAAGCCTTACAAGACAATAAAAATATGCATCTTAAATGTCCGAAAAATCGGAAATTTTCAAAAGGGGTTAGGCCATGATTTTGGTCAAAAATTCGAACTTTCTTCATTGTTTGTTTTTATTGAAAATAGGCCCAGAAATAATGTT
This sequence comes from Porites lobata, assembly GCA_942486035.1. NCBI lineage: Eukaryota > Metazoa > Cnidaria > Anthozoa > Scleractinia > Poritidae > Porites > Porites lobata. The sequence goes on along the minus strand of CALNXK010000023.1, from coordinate 3,476,632 downwards.
TGGGGATGTTCTAGAAAGAAAAGAAGCTTTTCTAGACAATTGAAATATGTATCTTATATGTCCGAAAAATCGGAAAATTTCCAAAGGGGTTAACCCATGATTTTGGTCAAAAACTCGAACTTTCTTCATTGTTTGTTTTTATTAAAAATAGGTCCAGAAATGATGTCTGGGTATGTTCTAGATAGAAAAGAATCCTTTCTAGACAATAAAAATATGAATCTTATATGTCCGAAAAATGGAAAATTTTCCAAAGGGGTTAACCCATACTTTTGGTAAAAACTTGGAACTTTCTTCATTGTTTGTTTTTATTGAAAATAGGCCCAGAAATGATGTTTGGGGATGTTCTAGGTAGAAAAGAAGCCTTTTTAGACAATAAAAATATGTATCTTATATGTCCGAAAAATCGGAAATTTTCCAAAGGGGTTAACCCATGATTTTGGTCAAAAACTCCAACTTTCTTCATTGTTTGTTTTTTATTGAAAATAGGTCCAGAAATGATCGTTGGGGATGTTCTAAATAGAAAAGAAGCTTTTCTAGACAATAAAAATAAGTATCTTATATGTCCGAAAAATCGGAAATTTTCCAAAGGGGTTAACCCATGATTTTGGTCAAAAATTCAATGTTTCTTCATTGTTTGTTTTTATTGAAAACAGGCCCAGAAATGATGTTTGGGGATGTTCTAGATAGAAAAGAAGCCTTACTAGAGAATAAAAATATGTATCTTATATGTCCGAAAAATCGGAAATTTTCCAAAGGGGTTAACCCATGATTTTGGTCAATAATTCGAACTTTCTTCATTGTTTGTTTTTATTGAAAATAGGCCCAGAAATGATGTTTGGGGATGTTCTAGATAGAAAAGAAGCCTTTCTAGACAATAAAAATATGTATCTTATATGTCCAAAAAATCGAAAATTTTCCAAAGGGGTTAAGCCATGATTTTAGTCAAAAATTCGAACTTTCTTCATTGTTTGTTTTTATTGAAAATAGGCCCAGAAAAAATGTTTGGGGGTGTTCTAGATAATAAAAATATGTCTTTTACATGTCCAAAAAATCGGAAATTTTCAAAAGGGGTTAACCCATAATTTTGGTCAAAAATTCGAACTTTCTTCATTGTTTGTTTTTATTGAAAATAGGCCCAGAAATGATGTTTGGGGATGTTCTACGCAGAAAAGAAGCATTTGTAGACAATAAAAATATGTATCTTATATGTCCGAAAAATCGGAAATTTTCAAAAAACCCATGATTTTGGTCAAAAATTTAATGTTTCTTCATTGTATGTTTTTATTGAAAACAGGCCCAGAAATGATGTTTGGGGATGTTCTAGATTAAAAAGAAGCCTTTCTAAACAATAAAAATATGTATCTTATATGTCCGAAAAATCAGAAATTTTCCAAAGGGGTTAACCCATGATTTTGGTCAAAAATTCAATGTTTCTTCATTGTTCGTTTTTAATGAAAACAGGCCCAGAAATGATGTTTGGGGATGTTGTAGATAAAAAAGAAGCCTTACTAGACAATAAAAATATGTATCTTATATGTCCGAAAAATCGGAAATTTTCCAAAGGAGTTAAGCCATTATTTTGGTCAAAAATTGGAACTTTCTTCATTGTTTGTTTTTATTGAAAACAGGCCCAGAAATGATGTTTGGGGATGTTCTAGATAGAAAAGAAGCCTTTCTAAACAATAAAAATATGTATTTTATATGTCCGAAAAGTCGGAAATTTTCCGAAGGGGTTAACCCACGATTTTGTTCAAAAATTCGAAGTTTCTTCATTGTTTGTTTTTATTGAAAATAGGCCCAGAAAGGATGTTTGGGGATGTTCTAGGTAGAAAAGAACCTTTTGTAGACAATAAAAAGATGTATCTTATATGTCCGAAAAATCGGAAATTTTCAGAAGACGTTAACCCATGATTTTGGTCAAAAATCCAATATTTTTCCATAGTTTGTTTTTATTAAAAACAGGCCAAGAAATGATGTTTTGGGATGTTCTAGATAGAAAAGAAGCCTTACTAGACAATAAAAATGTGTATCTTATATGTCCGAAAAATCGGAATTTTTCCAAAGGGGTTAACCCATGATTTTGGTCAAAAATTCGAACTTTCTTCATTGTTTGTTTTTATTCAAAATAGGCCAAGAAATGATGTTTGGGGATGTTCTACATAGAAAAGATGCTTTTCCGAAAAATCCGAAATTTTCCAAAGGGCTTAACCCATGATTTAGGTCAAAAATTCAAACTTTCTTCGTTGTTTGTTTTTATTGAAAATAGGCCCAGAAATGATGTTTGGGGATGTTCTAGGTACAAAAGAAGCCTTTCTAGACAATAAAAATACGTATCTTATATGTCCGAAAAATTGGAAATTTTCAAAAGGGGCTAACCCATGATTTTGGTCAAAAATTCGAAGTTTCTTCATTGTTTGTTTTTATTGAAAACAGCCCCAGAAATTATGTTTGGGGATGTTTTAGGTAGAAAAGAAGCCTTTCTAGACAATGAAAATACCTATCTTATATGTCGGAAAAATCGAAAATTTTCCAAAGGGGTTAACCCATGATTTTGGTCAACAATTCGAACTTTCTTCATTGTTTTTTTTTTTTTTTTGAAAATAGGCCCAGAAATGGTGTTTTGGGATGTTTTAGGTAGAAAAGAAGCCTTTCTAGACAATGAAAATACCTATCTTATATGTCGGAAAAATCGGAAATTTTCCAAAGGGGTTAACCCATGATTTTGGTCAAAAATTCGAACTGTCTTCATTGTTTGTTTTTATTAAAAACAGCCCCAGAAATTATGTTTGGGGATGTTCTAGATTATAAAAAAGCCTTTCTACACAATAAAAATATGTATCTTATATGTCCGAAAAATCAGAAATTTTCCAAAGGAGTTAACCCATGATTTTGGTGAAAAATTCGAATTTTCTTCATTGTTTGTTTTTATTGAAAATAGGCCCAGAAATGATGTTTGGGGATGTTCTAGATAGAAAAGAAGCTTTTCTGGACAAGACAAAGATGTATCTCATATGTCCGAAAAATCGGCAATTTTCCAAAGGGGTTAACCCATGATTTTGGTCAAAAATTTCAACTTTCTTCATTGTTTGTTTTTATTGAAAATAGGCCAAGAAAGAATGTTTGACGATGTTCTGGGTAGAAAAGAAGCCTGTCTAGAGAATAAAAATACGTATCTTATATGCCCGAAAAATCGGAAATTTTCAAAAGGGGTTAACCCATGATTTTGGTCAAAAATTCGAACTTTCTTTATTGTTTGTTCTTATTGAAAACAGGCCCAGAAATGATGTTTGGGGATGTTCTAGATAGAAAAGAAGCCTTTCTAGACAATAGAAATATGTATCTTATATCTCCGAAAAATCGGAAATTTTCCAAAGGGGTTAAGCCATGAGTTTGGTGAAAAATTAGAACGTTCTTCATTGTTTGTTTTTATTGAAAACAGGCCCAGAAATGATGTTTGGGGATGTTATAGATAGAAAAGAAGCTTTTCTAGACAATAAAAAGATGTATCTTATATGTCCAAAAAATCGGAAATTTTCCAAAGGGGTTAACCCATGACTTTGATCAAAAATTCGAACTGTCGTCATTGTTTGTTTTTATTAAAAACAGCCCAAGAAATGATGTTTGGGGATGTTCTAGATTATAAAGAAGCCTTTCTAGACAATAAAAATATGTATCTTATATGTCCGAAAAATCGGAAATTTTCCAAAGGGGCTAACCCATGATTTTGGTCAAAAATTCGAAGTTTCTTCATTGTTTGTTTTTATTGAAAACAGGCCCAGAAATGATGTTTGGGGATGTTCTAGATAGAAAAGAAGCCTTTCTAGACAATAAAAATATGTATCTTATATCTCCGAAAAATCGGAAATTTTCCAAAGGGGTTAAGCCATGAGTTTGGTGAAAAATTAGAACGTTCTTCATTGTTTGTTTTTATTGAAAACAGGCCCAGAAATGATGTTTGGGGATGTTATAGATAGAAAAGAAGCTTTTCTAGACAATAAAAAGATGTATCTTATATGTCCAAAAAATCGGAAATTTTCCAAAGGGGTTAACCCATGACTTTGATCAAAAGTTCGAACTGTCGTCATTGTTTGTTTTTATTAAAAACAGCCCAAGAAATGATGTTTGGGGATGTTCTAGATTATAAAGAAGCCTTTCTAGACAATAAAAATATGTATCTTATATGTCCGAAAAATCGGAAATTTTCCAAAGGGGCTAACCCATGATTTTGGTCAAAAATTCGAAGTTTCTTCATTGTTTGTTTGTATTGAAAACAGGCCCAGAAATGATGTTTGGGGATGTTATAGATAGAAAAGAAGCTTTTCTAGACAATAAAAAGATGTATCTTATATGTCCGAAAAATGGGAAATTTTCCATAGGGGTTTAGCCATGATTTTGGTGAAAAATTCGAACTTTCTTCATTGTTTGTTTTTATTGAAAATAGCCCCAGAAATGATGTTTGGGGATGTTCTAGATAGAAAAGAAGCTTTTCTAGACAATAAAAAGATGTATCTTATATGTCCGAAAAATGGGAAATTTTCCAAAGGGATTAAGCCATGATTTTGTTGAAAAATTCGAACTTTCTTCATTGTTTGTTTTTATTGAAAATAGGCCCAGAAATGATGTTTGGGGATGTTCTAGATAGAAAAGAAGCCTTTCTAGACCATAAAAATATGTATCTTATATGTCCGAAAAATTGGAAATTTTCCAAAGGGGTTAACCCATGATTTTGGTCAAAAACTCCAACTTTCTTCATTGTTTGTTTTTATTGAAAATAGGCCCAGAAATGATGCTTGGGGATGTTCGAGGTAGGAAAAAAGCTTTTCTAGACAATAAAAATATGGATCTTATATGTCCGAAAAATGGGAAATTTTCCAAAGGGATTAAGCCATGATTTTGGTGAAAAATTCGAACTTTCTTCATTGTTTGTTTTTATTGAAAATAGGCCCAGAAATGATGTTTGGGGATGTTCTAGATAGAAAAGAAGCTTTTCTAGACAATAAAAAGATGTATCTTATATGTCCGAAAAATGGGAAATTTTCCAAAGGGATTAAGCCATGATTTTGTTGAAAAATTCGAACTTTCTTCATTGTTTGTTTTTATTGAAAATAGGCCCAGAAATGATGTTTGGGGATGTTCTAGATAGAAAAGAAGCCTTTCTAGACCATAAAAATATGTATCTTATATGTCCGAAAAATTGGAAATTTTCCAAAGGGGTTAACCCATGATTTTGGTGAAAAACTCCAACTTTCTTCATTGTTTGTTTTTATTGAAAATAGGCCCAGAAATGATGCTTGGGGATGTTCGAGATAGGAAAAAAGCTTTTCTAGACAATAAAAAAATGGATCTTATATGTCCGAAAAATGGGAAATTTTCCAAAGGGGTTAAGCCATGATTTTGGTCAAAAATTCGAAGTTTCTTCATTGTTTGTTTTTATTGAAAATAGGCCCAGAAATAATGTGTGGGGAAGTTCTAGATAGAAAAGAAGCTTTTCTAGACAATAAAAAGATGTATCTTATATGTCCGAAAAATGGGAAATTTTCCAAAGGGGTTAAGCCATGATTTTGGTGAAAAATTCGAACTTTCTTCATTGTTTGTTTTTATTGAAAATAGGCCCAGAAATGATGTTTGGGGATGTTCTAGGTAGAAAAGAAGCCTTTCTAGACAATAAAAATACGTATCTTATATGTCCAAAAAATCGGAAATTTTCAAAAGGGGTTAACCCATGATTTTGGTCAAAAATTCCAACTTTCTTCGTTGTTTGTTTTTATTGAAAATAGGCCCAGAAATGATGTTTGGGGATGTTCTAGATAGAAAAGAAGCTTTTCCGAAAAATCGGAAATTTTCAAAAGGGGTTAACCCATGATTAAGGTCAAAAATTCCAACTTTCTTCGTTGTTTGTTTTTATTGAAAATAGGCCCAGAAATGATGTTTGGGGATGTTCTAGGTAGAAAAGAAGCTTTTCTAGACAATAAAAATACGTATTTTTTATGTCCGAAAAATCGGAAATTTTCAAAAGGTGTTAAGCCATGATTTTGGTGAAAAATTCGAACGTTCTTCATTGTTTGTTTTTATTGAAAATAGGCCAAGAAATGATGTTTGGGGATGTTGTAGATAGAAAAGAAGCCTTTCTAGATAATAACAATGTTTATCTTATATGTCCGAAAAATTGAAAATTTTCCAAAGGGGTTAACCCATGATTTTGGTGAAAAATTCGAACTTTCTTCATTGTTTGTTTTTATTAAAAATAGGCCCAGAAATGATGTTTGGGGATGTTGTAGATAGAAAAGAAGCCTTTCTAGATAATAAAAATGTTTATCTTATATGTCCGAAAAATTAGAAATTTTCCAAAGGGGTTAACCCATGATTTTGGTGAAAAATTCGAACTTTCTTCATTGTTTGTTTTTATTGAAAATAGGCCCAGAAATAATGTTTGGGGATGTTCTAGATAGAAAAGAAGCTTTTCTGGACAATAAAAAGATGTATCTTATATGTCCGAAAAATCGGATATTTTCCAAAGGGGTTAACCCATGATTTTGGTCAAAAATTCTAACTTTCCTCATTGTTTGTTTTTATTGAAAATAGGCCCAGAAATGATGTGTGGGAAAGTTCTAGATACAAAAGAAGCTTTTCTAGACAACAAAAAGATGTATCTTATATGTCCGAAAAATCGGAAATTTTCCAAAGGGGTTAACCCATGATTTTGGTCAAAAATTCCAACTTTCTTCATTGTTTGTTTTTATTGAAAATAGGCCCAGAAATGATGTTTGGGGATGTTTTAGGTAGAAAAGAAGCCTTTCTAGACAATAAAAATACGTATCTTATATGTGTGAAAAATCGGAACTTTTCAAAAGGGGTTAAGCCATGATTTTGGTGAAAAATTCGAACTTTCTTCATTGTTTGTTTTTATTGAAAATAGGCGAAAAAATGACGTTTGGGGATGTTCTAGGTAGAAAAGAAGCCTTTCTAGACAATAAAAATGCGTATCTTATATGTCCGAAAAATCGGAAATTTTCAAAAGGGGTTAACCCATGATTTTGGTCAAAAATTCGAACTTTCTTCTTTTTTTGTTTTTATTGAAAATAGGCCCAGAAATGATTTTTCGAGATGTTCTAGATAGAAAAGAAGCCTTTCTAGACAATAAAAATATAAATCTTATATGTCCGAAAAATCGGAAATTTTCCAAAGAGGTTAACCCATGATTTTGGTCAAAAATTCGAACTTTCTTCATTGTTTGTTTTTATTGAAAATAGGCCCAGAAATGATGTTTGGGGATGTTCTAGATAGAAAAGAAGCTTTTCTAGACAAAAAAAAATGGATCTTATATGTCCGAAAAATGGGAAATTTTCCAAAGAGGTTAACCCATGATTTTGGTCAAAAATTCCAACTTTCTTCATTGTCTGTTTTTATTGAAAATAGGCCGAGCAATGATGTTTAGGGATGTTCTAGATAGAAAAGAAGCTTTTCTTGACAATAAAAAAATGGATCTTATATATCCGAAAAATGGGAAATTTTCCAAAGAGGTTAAGCCATGATTTTGGTGAAAAATTCGAACTTTCTTCATTGTTTGTTTTTATTGAAAATAGGCCCAGAAATAAAGTTTGGGGATGTTCTAGATAGAAAAGAAGCTTTTCCGAAAAATCGGAAATTTTCCAAAGGGTTAACCCATGATTAAGGTCAAAAATTCCAACTTTCTTCGTTGTTTGTTTTTATTGAAAATAGGCCCAGAAATGATGTTTGGGGATGTTGTAGATAGAAAAGAAGCCTTTCTAGATAATAAAAATGTTTATCTTATATGTCCGAAAAATTGAAAATTTTCCAAAGGGGTTAACCCATGATTTTGGTCGATAAATTAAACTTTCTTCATGGTTTGGTTCTATTGAAAATAGGCCCAGAAATGATGTTTGGGGATGTTCTAGGTAGAAAAGAAGCCTTTCTAGACAATAAAAATATGTATCTTATATGTCCGAAAAATCGGAAATTTTCCAAAGGGGTTAACCCATGATTTTGGTCAAAAATTCCAACTTTCTTCATTGTTTGTTTTTATTGAAAATAGGCCCAGAAATAATGTTTGGGGATGTTCTAGGTAGAAAAGAAGCCTTTCTAGACAATAAAAATACGTATCTTATATGTCCGAAAAATCGGAAATTTTCAAAAGGGGTTAACCCATGATTTTGGTCAAAAATTCGAACTTTCTTTATTGTTTGTTTTTATTGAAAACAGGCCCAGAAATGATGTTTGGGGATGTTCTAGATAGAAAAGAATCCTTTCTAGACAATAAAAATATGTATCTTGTATGTCCGAAAAATCGGAAATTTTCCAAAGGGGTTAACCCATGATTTTGGTGAAAAATTCGAACTTTCTTCATTGTTTGTTTTTATTGAAAATAGGCCCAGAAATGATGTTTGGGGATGTTCTAGATAGAAAAGAAGCTTTTCTAGACAATAAAAAGATGTATCTTATATGTCCGAAAAATGGGAAATTTTCCAAAGGGGTTAACCCATGATTTTGGTCAAAAATTCCAACTTTCTTCATTGTTTGTTTTTATTGAAAATAGGCCGAGAAATGATGTTTGGGGATGTTCTAGATAGAAAAGAAGCTTTTCTAGACAATAAAAAGATGTATCTTTTATGTCCGAAAAATCGGAAATTTTCCAAAGGGGTTAACCCATGATTTTGGTGAAAAATTCGAACTTTCTTCATTGTTTGTTTTTATTGAAAATAGGCCCAGAAATGATGTTTGGGGATGTTCTAGATAGAAAAGAAGCTTTTCCGAAAAATCGAAAATTTTCCAAAAGGGTTAACCCATGATTAAGGTCAAAAATTCCAACTTTCTTCGTTGTTTGTTTTTATTGAAAATAGGCCCAGAAATGATGTTTGGGGATGTTCTAGGTAGAAAAGAAGCTTTTCTAGACAATAAAAATACGTATTTTTTATGTCCGAAAAATCAGAAATTTTCCAAAGGGGTTAAGCCACGAATTTCTTCATTGTTTGTTTTTATTGAAAATTTTAGATTGAAAAGAAGCTTTTCCGAAAAATCGGAAATTTTCCAAAGGGGTTAACCCATGATTAAGGTCAAAATTCAACTTTTCTTCATTGTTTGTTTTTATTGAAAATAGGCCCAGAAATGATGTTTGGGGATGTTCTAGATAGAAAAGAAGCCTTTCTAGACAATAAAAAGATGTATCTTATATGTCCGAAAAATCGGAAATTTTCCAAAGGGGTTAACCCATGATTTTGGTCAAAAACTCGAACTTTCTTCATTTTTTGTTTTTATTGAAAATAGGCCAAGAAATGATGTTTGGGGATGTTTTAGGTAGAAAAGAAGCCTTTCTAGACAGTAAAAATACGTATCTTATATGTCCGAAAAATCGGAAATTTTCCAAAGGGGTTAACCCATGATTTTGGTCAAAAATTCGAACTTTCTTCATTGTTTGTTTTTTATTGAAAATAGGCCCAGAAATGATGTTTGGGGATGTTCTAGATAGAAAAGAAGCCTTTCGAGACAATAAAAACATATATCTTATATGTCCGAAAAATCGGAAATTTTCCAAAGGGGTGAAGCCATGATTTTGGTCAAAAATTCGAACTTTCTTCATTGTTTGTTTTATTGAAAAAAGGCCCAGAAATGATGTTTGGGGATGTTCTAGATAGAAAAAAAAGCTTTTCTAGACAATAAAAAGATGTATCTTATATGTCCGAAAAATCGGAAATTTTCCAAAGGGTTAACCCATGATTTTGTTGAAAAATTCGAACTTTCTTCACTGTTTGTTTTTATTGAAAATAGGCCCAGAAATGATGTTTGGGGATGTTTTAGGTAGAAAAGAAGCCTTTCTAGACAATAAAAATACGTATCTTATATGTCCGAAAAATCGGAAATTTTCAAAAGGGGTTAACCCATGATTTTGGTCAAAAATTCCAACTTTCTTCATTGTTTGTTTTTATTGAAAACAGGCCCAGAAATGATGTTTGGGGATGTTCTAGATAGAAAAGAAGCCTTTCTAGACAATAAAAATTTGTCTCTTATATGTCCGAAAAATCGGAAATTTTCCAACGGGGTTAAAGCCATGATTTTGGTGAAAAATTCGAATTTTCTTCATTGTTTGTTTTTTTTTTGAAAATAGCCCAGAAATGATGTTTCGGGATGTTCTAGGTAGAAAAGAAGCCTTTCTAGACAATAAAAATACGTATCTTATATGTCCAAAAAATCGGAAATTTTCAAAAGGGGTTAACCCATGATTTTGGTCAAAAACTCCAACTTTCTTCATTGTTTGTTTTTATTGAAAATAGGCCCAGAAATGATGTTTGGGGATGTTCTAGGTAGAAAAGAAGCTTTTCTAGACAATAAAAATACGTATTTTTTATGTCCGAAAAATCGGAAATTTTCCAAAGGGGTTAAGCCATGATTTTGGTGAAAAATTCGAACTTTCTTCATTGTTTGTTTTTATTGAAAATAGGCCCAGAAATGATGTTTGGGGATGTTGTAGATAGAAAAGGAGCCTTTGTAGATAATAAAAATGTTTATCTTATATGTCCGAAAAATTGAAAATTTTCCAAAGGTTTTAACCCATGATTTTGGTCAAAAATTCCAACTTTCTTCATTGCTTGTTTTTATTGAAAATAGGCCCAGAAATGATGTTTGGGGATGTTCTAGATAGAAAAGAAGCCGTTCTAGACAACAAAAAGATGTCTCTTATATGTCCGAAAAATCGGAAATTTTCCAAAGGGGTTAACCCATGATTTTGGTCAAAAATTCCAACTTTCTTCATTGTTTGTTTTTATTGAAAATAGGCCCAGAAATGATGTTTGGGGATGTTTTAGGTAGAAAAGAAGCCTTTTTAGACAATAAAAATACGTATCTTATATGTGTGAAAAATCGGAACTTTTCAAAAGGGGTTAACCCATGATTTTGGTCAAAAATTCGAACTTTCTTCATTGTTTGTTTTTATTGAAAATAGGCCCAGAAATGATGTTTGGGGATGTTCTAGATAGAAAAGAAGCCTTTCTAGACAATAAAAATATGTATCTTATATGTCCGAAAAATCGGAAATTTTCCAAAGGGGTTAACCCATGATTTTGGTCAAAAATTTGAACTTTCTTCATTGTTTGTTTTTATTGAAAATAGGTCCAGAAATGATGTTTGGGGATGTTCTAGATAGAAAAGAAGCTTTTCTAGACAATAAAAAGATGTATCTTATATGTCCGAAAAATCGGAAATTTTCCAAAGGGGTTAACCCATGATTTTAGTCAAAAATTCGAACTTTCTTCATTGTTTGTTTTTATTGAAAATAGGTCCAGAAATGATGTTTGGGGATGTTCTAGATAAAAAAGAAATAAAAATATGTATCTTTTCGAAAAAACGGAAATTTTCCAAAGGGGTTAACCCATGATTTTGGTCAAAAATTCCAACTTTCTTCATTGTTTGTTTTTATGGAAAATAGGCCCAGAAATGATGTTTGGGGATGTTCTAGGTAGAAAAAAAGCCTTTGTAGACAATAAAAAAATGTATCTTATATGTCTGAAAAAGCGGAAATTTTCCAAAGGGGTTAACCCATGATTTTGGTCGATAAATTGAACTTTCTTCATGGTTTGGTTCTATTGAAAATAGGCCCAGAAATGATGTTTGGGGATGTTCTAGGTAGAAAAGAAGCCTTTCTAGACAATAAAAATACGTATCTTATATGTGTGAAAAATCGGAACTTTTCAAAAGGGGTTAAGCCATGATTTTGGTGAAAAATTCGAACTTTCTTCATTGTTTGTTTTTATTGAAAATAGGCGCAGAAATGATGTTTGGGGATGTTGTAGGTAGAAAAGAAGCCTTTCTAGACAATAAAAATACGTATCTTATATGTCCGAAAAATCGGAAATTTTCAAAAGGGGTTAACCCATGATTTTGGTCAAAAATTCGAACTTTCTTCTTTTTTTGTTTTTATTGAAAATAGGCCCAGAAATGATGTTTCGGGATGTTCTAAATAGAAAAGAAGCCTTTCTAGACAATAAAAATATAAATCTTATATGTCCGAAAAATCGGAAATTTTCCAAAGAGGTTAACCCATGATTTTGGTCAAAAATTCGAACTTTCTTCATTGTTTGTTTTTATTGAAAATAGGCCGAGAAATGATGTTTGGGGATGTTCTAGATAGAAAAGAAGCTTTTCTAGACAATAAAAAAATGGATCTTATATGTCCGAAAAATGGGAAATTTTCCAAAGAGGTTAACCCATGATTTTGGTCAAAAATTCCAACTTTCTTTATTGTCTGTTTTTATTGAAAATAGGCCGAGCAATGATGTTTGGGGATGTTCTAGATAGAAAAGAAGCTTTTCTAGACAATAAAAAAATGGATCTTATATGTCCGAAAAATGGGAAATTTTCCAAAGAGGTTAAGCCATGATTTTGGTAAAAAATTCGAACTTTCTTCATTGTTTGTTTTTATTGAAAATAGGCCCAGAAATGATGTTTGGGGATGTTCTAGATAGAAAAGAAGCTTTTCCGAAAAATCGGAAATTTTCCAAAGGGTTAACCCATGATTAAGGTCAAAAATTCCAACTTTCTTCGTTGTTTGTTTTTATTGAAAATAGGCCCAGAAATGATGTTTGGGGATGTTCTAGGTAGAAAAGAAGCTTTTCTAGACAATAAAAATACGTATTTTTTATGTCCGAAAAATCGGAAATTTTCCAAAGGGGTTAAGCCATGATTTTGGTAAAAAATTCGAACTTTCTTCATTGTTTGTTTTTATTGAAAATAGGCCCAGAAATGATGTTTGGGGATGTTGTAGATAGAAAAGAAGCCTTTCTAGATAATAAAAATGTTTATCTTATATGTCCGAAAAATTGAAAATTTTCCAAAGGGGTTAACCCATGATTTTGGTGAAAAATTCGAACTTTCTTCATTGTTTGTTTTTATTGAAAATAGGCCCAGAAATGATGTTTGGGGATGTTCTAGATAGAAAAAAAGCCTTTCTAGACAATAAAAAGATGTATCTTATATGTCCAAAAAATCGGAAATTTTCCAAAAGCGTTAACCCATGATTTCTGTCAAAAATTCGAACTTTCATCATTGTTTGATTTTTTTGAAAATAGGCCCAGAAATGATGTTTCAGGATGTTCTAGATAGAAAAGAAGCCTTTTCTAGAAGTATCTTTTCCGAAAAATCACATATTTTTCAAACGGGTAAACCCATGATTTTGGTCAAAAATTTTAACTTTGTTTATTAATTGGTTTTATTGAAAATAGGCGCAGAAATGATGTTAGGGGATGTTCTAGATAGAAAAGAAGCCTTTCTAGACAATAAAAATATGTATCTTATATGTCCAAAAAATCGGAAATTTTCCAAAGGGCTTAACCCATGATTTTGGTCGAAAAATCAAACTTTCGTCATGGTTTGTTTTTTATTGAAAATAGGCCCAGAAATGATGTTTGGGTATGTTCTAGATAAAAAAGAAGTCTTTCTAGAAGATAAAAAGATGTATCTTATATGTAACCCATGATTTTGGTCAAAAATTTGAACTTTCTTCATTGTTTGGTTTTGGTGAAAAAAGGACCAGAAATGATGTTTGGGGATGTTCTAGATAGAAAAGAAGCCTTTCTAGACAATAAAAATATGTATCTTATATGTCCGAAAAATCGGAAATTTTCCAAATGGGTTAACCAATGATTTTGGTCAAAAATTCAACCTTTCTTCATTGTTTGTTTTTCTTGAAAATAGGCCCAGAAAAAAATATTTGCGGGGGTTCTAGATAGAAAAGAAGCCTTTCTAGACAATAAAACTATGTATTTTATATGTCCGAAAAATCGGAAATTTTCCAAAGGGGTTAAGCCATGAATTTGGTGAAAAATTCGAACTTCTTCATTGTTTGTTTTTATTGAAAATAGGTCCAGAAATGATGTTTGGGGATGTTTTAGGTAGAAAAGAAGCCTTTCTAGACAATAAAAATACGTATCTTATATGTCCGAAAAATCGGAAATTTTCAAAAGGGGTTAACCCATGATTTTGGTCAAAAATTCGAACTTTCTTCATTGTTTGTTTTTATTGAAAACAGGCCCAGAAATGATGTTTGGGGATGTTCTAGATAGAAAAGAAGCCTTTCTAGACAATAAAAATATGTCTCTTATATGTCCGAAAAATCGGAAATTTTCCAACGGGGTTAAGCCATGATTTTGGTGAAAAATTCGAATTTTCTTCATTGTTTGTTTTTTTTGAAAATAGGCCCAGAAATGATGTTTCGGGATGTTCTAGGTAGAAAAGAAGCCTTTCTAGACAATAAAAATACGTATCTTATATGTCCAAAAAATCGGAAATTGTCAAAAGGGGTTAACCCATGATTTTGGTCAAAAATTCAAACTTTCTTCATTGTTTGTTTTTATTGAAAATAGGCCCAGAAATGATGTTTGGGGATGTTCTAGGTAGAAAAGAAGCTTTTCTAGACAATAAAAATACGTATTTTTTATGTCCGAAAAATCGGAAATTTTCCAAAGGGGTTAAGCCATGATTTTGGTGAAAAATTCGAACTTTCTTCATTGTTTGTTTTTATTGAAAATAGGCCCAGAAATGATGTTTGGGGATATTGTAGATAGAAAAGTAGCCTTTGTAGATAATAAAAATGTTTATCTTATATGTCCGAAAAATTGAAAATTTTCCAAAGGGGTTAACCCATGATTTTGGTGAAAAATTCGAACTTTCTTCATTCTTTGTTTTTATTGAAAATAGGCCCAGAAATGATGTTTGGGGATGTTGTAGATAGAAAAGAAGCTTTTCCGAAAAATCGGAAATTTTCCAAAGGGGTTAACCCATGATTTTGGTCAAAAACTCCAACTTTCTTCATTGTTTGTTTTTATTGAAAATAGGCCCAGAAATGATGCTTGGGGATGTTCGAGGTAGGAAAAAAGCTTTTCTAGACAATAAAAAAATGGATCTTATATGTCCGAAAAATGGGAAATTTTCCAAAGGGGTTAACCCATGATTTTGGTCAAAAACTCCAACTTTCTTCATTGTTTGTTTTTATTGAAAATAGGCCCAGAAATGATGTTTGGGGATGTTCTAGGTAGAAAAGAAGCTTTTCTAGACAATAAAAATACGTATTTTTATGTCCGAAAAATCGGAAATTTTCAAAAGGGGGGTTAAGCCATGATTTTGGTGAAAAATTCGAACGTTCTTCATTGTTTGTTTTTTATTGAAAATAGGCCAAGAAATGATGTTTGGGGATGTTGTAGATAGAAAAGAAGCCTTTCTAGATAATAAAAATGTTTATCTTATATGTCCGAAAAATTGAAAATTTTCCAAAGGGTTAACCCATGATTTTGGTGAAAAATTCGAACTTTCTTCATTGTTTGTTTTTATTAAAAATAGGCCCAGAAATGATGTTTGGGGATGTTGTAGATAGAAAAGAAGCCTTTCTAGATAATAAAAATGTTTATCTTATATGTCCGAAAAATTGGAAATTTTCCAAAGGGGTTAACCCATGATTTTGGTGAAAAATTTCAACTTTCTTCATTGTTTGTTTTTATTGAAAATAGGCCCAGAAATGATGTTTGGGGATGTTCTAGATAGAAAAGAAGCTTTTCTAGACAATAAAAAGATGTATCTTATATGTCCGAAAAATCGGATATTTTCCAAAGGGGTTAACCCATGATTTTGGTCAAAAATTCTAACTTTCCTCATTGTTTGTTTCTATTGAAAATAGGCCCAGAAATGATGTGTGGGAAAGTTCTAGATACAAAAGAAGCTTTTCTAGACAACAAAAAGATGTATCTTATATGTCCGAAAAATCGGAAATTTTCCAAAGGGGTTAACCCATGATTTTGGTGAAAAATTCGAACTTTCTTCATTGTTTGTTTTTATTGAAAATAGGCCCAGAAATGATGTTTGGGGATGTTTTAGGTAGAAAAGAAGCCTTTCTAGACAATAAAAATACGTATCTTATATGTGTGAAAAATCGGAACTTTTCAAAAGGGGTTAAGCCATGATTTTGGTGAAAAATTCGAACTTTCTTCATTGTTTGTTTTTATTGAAAATAGGCGCAGAAATGACGTTTGGGGATGTTCTAGGTAGAAAAGAAGCCTTTCTAGACAATAAAAATACGTATCTTATATGTCCGAAAAATCGGAAATTTTAAAAAGGGGTTAACCCATGATTTTGGTCAAAAATTCCAACTTTCTTCTTTTTTTGTTTTTATTGAAAATAGGCCCAGAAATGATGTTTGGGGATGTTGTAGATAGAAAAGAAGCCTTTCTAGATAATAAAAATGTTTATCTTATATGTCCGAAAAATTGAAAATTTTCCAAAGGGGTTAACCCATGATTTTGGTCAAAAATTCCAACTTTCTTCATTGTTTGTTTTTATTGAAAATAGGCCCACAAATGATGTTTGGGGATGTTTTAGGTAGAAAAGAAGCCTTTCTAGACAATAAAAATACGTATCTTATATGTGTGAAAAATCGGAACTTTTCAAAAGGGGTTAACCCATGATTTTGGTCACAAATTCGAACTTTCTTCATTGTTTGTTTTTATTGAAAACAGGCCCAGAAATGATGTTTGGGGATGTTCTAGATAGAAAAGAAGCCTTTCTAGACAATAAAAATATGTATCTTATATGTCCGAAAAATCGGAAATTTTCCAAAGGGGTTAAGCCATGATTTTGGTGAAAAATTTGAATTTTCTTCATTGTTTGTGTTTATTGAAAAAAGGCCCAGAAATGATGTTTGGGGATGTTCTAGATAGAAAAAAAGCTTTTCTAGACAATAAAAAGATGTATCTTATATGTCCGAAAAATCGGAAATTTTCCAAAGGGGTTAACCCATGATTTTGTTGAAAAATTCGAACTTTCTTCACTGTTTGTTTTTATTGAAAATAGGCCCAGAAATGATGTTTGGGGATGTTTTAGGTAGAAAAGAAGCCTTTCTAGACAATAAAAATACGTATCTTATATGTCCGAAAAATCGGAAATTTTCAAAAGGGGTTAACCCATGATTTTGGTCAAAAATTCCAACTTTCTTCATTGTTTGTTTTTATTGAAAACAGGCCCAGAAATGATGTTTGGGGATGTTCTAGATAGAAAAGAAGCCTTTCTAGACAATAAAAATTTGTCTCTTATATGTCCGAAAAATCGGAAATTTTCCAACGGGGTTAAGCCATGATTTTGGTGAAAAATTCGAATTTTCTTCATTGTTTGTTTTTTTTGAAAATAGGCCCAGAAATGATGTTTCGGGATGTTCTAGGTAGAAAAGAAGCCTTTCTAGACAATAAAAATACGTATCTTATATGTCCAAAAAATCGGAAATTTTCAAAAGGGGTTAACCCATGATTTTGGTCAAAAACTCCAACTTTCTTCATTGTTTGTTTTTATTGAAAATAGGCCCAGAAATGATGTTTGGGGATGTTCTAGGTAGAAAAGAAGCTTTTCTAGACAATAAAAATACGTATTTTTTATGTCCGAAAAATCGGAAATTTTCCAAAGGGGTTAAGCCATGATTTTGGTGAAAAATTCGAACTTTCTTCATTGTTTGTTTTTATTGAAAATAGGCCCAGAAATGATGTTTGGGGATGTTGTAGATAGAAAAGGAGCCTTTGTAGATAATAAAAATGTTTATCTTATATGTCCGAAAAATTGAAAATTTTCCAAAGGTTTTAACCCATGATTTTGGTCAAAAATTCCAACTTTCTTCATTGCTTGTTTTTATTGAAAATAGGCCCAGAAATGATGTTTGGGGATGTTCTAGATAGAAAAGAAGCCGTTCTAGACAACAAAAAGATGTCTCTTATATGTCCGAAAAATCGGAAATTTTCAAAAGGGTTAACCCATGATTTTGGTCAAAAATTCCAACTTTCTTCATTGTTTGTTTTTATTGAAAATAGGCCCAGAAATGATGTTTGGGGATGTTTTAGGTAGAAAAGAAGCCTTTTAGACAATAAAAATACGTATCTTATATGTCCGAAAAATCGGAACTTTTCAAAAGGGGTTAACCCATGATTTTGGTCAAAAATTCGAACTTTCTTCATTGTTTGTTTTTATTGAAAACAGGCCCAGAAATGATGTTTGGGGATGTTCTAGATAGAAAAGAAGCCTTTCTAGACAATAAAAATATGTATCTTATATGTCCGAAAAATCGGAAATTTTCCAAAGGGGTTAACCCATGATTTTGGTGAAAAATTCGAACTTTCTTCATTGTTTGTTTTTATTGAAAATAGACCCAGAAATGATGTTTGGGGATGTTCTAGATAGAAAAGAAGCCTTTCTAGATTAATAATAATGTTTATCTTATAGGTCCGAAAAATTGAAAATTTTCCAAAGGGGTTAACCCATGATTTTGGTGAAAAATTCGAACTTTCTTCATTGTTTGTTTTTATTGAAAATAGGCCCAGAAATGATGTTTGGGGATGTTGTAGAAAGAAAAGAAGCTTTTCCGAAAAATCGGAAATTTTCCAAAGGGGTTAACCCATGATTTTGGTCAAAAATTCCAACTTTCTTCATTGTTTGTTTTTATGGAAAATAGGCCCAGAAATGATGTTTGGGGATGTTCTAGGTAGAAAAAAAGCCTTTGTAGACAATAAAAAAATGTATCTTATATGTCTGAAAAATCGGAAATTTTCCAAAGGGGTTAACCCATGATTTTGGTCGATAAATTGAACTTTCTTCATGGTTTGGTTCTATTGAAAATAGGCCCAGAAATGATGTTTGGGGATGTTCTAGGTAGAAAAGAAGCCTTTCTAGACAATAAAAATACGTATCTTATATGTGTGAAAAATCGGAACTTTTCAAAAGGGGTTAAGCCATGATTTTGGTGAAAAATTCGAACTTTCTTCATTGTTTGTTTTTATTGAAAATAGGCGCAGAAATGATGTTTCGGGATGTTGTAGGTAGAAAAGAATCCTTTCTAGACAATAAAAATATAAATCTTATATGTCCGAAAAATCGGAAATTTTCCAAAGAGGTTAACCCATGATTTTGGTCAAAAATTCGAACTTTCTTCATTGTTTGTTTTTATTGAAAATAGGCCGAGAAATGATGTTTGGGGATGTTCTAGATAGAAAAGAAGCTTTTCTAGACAATAAAAAAATGGATCTTATATGTCCGAAAAATGGGAAATTTTCCAAAGAGGTTAACCCATGATTTTGGTCAAAAATTCCAACTTTCTTCATTGTCTGTTTTTATTGAAAATAGGCCGAGCAATGATGTTTGGGGATGTTCTAGATAGAAAAGAAGCTTTTCTAGACAATAAAAAAATGGATCTTATATGTCCGAAAAATGGGAAATTTTCCAAAGAGGTTAAGCCATGATTTTGGTGAAAAATTCGAACTTTCTTCATTGTTTGTTTTTAGTGAAAATAGGCCCAGAAATGATGTTTGGGGATGTTCTAGATAGAAAAAAGCTTTTCCGAAAAAATCGGAAATTTTCCAAAGGGTTAACCCATGATTAAGGTCAAAAATTCCAACTTTCTTCGTTGTTTGTTTTATTGAAAATAGGCCCAGAAATGCTGTTTGGGGATGTTCTAGGTAGAAAAGAAGCTTTTCTAGACAATAAAAATACGTATTTTTATGTCCGAAAAATCGGAAATTTTCCAAAGGGGTTAAGCCATGATTTTGGTAAAAAATTCGAACTTTCTTCATTGTTTGTTTTTATTGAAAATAGGCCCAGAAATGATGTTTGGGGATGTTGTAGATAGAAAAGAAGCCTTTCTAGATAATAAAAATGTTTATCTTATATGTCCGAAAAATTGAAAATTTTCCAAAGGGGTTAACCCATGATTTTGGTGAAAAATTCGAACTTTCTTCATTGTTTGTTTTTATTGAAAATAGGCCCAGAAATGATGTTTGGGGATGTTCTAGATAGAAAAAAAGCCGTTCTAGACAACAAAAAGATGTATCTTATATGTCCGAAAAATCGGAAATTTTCCAAAGGGGTTAACCCATGATTTTGGTCAAAAATTCGAACTTTCTTCATTGTTTGTTTTTATTGAAAATAGGCCCAGAAATGATGTTTGGGGATGTTCTAGATAGAAAAGAAGCTTTTCCGAAAAATCGGAAATTTTCCAAAGGGGTTAACCCATGATTAAGGTCAAAAATTCCAACTTTCTTCATTGTTTGTTTTTATTGAAAATAGGCCCAGAAATGATGTTTGGGGATGTTCTAGATAGAAAAGAAGCCGTTCTAGACAACAAAAAGATGTATCTTATATGTCCGAAAAATCGGAAATTTTCCAAAGGGGTTAACCCATGATTTTGGTGAAAAATTCCAACTTTCTTCATTGTTTGTTTTTATTGAAAATAGGCCCAGAAATGATGTTTGGGGATGTTTTAGGTAGAAAAGAAGCCTTTCTAGACAATAAAAATACGTATCTTATATGTGTGAAAAATCGGAACTTTTCAAAAGGGGTTAACCCATGATTTTGGTCAAAAATTCGAACTTTCTTCATTGTTTGTTTTTATTGAAAACAGGCCCAGAAATGATGTTTGGGGATGTTCTAGATAGAAAAGAAGCCTTTCTAGACAATAAAAATATGTATCTTATATGTCCGAAAAATCGGAAATTTTCCAAAGGGGTTAAGCCATGATTTTGGTGAAAAATTCGAATTTTCTTCATTGTTTGTGTTTATTGAAAATAGGCCCAGAAATGATGTTTGGGGATGTTCTAGATAGAAAAAAAGCTTTTCTAGACAATAAAAAGATGTATCTTATATGTCCGAAAAATCGGAAATTTTCCAAAGGGGTTAACCCATGATTTTGTTGAAAAATTCGAACTTTCTTCACTGTTTGTTTTTATTGATAATAGGCCCAGAAATGATGTTTGGGGATGTTTTAGGTAGAAAAGAAGCCTTTCTAGACAATAAAAATACGTATCTTATATGTCCGAGAAATCGGAAATTTTCAAAAGGGGTTAACCCATGATTTTGGTCAAAAATTCGAACTTTCTTCATTGTTTGTTTTTATTGAAAACAGGCCCAGAAATGATGTTTGGGGATGTTCTAGATAGAAAAGAAGCCTTTCTAGACAATAAAAATATGTATCTTATATGTCCAAAAAATCGAAAATTTTCCAAAGGGGTTAAGCCATGATTTTAGTCAAAAATTCGAACTTTCTTCATTGTTTGTTTTTATTGAAAATAGGCCCAGAAAAAATGTTTGGGGGTGTTCTAGATAATAAAAATATGTCTTTTACATGTCCAAAAAATCGGAAATTTTCAAAAGGGGTTAACGCATAATTTTGGTCAAAAATTCTAACTTTCTCCATTGTTTGTTTTTATTGAAAATAGGCCCAGAAATGGTGTTTGGGGATGTTCTACATTAAAAAGTAGCTTTTCTAGACAATAAAAATATGTATCTTATATGTCCGAAAAATCGGAAATTTTCCAAAGGGGTTAAGCCATGATTTTGGTCAAAAATTAGAACTTTCTTCATTGTTTGTTTTTATTGAAAATAGGTCGAGAAATGATGTTTGGGGATGTTCTAGATAAAAAAGAAGCCTTTCTAGACAATAAAAATATGTATCTTATATGTCCGAAAAATCGGAAATTTTCCAAAGGGGTTAACCCATGATTTTGGTCAAAAACTTGAACTTTCTTCACTTTTTGTTTTTATTGAAAATAGGTCCAGAAATGATTTTTGGGGATGTTCTAGATAGAAAAGAAGCTTTTCCGAAAAATCGGAAATTTTCCAAAGGGGTTAACCCATGATTTTGGTCAAAAACTCCAACTTTCTTCATTGTTTGTTTTTATTGAAAATAGGCCCAGAAATGATGCTTGGGGATGTTCGAGGTAGGAAAAAAGCTTTTCTAGACAATAAAAAAATGGATCTTATATGTCCGAAAAATGGGAAATTTTCCAAAGGGGTTAACCCATGATTTTGGTCAAAAACTCCAACTTTCTTCATTGTTTGTTTTTATTGAAAATAGGCCCAGAAATGATGTTTGGGGATGTTCTAGGTAGAAAAGAAGCTTTTCTAGACAATAAAAATACGTATTTTTTATGTCCGAAAAATCGGAAATTTTCAAAAGGGGTTAAGCCATGATTTTGGTGAAAAATTCGAACGTTCTTCATTGTTTGTTTTTATTGAAAATAGGCCAAGAAATGATGTTTGGGGATGTTGTAGATAGAAAAGAAGCCTTTCTAGATAATAAAAATGTTTATCTTATATGTCCGAAAAATTGAAAATTTTCCAAAGGGGTTAACCCATGATTTTGGTGAAAAATTCGAACTTTCTTCATTGTTTGTTTTTATTAAAAATAGGCCCAGAAATGATGTTTGGGGATGTTGTAGATAGAAAAGAAGCCTTTCTAGATAATAAAAATGTTTATCTTATATGTCCGAAAAATTGGAAATTTTCCAAAGGGGTTAACCCATGATTTTGGTAAAAAATTTCAACTTTCTTCATTGTTTGTTTTTATTGAAAATAGGCCCAGAAATGATGTTTGGGGATGTTCTAGATAGAAAAGAAGCTTTTCTAGACAATAAAAAGATGTATCTTATATGTCCGAAAAATCGGATATTTTCCAAAGGGGTTAACCCATGATTTTGGTCAAAAATTCTAACTTTCCTCATTGTTTGTTTCTATTGAAAATAGGCCCAGAAATGATGTGTGGGAAAGTTCTAGATACAAAAAGAAGCTTTTCTAGACAACAAAAAAGATGTATCTTATATGTCCGAAAAATCGGAAATTTTCCAAAGGGGTTAACCCATGATTTTGGTGAAAAATTCGAACTTTCTTCATTGTTTGTTTTTTATTGAAAATAGGCCCAGAAATGATGTTTGGGGATGTTTTAGGTAGAAAAGAAGCCTTTCTAGACAATAAAAAAAAATACGTATCTTATATGTGTGAAAAAATCGGAACTTTTCAAAAGGGGGTTAAGCCATGATTTTGGTGAAAAATTCGAACTTTCTTCATTGTTTGTTTTTATTGAAAATAGGCGCAGAAATGACGTTTGGGGATGTTCTAGGTAGAAAAGAAGCCTTTCTAGACAATAAAAATACGTATCTTATATGTCCGAAAAATCGGAAATTTTAAAAAGGGGTTAACCCATGATTTTGGTCAAAAATTCCAACTTTCTTCTTTTTTTGTTTTTATTGAAAATAGGCCCAGAAATGATGTTTGGGGATGTTGTAGATAGAAAAGAAGCCTTTCTAGATAATAAAAATGTTTATCTTATATGTCCGAAAAATGGGAAATTTTCCAAAGGGGTTAACCCATGATTTTGGTCAAAAATTCCAACTTTCTTCGTTGCTTGTTTTTATTGAAAATAGGCCCAGAAATGATGTTTGGGAATGTTCTAGGTAGAAAAGAAGCCTTTCTAGACAATAAAAATACGTATCTTATATGTCCGAAAAATCGGAAACTTTCCAAAGGGGTTAACCCATGATTTTGGTCAAAAATTCGAACTTTCGTCGTTGTTTGTTTTTATTGAAAACAGGCCCAGAAATGATGTTTGGGGATGTTCTAGATAGAAAAGAAGCCTTTCTAGACAATAAAAATATGTATCTTATATGTCCGAAAAATCGGAAATTTTCCAAAGGGGTTAAGCCATGATTTTGGTGAAAAATTTGAATTTTCTTCATTGTTTGTGTTTATTGAAAATAGGCCCAGAAATGATGTTTGGGGATGTTCTAGATAGAAAAAAAGCTTTTCTAGACAATAAAAAGATGTATCTTATATGTCCGAAAAATCGGAAATTTTCCAAAGGGGTTAAGCCATGATTTTTGTGAAAAATTCGAACTTTCTTCATTGTTTGTTTTTATTGAAAATAGGCCCAGAAATGATGTTTGGGGATGTTCTAGATAGAAAAGAAGCCTTTCTAGATAATAATAATGTTTATCTTATATGTCCGAAAAATTGAAAATTTTCCAAAGGGGTTAACCCATGATTTTGGTGAAAAATTCGAACTTTCTTCATTGTTTGTTTTTATTGAAAATAGGCCCAGAAATGATGTTTGGGGATGTTGTAGATAGAAAAGAAGCCCCGAAAAATCGAAATTTTCCAAAAAATAAAAATTAACCCATGATTTTTTCAAAAAAAATTCCAACTTTCTTCATTGTTTGTTTTTATGGAAAATAGGCCCAGAAATGATGTTTGGGGATGTTCTAGGTAGAAAAAAAGCCTTTGTAGACAATAAAAAAATGTATCTTATATGTCTGAAAAAGCGGAAATTTTCCAAAGGGGTTAACCCATGATTTTGGTCGATAAATTGAACTTTCTTCATGGTTTGGTTCTATTGAAAATAGGCCCAGAAATGATGTTTGGGGATGTTCTAGGTAGAAAAGAAGCCTTTCTAGACAATAAAAATACGTATCTTATATGTCCGAAAAATCGGAACTTTTCAAAAGGGGTTAAGCCATGATTTTGGTGAAAAATTCGAACTTTCTTCATTGTTTGTTTTTATTGAAAATAGGCGCAGAAATGATGTTTGGGGATGTTGTAGGTAGAAAAGAAGCCTTTCTAGACAATAAAAATACGTATCTTATATGTCCGAAAAATCGGAAATTTTCAAAAGGGGTTAACCCATGATTTTGGTCAAAAATTCCAACTTTCTTCTTTTTTTGTTTTTATTGAAAATAGGCCCAGAAATGATGTTTCGGGATGTTCTAAATAGAAAAGAAGCCTTTCTAGACAATAAAAATATAAATCTTATATGTCCGAAAAATCGGAAATTTTCCAAAGAGGTTAACCCATGATTTTGGTCAAAAATTCGAACTTTCTTCATTGTTTGTTTTTATTGAAAATAGGCCGAGAAATGATGTTTGGGGATGTTCTAGATAGAAAAGAAGCTTTTCTAGACAATAAAAAATGGATCTTACATGTCCGAAAAATGGGAAATTTTCCAAAGAGGTTAACCCATGATTTTGGTCAAAAATTCCAACTTTCTTCATTGTCTGTTTTTATTGAAAATAGGCCGAGCAATGATGTTTGGGGATGTTCTAGATAGAAAAGAAGCTTTTCTAGACAATAAAAAAATGGATCTTATATGTCCGAAAAATGGGAAATTTTCCAAAGAGGTTAAGCCATGATTTTGGTAAAAAATTCGAACTTTCTTCATTGTTTGTTTTTATTGAAAATAGGCCCAGAAATGATGTTTGGGGATGTTCTAGATAGAAAAGAAGCTTTTCCGAAAAATCGGAAATTTTCCAAAAAATCGGGTTAACCCATGATTAAGGTTTTGGTCAAAATTCCAACTTTCTTCGTTGTTTGTTTTTATTGAAAATAGGCCCAGAAATGATGTTTGGGGATGTTCTAGGTAGAAAAGAAGCTTTTCTAGACAATAAAAATACGTATTTTTTATGTCCGAAAAATCGAAAATTTTCCAAAGGGGTTAAGCCATGATTTTGGTAAAAAATTCGAACTTTCTTCATTGTTTGTTTTTATTGAAAATAGGCCCAGAAATGATGTTTGGGGATGTTCTAGATAGAAAAGAAGCCTTTCTAGATAATAAAAATGTTTATCTTATATGTCCGAAAAATTGAAAATTTTTCAAAGGGGTTAACCCATGATTTTGGTGAAAAATTCGAACTTTCTTCATTGTTTGTTTTTATTGAAAATAGGCCCAGAAATGATGTTTGGGGATGTTCTAGATAGAAAAAAAGCCGTTCTAGACAACAAAAAGATGTATCTTATATGTCCGAAAAATCGGAAATTTTCCAAAGGGGTTAACCCATGATTTTGGTCAAAAATTCGAACTTTCTTCATTGTTTGTTTTTATTGAAAATAGGCCCAGAAATGATGTTTGGGGATGTTCTAGATAGAAAAGAAGCTTTTCCGAAAAATCGGAAATTTTCCAAAGGGGTTAACCCATGATTAAGGTCAAAAATTCCAACTTTCTTCATTGTTTGCTTTTATTGAAAATAGGCCCAGAAATGATGTTTGGGGATGTTCTAGATAGAAAAGAAGCCGTTCTAGACAACAAAAAGATGTATCCTATATGTCCGAAAAATCGGAAATTTTCCAAAGGGGTTAACCCATGATTTTGGTGAAAAATTCGAACTTTCTTCATTGTTTGTTTTTATTGAAAATAGGCCCAGAAATGATGTTTGGGGATGTTTTAGGTAGAAAAGAAGCCTTTCTAGACAATAAAAATACGTATCTTATATGTGTGAAAAATCGGAACTTTTCAAAAGGGGTTAACCCATGATTTTGGTCAAAAATTCGAACTTTCTTCATTGTTTGTTTTTATTGAAAACAGGCCCAGAAATGATGTTTGGGGATGTTCTAGATAGAAAAGAAGCCTTTCTAGACAATAAAAATATGTATCTTATATGTCCGAAAAATCGGAAATTTTCCAAAGGGGTTAAGCCATGATTTTGGTGAAAAATTCGAATTTTCTTCATTGTTTGTCTTTATTGAAAATAGGCCCAGAAATGATGTTTGGGGATGTTCTAGATAGAAAAAAAGCTTTTCTAGACAATAAAAAGATGTATCTTATATGTCCGAAAAATCGGAAATTTTCCAAAGGGGTTAACCCATGATTTTGTTGAAAAATTCGAACTTTCTTCACTGTTTGTTTTTATTGAAAATAGGCCCAGAAATGATGTTTGGGGATGTTTTAGGTAGAAAAGAAGCCTTTCTAGACAATAAAAATACGTATCTTATATGTCCGAAAAATCGGAAATTTTCAAAAGGGGTTAACCCATGATTTTGGTCAAAAATTCCAACTTTCTTCATTGTTTGTTTTTATTGAAAACAGGCCCAGAAATGATGTTTGGGGATGTTCTAGATAGAAAAGAAGCCTTTCTAGACAATATAAATATGTGTCTTATATGTCCGAAAAATCGGAAATTTTCCAACGGGGTTAAGCCATGATTTTGGTGAAAAATTCGAATTTTCTTCATTGTTTGTTTTTTTTGAAAATAGGCCCAGAAATGATGTTTCGGGATGTTCTAGGTAGAAAAGAAGCCTTTCTAGACAATAAAAATACGTATCTTATACGTCCAAAAAATCGGAAATTTTCAAAAGGGGTTAACCCATGATTTTGGTGAAAAATTCGAACTTTCTTCATTGTTTGTTTTTATTGAAAATAGGCCCAGAAATGATGTTTGGGGATGTTGTAGATAGAAAAGTAGCCTTTGTAGATAATAAAAATGTTTATCTTATATGTCCGAAAAATTGAAAATTTTCCAAAGGGGTTAACCCATGATTTTGGTGAAAAATTCGAACTTTCTTCATTGTTTGTTTTTATTGAAAATAGGCCCAGAAATGATGTTTGGGGATGTTGTAGATAGAAAAGAAGCTTTTCCGAAAAATCGGAAATTTTCCAAAGGGGTTAACCCATGATTTTGGTGAAAAATTCCAACTTTCTTCATTGTTTGTTTTTATTGAAAATAGGCCCAGAAATGATGTTTGGGGATGTTCTAGGTAGAAAAAAAGCCTTTGTAGACAATAAAAAAATGTATCTTATATGTCCGAAAAATCGGAAATTTTCCAAAGGGGTTAACCCATGATTTTGGTCGATAAATTGAACTTTCTTCATGGTTTGGTTCTATTGAAAATAGGCCCAGAAATGATGTTTGGGGATGTTCTAGGTAGAAAAGAAGCTTTTCTAGACAATAAAAATATGTATCTTATATGTCCGAAAAAATGGGAAATTTTCCAAGGGGGTTAACCCATGATTTTGGTGAAAAATTCGAACTTTCTTTATTGTTTGTTTTTATTGAAAATAGGCCGAGAAATGATGTTTGGGGATGTTCTAGATAGAAAAGAAGCTTTTCTAGACAATAAAAAGATGTATCTTTTATGTCCGAAAAATCGGAAATTTTCCAAAGGGGTTAACCCATGATTTTAGTCAAAAATTCCAACTTTCTTCATTGTTTGTTTTTATTGGAAATAGGCCCAGAAATGATGTTTGGGGATGTTCTAGGTAGAAAAAAAGCCTTTGTAGACAATAAAAATATGTATCTTATATGTCCGAAAAATCGGAAATTTTTAAAAGGGGTTAACCCATGATTTTGGTCGATAAATTGAACTTTCTTCATGGTTTGGTTCTATTGAAAATAGGCCCAGAAATGATGTTTGGGGATGTTCTAGGTAGAAAAGAAGCCTTTCTAGACAATAAAAATATGTATCTTATATGTCCGAAAAAATGGGAAATTTTCCAAGGGGGTTAAGCCATGATTTTGGTTAAAAATTCGAATTTTCTTCATTGTTTGTTTTTATTGAAAATAGGCCCAGAAATGATGTTTGGGGATGTTCTAGATAGAAAAGAAGCTTTTCTAGACAATAAAAAGATGTATCTTATATGTCCGAAAAATCGGAAATTTTCCAAAGGGGTTAACCCATGATTTTGGTCAAAAATTCCAACTTTCTTCATTGTTTGTTTTTATTGAAAATAGGCCCAGAAATGATGTTTGGGGATGTTCTAGGTAGAAAAGAAGCCTTTGTAGACAATAAAAATATGTATCTTATATGTCCGAAAAATCGGAAATTTTCCAAAGGGGTTAACCCATGATTTTGGTGCAAAAATTGAACTTTCTTCATGGTTTGTTTTTATTGAAAATAGGCCCAGAAATGATGTTTGGGGATGTTCTAGATAGAAAAGAAGCTTTTCTAGACAATAAAAAGATGTATCTTATATGTCCCAAAAATGGGAAATTTTCCAAAGGGGTTAACGCATGATTTTAGTCAAAAATTCGAATTTTCTTCATTGTTTGTTTTTATTGAAAATAGGCCCAGAAATGATGTTTGGGGATGTTCTAGATAGAAAAGAAGCTTTTCTAGACAATAAAAAGATGTATCTTATATGTCCGAAAAATCGGAAATTTTCCAAAGGGGTTAACCCATGATTTTGGTCAAAAATTCCAACTTTCTTCATTGTTTGTTTTTATTGAAAATAGGCCCAGAAATGATGTTTGGGGATGTTCTAGGTAGAAAAAAAGCCTTTGTAGACAATAAAAAAATGTATCTTATATGTCCGAAAAATCGGAAATTTTCCAAAGGGGTTAACCCATGATTTTGGTCGATAAATTGAACTTTCTTCATGGTTTGGTTCTATTGAAAATAGGCCCAGAAATGATGTTTGGGGATGTTCTAGGTAGAAAAGAAGCTTTTCTAGACAATAAAAATATGTATCTTATATGTCCGAAAAAATCGGAAATTTTCAAAAGGGGTTAACCCATGATTTAGGTCAAACATTCGAACTTTTTTCGTTGTTTGTTTTTATTGAAAATAGGCCCAGAAATGATGTTTGGGGATGTTCTAGGTAGAAAAGAAGCCTTTCTAGACAATAAAAATACGTATCTTATCTGTCCGAAAAATGGGAAATTTTCCAAAGGGGTTAACCCATGATTTTGGTCAAAAATTCCAACTTTCTTCATTGCTTGTTTTTATTGAAAATAGGTCCACAAATGATGTTTGGGGATGTTCTAGGTAGAAAAGAAGGCTTTGTAGACAATAAAAATATGTATCTTATATGTCCGAAAAATCGGAAATTTTCAAAAGGGGTTAACCCATGATTTTGGTTGAAAAATTGAACTTTCTTTATGGTTTGTTTTTATTGAAAACAGGCCCAGAAATGATGTTTGGGGATGTTCTAGATAGAAAAGAAGCCTTTCTAGACAATAAAAATATGTATCTTATATGTCCGAAAAATCGGAAATTTTCCAAAGGGGTTAACCCATGATTTTGGTCAAAAATTCGAACTTTCTTCATTGTTTGTTTTTATTGAAAATAGGCCCAGAAATGATGTTTGGGGATGTTCTAGATAGAAAAGAAGCCTTTCTAGACAATAAAAATATGTATCTTATATGTCCGAAAAATCGGAAATTTTCCAAAGGGGTTAAGCCATGATTTTGGTCAAAAATTCCAACTTTCTTCATTGTTTGTTTTTATTGAAAATAGGCCCAGAAATGATGTTTGGGGATGTTCTAGGTAGAAAAAAAGCCTTTGTAGACAATAAAAATATGTATCTTTTATATCCGAAAAATCGGAAATTTTCAAAAGGGGTTAACCCATGATTTTGGTGGAAAAATTTACTTTCTTCATGGTTTGGTTCTATTGAAAATAGGCCCAGAAATGATGTTTGGGGATGTTCTAGGTAGAAAAGAAGCCTTTCTAGACAATAAAAATATGTATCTTATACGTCCGAAAAATCGGAAATTTTGAAAAGGGGTTAACCCATGATTTTGGTCGAAAAATCGAACTTTCTTCATGGTTTGTTTTTATTGAAAATAGGCCTAGAAATGATGTTTGGGGATGTTCTAGATAGAAAAGAAGCCGTTCTAGACAATAAAAATATGTATCTTATATGTCCGAAAAATCAGAAATTTTCGAAAGGGGTTAACCCAAAACTTCGAACTTTCTTCATTGTTTGTTTTTATTTAAAATAGGCCTAGATTGAGAAGATCGCCATAAAATCGCTAAATAACCCTGTAAGCAGGAATAGGGTGGTTGTGAGCATAGGACGCGACTGTTTAGCATTGGTTTGTGCCATGCACAGAAACTACAAACGCTGTTTCCAGAGAAGTGTACTTTAAAACCCAAATGCCATCGTAGATTCTCAGGAAGCTTTGGTTACTTTACACAAGGGTGATCTCCGTGCAGTTCCTTGGCGTTCAACAGGATCTGCTGTTTTAGGCGGGAAATTACATTTATCAATCCATTTGATCAGGTGACACGTGATGTGTGAGGTGTTGCCAAAGTAAAACTGTCCCAGTTAGTCTTCGTCGCTATCGGCCGCAAGTACAACATCTTGAGACGTGTCCTAAAAGAAAGGCAACACAATTAAGTAATGGGTCCATTATTGGAAATGGCGTTCTCCAGCGAAGAAACCACTTCCTCCCCGGTAATCCCTCTGACGTTGAGCTAAATGTGTACTTCCAAGAGGGAATTGTTTATTCAAATTTGTTCCAAGTATTAAGGTTTAATATACTGCCCTGTTTCTGCCACAGAAGCGCGGAAGGGGAATAAAAGTATTGCTACTTCGCTCTAGAGGGCATATTAGCACGCAACAAGGTTATTCAGTATTGCGTCTCAAACTCATATATTCATTGTTATGACTCTTCTATGCCTTGAAACACAGCGATGATCCCATCCTGTCTTAGGCCCCGTCCACACTAATGTGTTTTCGTTTGATATTGCATACATTTCGATGCGTTTAGGCCTTCCGTCCACACTAATACGCTGAGCGTTTTCATCGAAAACTCACCCATATCTTACTAGTGTAGACGGTCAAAAAAGTTCGAAAACGCATCAAAATAAAAACGATGACCGAAAATATCACAGGCGCGTATGTTTGTAGCATGCGCATAGAGTTCAACTTACGTCACAACGTGTAATTCTATCGTTTTCGAACGTTTTAGTGTGGACGGTCGAAAACCATCGAAACAGTAGTGTGGACGCGAATCGACCGATGCGTTTTCGACGACAAAAACGCGTACCTTTGGAAAACGCATTTGTGTTTCCCATTCCACGAAGAAGAGTAATCAGGATAATTATCGATATTTCGCCCCTTAAGTTAACATACGCAAACCGAAGTAACGCAGACGGATTACACAATCCAATCCAATCATTTGCAGCGTAGACTTTTTCGCGTCACTGACAAACTGCCACGTACACGTGAATTGTTACCAGAAAAACATGGGCTCGGAATACTTACATGCTTTGCTGAAGCGCTGAAAAACATGGATTTGAACTGCAAAGAATAAAATCAACAAAACGAAAGCCGGTGTCAACAACAGACAATAGGATAATAAAAATAAACGTACGATGAAGAAAATTTTACCTGCGCGAACCGCATTTAACAGGAGCTACCGAAAAACTCCGCTTAAACGCCCTAAAATCATTGTAACTAAGGGCTTTTAAGAGGGGTTTTAAACGGTGGGCAGAACAGGGCCTCAAGGCCTCAGTTATCTTAGCCTGTTCACAGACCCTCTATTTTCTCTTCAAAGTCCGTCGAGTGCGCGTGATAAAAACAAAAACCGCGGGGGATTCGAAAATAACGAAAAGAAAAATAAAACAACTTCCGTGTACAGGCTACAGTAATCTCAGTCCAAGGCTCTTTGGTAGTTTGTAGTAAGGCAAGATTAACCAGAAACAGCATGTATACTAGAATCACCTTTTTGTGGGGTGGAGTCCCTGGAATGAAGTCATAGTCATCATTAGCCTCTACCTCCATGAAGCTTTCTTCAGGATCCGGTTCATGTTTTCTTGTCTTCTTTTGTCCGCTTATGTTTTGTGATTTAGCATCAGGGCTTGTACAACTGCTGGTTCCTAGAGAGGGCTAACAGGATAAGAGCAGTCATAATGAAAAGTTAGTGAGAGATGGAGCGTATGAACTATCAAACTTCGTTTTTAGTGGCTACGTCGACAAGAACGGGCACCACACGACTGTTTTTTGTTAAATACCGTAAAATTCCGAAAATTCCGAAAATAAGCCCCTCCAAATTGTAACGCAAAAAACCCTCCGTTAAATCGCCCCTCCGAATATAAGCACCCCGGGGGGCTTGTACATGGAATTTGCTCTCAAATTCAAAGTAAAACAAAGCAAAAATGGCAAATTTCCTTCCCACTACAAGCTAGCACAATCGATTCTGAAACGCAAATTTCCCTCCGTACATAAGCCCCTCCGAATATAAGCCCCTGTAAAAATAAGCCCCTCAATAGGGCCTTTGAAAAATACAAGCCCCGGGGCTTATTATCGGAATTTTACGGTATCTGTACGAAGAAGTGAATATTGTCTAGATTTTCTATAGCAGAAGGACGGTTAAAATTTTCTAGATGACCGTTTACTAATCTCCCTAGGATTTTTTGGAAGTTAAATTTTTCACATTTCACTATCAATCGTAGAAAAAGGCAATCTAAAATTTTCGGATTCGAAGATGTGAGAGAGAAAAATCACAAACATTCTCACCTTTATGAACCGTTAAATTGAAGCAAAATTTTTAGACTTCAATAGCACTTAAGCCCAACTAAATTCGATAAGGATGACCGAACAGATCAAAATGTTACAGCGCTGCTTAGAATACATTCATTTCTAGAGGCCTAAAAGTACTCCAGTAAAATCCAACTAGTGTTCTATTATCAATGCTGCATTCTGATTGGTTGAGCTACTACTAGGCTATATTTTATAGCCCACTAGTAGCGAAAAGCGCCGGCTTTGAAAACCAAAACAATAGCGGCTGAATCGCGTTTTGCTAGCTAAAGTTGTTTTTTCTCGATATTTTTGACCAGCTAGTTGGATTTTACTAAACAATTATTCCTCTCATTGTATTTAGGAGGGAAGCGTCGAATGGGTGCCCCTAGATAAGGTGAATTTACCACCTTAAAACATACTTTTCAAGTGCTAGTAGCCCTTCTTCAGAGAGCAGTATCACGAGAGAAGAAAGGTTACAAGACCGTTCACAACCTTCACATGAACGCACGGATTGGACACGAGTGTAAATGTGAGAAATGTGAGATGACGGGGTGTGGGGACGGGATGCATTCTGCCGCCCTTACGGCTACGACAACGGCTATATAAGGAATATCAGCCCGCGTACAGACCCCACTCCCCTCAGAAAAAATCGGTGAAGAGCCCCTTCTCCGATTTTTCCCGAGGGGAGGGGGGGATCTGTACGCCAGCTAAAGGAATATCTGCTAAGTTTTACCCACGAGGTCTATACTTTGGCAAAATTTTGTACTAATTAAAACATGACCCCAAATTTCTTATCGCTATCTGATTCTTACCATGTCCACGTTCTTCAGAAACGAGACCTCTGTAGAAAACGGAGAAGATGTAATAAATAACAATGACGAATTTGTTTTCAGAGTTGTAAGTTAAATGGTTACTGAATTGATGGCTCTTTGAAAGACAAAAAGAAGGAAATAGCATATATTTGGGGGGTTAAAGGAATTAGCGGCAGTTAGTTAAAGTTTGTTCAGCTACATGAAACAAAACTACAGCGGAATCGCGATATAATGAATCGAATTTTTCCCACATATTTTACTATCGCTGAGGCGAAGATCATCATTCGTAATACCGAGGTCTTTCAGTTGTGTAATCGGTTGTATTAAAACTGTCATACCTGTTACAGAACTGGATGGAGTCTGTATTGGCTTAGCACTGCCATGGCTAACAAAATGTTAAGGAAGACAACAAGAGAAAATCGAAGCAAATTTCACGAGACCAAAAGCCGCAGAGAGCAACCACCATATTAGGCCTACGTCACGGCATTTACACGGACTGGTTTATTTTCACGCGGAAATGGAAACCCCGCTCCGTCTGTGAGCGCGCATGAAAAAGGAAAATTGATCATTAAAAGGTCAGAAATACCATGCATTTTCAGGTCTGCAGGTCAGTTTTGCTGTCTGGTTTGTGGGACTTGAAATATACTCTAAAATCGCAACAAAACCGTTCTAAAAATATACTGGTTGGTGAATGCATCGTGATACGAGAATATGGAAGCTGCTCGCTCCCTGGTGAATGTACAGTCCACTCTGTTTCAACGAACACCTATGTTGGTATCAACCAGTCCCCTCCTTTAACTCTATATACAGATTATTATTCATTCAAAATATTTCTCTGTTTCCAGCTTGTATCGTTGATCAAATTTGGAAGACGTTACCCATATTCGGAAAATGACGTCAATTGTACAGGGTAATCGCCAGAAAAAGGGACCCCAACCGAGAGACCCTGCCTGGGGACGAGGTTGCATTGTTTTGGAACAACGGCAGGAAATGGCCGAACATTCCACACGTTTTGCAAAGAAATATCGAAGGGTGTTATCCGCCTTGCTCGATCTATATAATTATTCAGATCATATGAAAGGCGATCCATTAATTACTAAATATACATAAAGGATACGTAGAGGTGTCAGCGGTCTCCTGACTGGCCTCGTGAATGACTGACAGTTCCTTTCTTCCAGTGGTAAACAACTCTGCAAAAAAAGCACCCCAACAAAAATTGGGTCTGAATTTAATGCAGTTAAATGCAATTTAACAGAGTTAACAACAAGGAGCGCTTGTTTCACCTTGCTGGCCAGCGGTGTGTGCGAGATGCGCATGTACCAAGATCCATCATGCTCTGGGACTTGTGTGCATCTTAGC
Organism: Porites lobata; assembly: GCA_942486035.1. Classification (NCBI taxonomy): domain Eukaryota; kingdom Metazoa; phylum Cnidaria; class Anthozoa; order Scleractinia; family Poritidae; genus Porites; species Porites lobata. The sequence continues at coordinate 3,441,652 of CALNXK010000023.1, read as the reverse complement.
GTGGTCTACTGCATTTAGCGTTCGGCCATTTCAGTGCGTTCAGCAACTTTTAGTGCGCTTTATTCAGCGTGGGTGTATAACAAACGTTGTGACTCAAAAATCTTGCTATGTAAGCCGTGGAAATAAGAGGGTAATATTTTACGATTAGTTTTCTGATATTGTTCTTACCTTGATAGGGAAAGGAATCGCTGAAGAAGTCATCCAGAACGGAACTTTTATTTGCGTCTACACTTCTGTCACATCAGAAAAATATAATCAAGAGTCACTGTAAAGGACTCTGCGCATAGTATAGCTTAATGAGTATTTTAGGCGGAAAAGTGCCACTCAGATTGGACTGTTCTCTTATTTCCAAAAATAGAGAGATCGTTTGGTATAGTAGAACCTTTCGTATAACGACCAACCTAGGAAATAGGCAGTTTAAAAAAGGGTCATTTAAAAGAATCGAGGGGCGTGGTCAAATGCCGATTGTAATGAGCGTATCAAACAACAACACTACTGTGGAACCTCGATATAACAAAAGGCCAAGGCGCTGGCAAAATTCGTTCGCTATAACAAGGTTTCGTTACATTATCGAGGTTCTTTTCCATATGTTTTATGGGGTAAAAAAATAGTTCGTTACATCGAAGACTTCGTTAAATAGAGGTTCGTTAAATGGGGTTCCACTGTACATTCAAGCAAACCCGGGCGGGGCGATGACTTACAGTTCAAAGGTGCGAAGGAAATGTACGGTAAAATATAAAACAAACAGTAGCTTTGTTATTTTTATAGTGACGATGGACGCGTCTGAAACACAGTAAAATGCCGCATAAAATGACATGTAGGCTTGAGATTTCAGCTTAAGGTTGGTCGCTTGATACAAGGCGAGAAGGCTCCATTGAACACTGCCGGGAAAAAATACACAGACTACAAAGGCAAAAAATCAGGACGCTGAAAAGTGGCTGCTTAATACAGGGTCGTTATATATTGACAGGTTCTATTGTATTCGTTGGAAATATGACTGAAATGACAGCACTGATCACTCCACTAACTTCAGTAAGATCCTCTTTGTCCTTTCACTCAAACTTTAGGACCGAAAAGAAGACGCTACTGTTACACATGATTATGTATGTTAAAAACTTGTCTTCTCGCTTAAGCCTACTACTTTGTGCGGAATAAGAATGAAAGCCACTAAAGGAAAGAACAGCAGCACTTTACTGAGCAAGTTGCGTTTGCTTAAGGTCTAACACCTGATTGGCTGAGAAATTGACGCCAGACTCTTTAGCTACTCAAACAGCGAAGCTTTTGCGAAATTATAACACAACTGAAAAGTACACTAGCAGCCTACATAGATGACGCACAAGTGCGGGCACGAGTTAAGCGATAGGCGCGAGGGCCAAGGACACACGCGCGTCGTCCTCCGTCGCGACCACTGTCTTAGTTTGTAAACGTCTCATGTGCCTGCTATGAAGCCTACTTCACCAAAAGCTGGTGATAATATTTTTGGACTTATTTCATAGAAAATGAAGAGGGTTATTACACTGAAATACATCACCCATACCTTTGGCTTGCCGGTTTTTGTTCTGTTTTCGTAGTTTTACGATTTGTGCCTTTGCTTTCCTGTTCTCGAGTATTAGGTGATGACAATGGAGCTTTGCCCTGTAACACGTGATCGATCTCAGAAATATCCAAGTCGTCATCGTCATCATCATTAAACATTGCATCATCCTGTTCATGGTTGTTAACAGCGTCTCTTTCACGAACGTTTTCTGTCGCGTCAGTGTTGTTATGTGTTGTAGCAGTTGCCTTCCGTTGCACCGTTTTCGTTTTCGCAGAACTGTGAAGAAAAACACGTCCTGTTAATACTAAACGCTTTTGTTGTTGTCCTTTCTCCTTGTAACAAGAGAAGTCCCTCGCCTAAGCGTTAACCTACGAGCAAGCTCTCCGTTTTGGGGATATCGTGAAAAGTATGCGCGCGAGTAGCACGCAAGAGAAGACGCAACAGCGGGGAGAGAAAGGAGACCTGCGCGTAGACGTTTTCTACTTCCTTCACTGCACGCAAAGAGCAATACGAGGCATTTGGGAAATTTGAACCAGCACTCAATGACAACAAGAAAATATAACTGGGAAAAGGATTCGCATTCTAGTTTGCGCCCGCTGCTGATGCTAATTGTACTTTGAGAACTTTGTCATCTACAGCCTTCACCAATTTACCTCCAGATAAACAAGTGCAAACGATAAGACGCACAGTAAAGAAAAAAAAAGTCAAATTCACTTCCAAGGTTTCTTGATTAAATTACTCTGCCACTTTTGAGCTTCACAATTTTAATTCAACCTTAGAGCAATCTTAAGGCAATTAATAAAATACGACACTTAACAAGCTGCAGTCAAACAAACGATTCGAGAAGCAATGTATATTAATCAAGCGGTAACGGATTAATTTTGTAACGTTTTGTTTGCCCACTTACTGCAAAATAAGACGCCGGCTTCATCGATGCTTTTTAAAAAGATTAAACAACAGCGAATGAAACCGCAACGAAAGCGCGCGAGAATCAAACTCCAACGCACGAGATTCAACAGTGTGTGCACGAGTATCAAATTGAGCGCGCGACAGTTAACGAGGGCGCGCAAGCATAAACGGACACGAAAGCTAATAACAACGCGCAAATGGTCGATGAAACGAGATCACATAACAATTCGAGTCGCCAAGAGCGCGGAATGGTTACTTATACTTAGAGCGGATCAATTTCAATAAAAAGATCTAAAGAATTTTCGGGACTTCCACAGGCGCACAACGAGCGACAATTTTTAAACGCAATAAATTGAAATCAATCCACATCACTTATATATAAAGCGTGACCTGTAAAGTGGCACGCGTGTTAACAGTTGAAAACATGTACTCCGCAGATTTTATTATAAAATTTCTTTACTTAACGGATCGGGAGTGAAAATACGCATCAACTCAATGAGGCGGAGTTTCACAAAATTTATTCCAAAGCTTTGATTTCATCAATTTGTTTCACAGGTACTTGACATCTTATTTCAACAATGGAGACAAAAGCCAAGCCTCACAAGTAATCAAACAATAGAGGAGCGAGGTAATTTACTAATAAAGTCACTAACATGTTTATTGTTAAAATGGTTTATTTTGCCGCCCACGAATCATCATCAAGCGTCACGGAACTACCTATCTAAAGAAGTCAATATTTCAAACGATCATTCATCCTTCCAGTTTGACTTGTAAACAACACTTTTCGTTACAAGATTCACCCAAGTACAGTGCGAAATTTTACGAACAACTATGGCTTCAAGAGCGAACTTGAAAAGACCAGTTCCAGAGGAAGAACGTAAGTTATAGAATCTCATTTTCTCAATTCATACCTTCGGAATTAAATTTGCAGTTTCTGGGTCAACTTAAGAGACGACTTACGAGTTTAATCAACTTAAGTAAAAAGCGTGCGGAACTCGCGAGCATCATAGTATTATTGCAAAACTTTATATTCTTGTAAAATGTTTTGAAACTTTTCATGATATATAATCAGCTCTTAAAGTTTCATCTACAGTTTAGGTTCTGATAAAATTTTACGCATCATAATCAAACATAAGACGAAAGACATTGCAGAGATCAATCGAACTAAGTCAAAATCAATTTAACCGCCAAAATTCAGTCTCCGTTAAGCTTAAGCACGTCGTCGAAGAATTGTAAATTCGACACTTTGCGAGACATTCTAATGACGTTTATATTCCGAAACTTCCTTGACGTTTAACTACACTAGCTTTTACAAGGAACTAGTTGTCACAACTGAACACGACTTTCTTGTTAATTTCCAGGTGACGCTCAGCGCAAAAGACGCCGCAGAACTGCTTTTACAGACCAGCAACTTGATCGTTTAGAGCAGTCGTTTGAACAAGAAAGATTCCCAGGAATCCAGATTAGGGAAGAGCTTGCGCAGGAGCTTAACATCGGAGAAGACAGAATCCAGGTAAGATGTTTGTTCACAAATACATGAATTTCAACTGAGTAAATACACACAACCGTTACTGGTCGTTTCGATACAAGTTTATTCAGTCGAGGTGTAAACAGTTTCACGTCCTTGGCTTAAGAAACGAAGGATATTTATCCAAAACGTGGTTGGTGTTCACGCGAAAACTATACTTGAAGAGAACAAAATTATTGTGCGATTTCACTGCTTGAGTTGGTATCAAAACGACCGAATGAGAATGCTTATTGATACAAGAAAGTGTTGGTAGGGATTTCAAGATGTCATTTCTCATTCCTTTACTTTACAAAAATCTCCGTTGATTATTATTCTCTTATAAACATGCAACTAACAAAGAAAATCGTCACACATACCAGTTTGGGATTAGCTATAATAATTGAATTAGACTTTTTAAATAAAATGTTAGAGTGTAACCATTCAAATGGAATTAACCAATTGGTTTGATTTTTCGCCCTTCGGGAAGTCAAGAGTTCAACTTTTTGTCTAACTATCAGTGCATTTTCATTTTTTTTAGCAGAAGTTAAGTGTTTATTTTTGGTTAATGACTTAGTTGGGTACTGCTTTTCCTGACGTTTTATTTTCACCTTTAGGTCTGGTTCCAGAATCGCCGTTCAAGATGGCGCAAAAGCTTAAAAAATAAACCTGCCAAGGACCTTAGAAGTGAAGTCAGTATCCCACACATGTTCCAGCCGTCGCTTGCCACTTTCCAGCCGTCCCTGCAGCCGGCACCCTTCAGATCACGTGAGCCATTTTTCCCGCCATTTACCAGCAGCCCTTCCTTCCTATCCTTCTATGACAATATGGCGCCCGTCGCTTCACAAGGTTCACAAACTGTCAGCGTATTACTTGGTCCGCGTGTATCAGCGTCAGTGAGCCCGCCGTTCAGTTGCAGTGCTTCCCCCTCGTTCAGCTACGAAGAACAGTTCCAGGCACCCTGCGTTAAATCTCGCTACTCGGCCGACGACTTTTTAGCGGCAGTTACTTTAGCCAGTGGCTTTCAGCGCGAGAATTAGTTGAACGCATTTTCTAGCCTTAGCATCGGATGTATTTTTAACGTATCTGATTTTTGTATTTCATTTTAAGGAATAAGATTTCAATGTACTTGTAAATCATTCAAGAATTCGAAGGTCCATTGCTGATCATTCACTAGCACGATACAAAAAGGATGAAGATTAATGGTGTTCAAAGGATGTTAAATAGTTTCAAAATTTTTATGAGGCTCATGTACACAATAAAGAATTGACAATTTTTTTTCAGTAGTGAGTGAGTCCCGCTTTTAGAGTCTTCAACCGATCGAGACCATCATTTCGCCGAGACAAGAGTTAATTTTAATTAACTTTTAACACCGTCATCAATATTCCACACTTGAGCGGAGCGCTTCTAACAGAACACAGGAGGTGGAATTGAGTAAAATTCAAGACATTTCATCTTTTTGATATTTGATGCTAACCATTATGGGGAGGGGGTGGGGTGGGTGGGTCGTCCGTAGTTTTTTCGCATATTTGAATGCGGCTGCTGGGACTCACATCGCAGTATTTCACATGAAAACAAGAACGGGATTCGGGTATCGATGATTAGCGCGGGATACGGGCTTCAGCGATTTTATATATGAATTCAAGTAATGCTTTAAAATAGGAAAATTTTGCATGAGCAAAAATGCAAAGGTTAGCCCATGTATAACAGACATCCCCTCACTGTACACAGGCTATGCAAAAGTCTGATGGAACTTTGAATGCACTCGACCAGGAGCCACCCAAAAAGAGAGGCGCGATCGCATTGAAACCCGAATTACACGTCATCGCAGCCAATTCGTCAATGATTGAAGTTTTCCAACTTCACAGTGATTTTTGCACCTTATCGAATCATTGCGCCCGCTGCTGATGCGCCCTGTATTTTGAGAACTTTATAAAAGGCATTAGTCATCAACGGCCTTCACCAATTTACCTCCAGATAAACAAGTGCAAAGGATAAGACGCACAGTAAAGAAAAAAAGTCAAATTCACTTCCAAGGTTTCTTGATTAAATTACTCTGCCACTTATGAGCTACACAATTTTAATTCAACCTTACCATACAACACTTAACAAGCTGCAGTCACACAAACGATTCGAGAAGCGATGTATATTAATCAAGCGATAACGCGTTAATTTTGTCAAGTTTTGTTTTCCCACTCACTGCAAAATAAGATGCCGGCTTCACCAATGGCTTTTAAAAAGATTAAACAACAATGAATGAGACCACAACTAAAACGCGCAAGAATCAAACTCCGACGCACAAGATTCAACAGTGTGCGCACGAGTATCAAATTAAGCGCACAAAAGTTAACGAGAGCGCGCAAGCATAAACGGACACGAAAGCTAACAACGACGCGCAAATGGTCGATGAAATGAGACCGCATAACAATTCGAGTCGCCAAGAGCGGGCTAATTTCAAGAAAAAGATCCAAAAATTTTTCGGACTTCCAGAGGCGCACACCCGGAGATAACTTTTAAACACAATAAAAGTTAGCTCCATCCATATCACTTATATAAGCGTGACCTGTAAAGTGGCACGCGTCGTAACGGTTGAAAACATGTACTCCTCAGATTTTATTATAAAATTTCTTTACTTAACGGATCGACAGTGAAAATAAGCATTAAGTCAATGAGGCGGAGATTCACCTAATTTATTCCAAAAGCTTTGATTTCATCAAATTGTTTCACAAGTACTTGACATCTTATTTTAACAATGGAGACAAAAGCTAAGCCTCACAAGTGATCAAACAATAGAGGTGCGAAGTAACTTACTAATAAAGACGCTAAAATGTTTATTGTTAAACTGGTTTATTCTGCCACCCACGAATCATCATCAAGCGTCACGGAACCAGGTATATAAAGAAGTCAATATTTCAAACGATCATTCATCCTTTCAGTTTGACTTGTAAACAACACTTGTCGTTCAAAGATTCACCTAAGCACAGTGCGAAATTTTACGAACACCGATGGCTTCAAGAGCGAACTTGAAAAGACCAGCTCCAGAGGAAGAACGTAAGTTATAGAATCTCATTTTCTAAATTCATATCTTCGGAATTTAATTGGCAGTTCTTCTTGGTCAACGTAGAGACGACAAACGGGTTTAATCAACTTTAAGTGAAAAGCGTGCAAAACTCGCGCGCATCATAGTAATATTGTGAAACTTCATATTCTTGAAAAACGTTTTGAAAATTTTCATGATATAAAATCAGCTCTTAAAGTTTCATCTACACTTTATGTTCTGATAAAATATTACGCATCATAATCAAACATAAGACGAAAGACATTACAGAGATCAATCGAATCAAGTCAAAATCAATTTATCCACGAAAATTCAGTCTCCGTTAAGCTTAAGCACTCCGTTGAAGAATTGTAAATTCCACACTTTGCGAGACATTCTAATGACGTTTATATTCCGAGACTTCCTTGACATTTAACTACACCAGCTTTTAAAAGGAGCTAGTTATCACAACTAAACACGACTTTCTTGTTAATTTCCAGGTGACGCTCAGCGCAAAAGACGCCGCAGAATTGCTTTTACAGACCAGCAACTTGATCGTTTAGAGCAGTCGTTTGAACAAGAAAGATTCCCAGGAATCCAGATTAGGGAAGAACTTGCGCAGGAGCTTAACATCGGAGAAGACAGAATCCAGGTAAGATGTTTGTACACAAATATATGAATTTCATCTGAGTAAATACACAAACGTTACTGGTCGTTTCGATACAAGTTTATTCAGTCGAGGTGTAAACAGTTTCAGGTCCTTGGCTTGAAGAACGAAGAATATTTATCCAAAATGTGTTTGGTGTTCACGCGAAAGCTATACTTGAAGAGAACAAAATTTTTATGCGATTTCACTGCTTGAGTTCGTACCGAAACGACCGAATGAGAATGCCTATTGATAAAAGAAAGCGTTGGTAGGGTTTTCAAGATGTCATTTCTCAATTCCTTTACTTTACAAAAATCTCCGTTGATTATTATTCTCTTATAACCATGTAACTAACAAAGAAAATCGTCACATTTACCAGTCTGGGATAAGCTATAATAATTGAATTGAACTTTTTATATAAAATGTTGAATGTTGAATGTGACCATTCAAATGGAATTAACCACTTGGTTTGATTTTTCGCCCTTTGGAACGTCAAGTGTTGAACTAACTATCAGTGCATTTTAATTTTTTTTTTGCAGAAGTTAAGTGTTTATTTTTGGTTAAGTGACTTAGTTGGGTACTGCTTTTCCTGACGTTTTATTTTCACTTTTAGGTCTGGTTCCAGAATCGCCGTTCAAGATGGCGCAAAAGCTTAAAAAATAAACCTGCCAAGGACCTTAGAAGTGAAGTCAGTATCCCACACATGTTCCAGCCGTCGCTTGCCACTTTCCAGCCGTCCCTACAGCCGGCACCCTTCAGATCACGTGAGCCATTTTTCCCGCCATTTACCAGCAGCCCTTCCTTCCTATCCTTCTATGACAATATGGCGCCCGTCGCTTCACAAGGTTCACAAACTGTCAGCGTATTACTTGGTCCGCGTGTATCAGCTTCAGTGAGCCCGCCGTTCAGTTGCAGTGCTTCCCCCTCGTTCAGCTACGAAGAACAGTTCCAGGCACCCTGCGTTAAATCTCGCTACTCGGCCGACGACTTTTTAGCGGCAGTTACTTTAGCCAGTGGCTTTCAGCGCGAAAATTAGTTGAACACATTTTCTAGCCAAAGAATCCGATCTATTTTTAACGTATTCTGATTTTTGTATTTCATTTTCAAGAATAAAATTTCAATGTAAGTGGAACTCACTGAAGAATTCGAAGGTTCATTGTTGATCATTCACTAGTACAATACAGACAAGGATGAAGATTAACGAAGTTCCAAAGATGTTAAATAGTTTCAAATGTTTAAAGAGGTTCATGTACACAATAAAGAATTGACAATTTAATTTCAGTAGTGAGTCCTGCTTTAAGAGTCTTCAACAGATGGAGACCATCATTTTTTCATTTACCTTCATCAATATTCCACACTTTAGCGGAGCACTTCTAACAGAACATAGGAGGTGGAATTGAGTAACATTTAAGACATTTCATCTTTTTGATTTTTGATGCTAACCACTATTAGGAGGGGTCCTCCGTAGTTTTTCCGGTATATCTAATCGAGATTTGGCCGATTTGAATGCGGCTGCTGGGATTCACTTTGCAGTATTTCACATGAAAACAAGAACGGGATTCGGGTATCTTTGATTAGCAGGACATGGGCTTGAGCGATTTTATATATGAAACTCGGAAAAAGAATGTACGATTAAACGAAAAAATACTCGGTAGGAAACTTCGAAACAATCTTCCTACATTTCTCAGTCTGTTATTGACATGATAATCAGAGACCATAGCGCTTTTGTTTCCTAACGTAGTTTGTCCAATTAGACTATTTACAAGACTACTATTTATAGGACTACTATGTACAGCACAGGCCGCAGGAATTGCAGAATTACAGGCGCGTAAAATGCGCGCAATATGATGAATTTACACGCACGCAACATGCAAAATACACGCGTGTAACGAGTTCTTATACGCAGCCTTACTACACGCAAATTTGCGTGTATTTTTACTGTAACTGATTTCCCTGGTCATAAGAAACGCAAGTTGTGTCTGTTGCCATACAACTGCATATGGTGATTGCTGTGAGGGTTTCCTGTCATCTCGCCACCAGACCACCTTGCCACCAAGAAAATTGCCACCAAGAAGTTGATTCGCCACCAACCTTGTTCACAGATCTGTCTGTCTTGACCGAAATCCCAAGTTTCAAAGCAGCTATTACCCTGTGTAAGTGTGTCAATTATTTAAGAGGAGACGAGTCTATTTCTTGGTGGCGATAATGTTGATGGTGAGATGGTCTAGTTGTGAGGTGATCGGATTCCTCTGTGAGCGTAATGTGAAGGCCTTCTCACCTCTTGGCCAGCTTGTCTTTAGAGGTGGCGCTTTTAGTTGAAGTGTTAGCTGATGCTGTCACTGACGCTTGTGAGGGCGGCAGGGATGAATCATGATCCACTAACGTTGCCAGAACAAAGTCGGCTTCATAGGTGGAGTCGCCATCCATACTGAACACTATAGGCCTGCAACAATGCAACAGTATGTATCAATAATAGGAATATATGTTTCCGAGGTGGGGAAACACATATCACCAGAGATATGTGTTTCCCAGGTAGGGGAACACATATCACCAGCATACGTGTTTCCCAGGTGGGGCCACACATATCGTTAGGGATATGTGTTTCCCAGGTAGGGGAACACATATCACAAGGAATAAGTATCTGTTTCCCATGTAGGGGAGCACATATCGCTAGGGATTTGTGTTTTCCAGGTAGGGAACACATATCATTAGGGAGATGTGTTTCCCAGGTAGGGGAATACATATAACTAGGGATATGTGTTTCCCAGGTGGGGGAACACATATTACTAGGGATAACTGTTTCCCAGGTAAAGGAACACATATCACTAGGGATATGTGTTTACCAGGTAGGGAACACATATCACTAGGGATATGTGTTTTCCAGCTAGGGGAACACATATCACTAGGGATATGTGTTTCCCAGGAAGGGGAAAACATATCACAAGGGATATGGGTTTTCCAGGTGGGGGAACACATATCACTAGGGATATGTGTTCCCAAGGTAGGGAACACATATCACTAGGTATATGTGTTTCCCAGGTGGGGGAACACATATCACTAGGGATATCTGTCTCCCATGTAGAAGAACACATATCACTAGGGATATGTGTTTTCCAGGTGGAGGAACACATAGCACTAGGGATATGTGTTTCCTAGGTAGGGAACACATATCACTAGGGATATGTCTTGCCAGGTGGGGGAACACATATCACTAGGGAAATGTGTTTCCCAGGTAGGGGAAAACATATCACAAGGGATATTGGTTTTCCAGGTGGGGAACACATATCACTAGGGATATGTGTTCCCAGGGTTGGGAACACATATCACTAGGGATATGTGTTTCCCAGGTGGCAGAACCCATATCACTAGGGATATGTGTTTTCCAGGTAGGGAACACATATCATTAGGGAGATGTGTTTCCCAGGTAGGGGAACCGTTATAACTAGGGATATGTGTTTCCCAGGTAAGGGAACACATATCGCTAGGGATATGTGTTTCCCCGGTAGGGGAACACATATCACTGGGGATATGTGTTTCCCAGGTACGGGAACAGATATAACTAGGGATATGTGTTTCCAGGTAGGGGAACACATATCGCTAGGGATATGTGTTTCCCCGGTAGGGGAACACATATCACTAAGGGTTGTATGTTTCCCAGGTGGGCAAGCACATATTACTAGGGATAACTGTTTCCCAGGTAAAGGAACACATATCACTAGGGATATGTGTTTTTTAGCTAGGGGAACACATATCACAAGGGATATGTGTTTCCCAGGGAGAGGAACGTATATCACTGGAGAAATGGGTTTCATGAGTAGGAGAACACATAGCATTAGGGATACGTGTTTCCTAGGTGGGGGAACACATATCACTAGGGATAAGTGTTTGCTAGTTGGGGGAACACATATCACTAGGGATATTTGTTTCCCAGTTAGAGGAACACATATCACTAGGGATATGTGTTTCCCAGTTAGAGGAACACATATGACTAGGGATATGTGTTTCCCAGGTAGGGAACACATATCACTAGGGATGTATGTTTCCCAGGTGGGCAAGCACATATTACTAGGGATAACTGTTTCCCAGGTAAAGGAACACATATCACTAGGGATATGTGTTTTTCAGCTAGGGGAACACATATCACAAGGGATATGTGTTTCCCAGGTAGGGAACCCATATCACTAGGGATATGTCTTTCCCAGGGTGAGGAACGTATATCACTAGAGAAATGAGTTTCACGAGTAGCGGACATATCACTAGGGAAATGTGTTTCGCTGGTAGGGGAACACATATGGGATATGTGTTTCCTAGGTAGGGGAACACATATCACTAGGGATATGTGTTTCCCAGGTAGGGGAACACATATAACTAGGGATATGTGTTTCCCAGGTAGGGGAACACATATAACTAGGGATATGTGTTTCCCAGGTAGGGGAAAACATATCACTAGGGATATGTGTTTCTCAGGTAGGGAACACATATCACTAGGGATATGTGTTTTCCAGGTAGGGGAACACATATCACAAGGGATATGTGTTTCCCAGGGAGAGGAACGCATATCACTAGAGATATGGGTTTCACCAGTAGGGGAACACATATCACTAGGGATACATGTTTCCCAGGTGGGGGAACACATATCACTAGGGATATGTGTTTGCTAGTGTGGGGAACACATATCACTAGGGATATTTGTTTCCCAGTTAGGGGAACATATATCACTAGGGATATAATTATGTTTGCCAGGTGGGGGAATGCATATCACTAGGGATATGTGTTTCCCAGGTACGGGAACTCATATCACTAAGGATATGTGTTAACCAGGTGGGGGAACACATATCACTAGGGATATGTGTTTTCTAGGTAGATAAGGTGCTTCACAAAAAAGAACATATAGATCATGATTGAAACAATTTTTTTTCCTTTTTCTATTTTACAACTTTTTTAATTGTCTATTTTTTTTGCTTCTTTCCAATAATTTACAGGCAGCAAAAACCTTCAAGTAGCCGGTGATAGCACCGGTTGCCGGCTCATTTTGACAACCCAGTACATGTACCATTTTCAATGGAAGGTTCACAAAAGGTGTACCCTTTTTTGTCCAAAACGGTATATAAAAAGGTAAGAGGTGGGTCTTGGGGGAGAGCCTTTCCAAATAAAATATTTATTGAGCAGCCTACCCAGGCTGTCCACAGTAATAAGTTTCTAAAGCTGATGTTTCAAGCATCAACCCTTCATCAGAGGTTTAGTGCAGCTAGCTAGGCATTCTTAAACTCACTTACTTTCCACCAGTTTCAAAATGTACATTTAGAGGTTGGCTTGAAAACTCAGCAAATGTCAAAATAGCCTGTGATATGAAGAGAAAATTCAAAAGTTAATTACCCTTAATTTGAGTTGGTACCTGTTGTTCAGAATTTCAAAGGTATGTATTTTACTACGTGCACATTATATCTACCCTGAGTTCCTTGAGGCAGAATGTGACATCTGTGTCAACTCCTATTTGGTAATTATCAAATTCCTCCGGGGCAAGCATCATTTCTGTGTGAATTATTTTAGTTGAATCTGCAAAATATATTGTTTATAAAATTACTAAAATGTTGAAAACTAAAACACAAAGGTGTAAAACTCATGTGTAGCATGACTTGTACTATGTTCAAATGGTACCTTTCTGAACACAGGTACTATACCTACACAGTGTAGACAGGTTAGAATCTGGAAGGTTTTCACCAAGTGTTCATTTTGGAGGTGCAACACATAGAGAGGTAGGAGAGCAAGGCCTAGGGTGGGGGAGTGTGAGAGTACTTGCCACACACTAACGTGGTTTCAGGTTTATATCTGGGGGAGTAAGGGTTGGGGGGGTTAGTGTGTGTGCCAACCCCAGTGTTAAGGAACGAAGATACAGTACTGGTAAAATATCTTTGTAATCACCAATAAAGAAAAGATAATCGTTAGATGTATGTTTTTCACAGAGTTTTAATCAAAAGAATAATGAATACCAATATTGCATTTGTTTTCCAAATTTCCAAGAGCTGAGGGCAGAGGGGGATATTTTCCCCCATATTCCAAAAAGACCCTGGCATACTGGTACGACTCCCCCCCACCTCCCACCTACTAAAACATCTGTGTACACCCCTGTCACACTTACACTTATCTCCCCAGAGAGGTGTATACCATGGTAAAGGGTCCATGTTAAAGATATGCCCAACTAAGGGAGGTGTTGATGTTATCTCTGTAAGGATAATAGCTACGGTTTTCAACTTGTGCAAGTGCCTAACTAAAAAAAGACTTGCCTCTTAGTAAGGTCTCTCGCTTACAAGCCTTCGCTATCTATACAGTTAAAACTTTAAGTACTAAGAGTCATCCCTCACCAGGTTCATCATCCACATAGTTCTTGACTTTAAAAGTCTCTGGACAAACCACCAATGTGATTTCCTCTTGATTATTTGGAAAATTGTACACTGCATCATTAAGAATCCTGACAGAAAGAAAAAGCAAGAGTTATTGTTACATGTGTGCCCATGTTTCAATGTTTTCACAATGTTTCAATGCATTATACAATCTCTAAACAGTGTATTAGTTTCCTGGGAAGGTGAGTACAAGAAAATAGTGTGATGAGGAAGAAGAGAGAGGATTAAACAAAAACTTAGAGGACGAGAGAAGATTTAATTTTCTGCATATAATTTTATACAAGTACAGTACATGTAGCCCTAGCGAATTTGCCAAAAAAAGCTCTTTAAAGCTAGTCGAGCCATCTTATCTTGCCATAAGCAAACAAATTTCTACAAGCCTTAGTAGAGCATGATGTTAGCTTTTATTCCTGTATACTGTGGGTCCTTTCAATTACGATCAAAAAGAGTAAAACAATTATTTTGTATCATGTAGACATTTCCAGACATTTCTTTGTTTGCCAGTTGAAAATCAGGTTTTACTTTTTGCATGAATCAAAGCAAAGGAGTAGTGACATCACTGGACAGCATTGACGGCCAATCGATTCAGATGTTAACGAGGGAGTAAAAACGAGTCAAAGGAATCCTCTGAAATTCAGGCTATAAAAGTTTTGATTTTTTATCTTTTGTTTTCTCCCTCCTCTCTCACCTTCTCTATTGTTTCTTAGTCCCAATTCCACAGCTTTACAGTAATGAAAGCCACCCATCTAAAAAAAAAGCTACCGGAAACATATTTATTGATCCAAAGTTACCAGAAAAAAAATTACATCACAAAATATGGCAAGTCTCCAGCTTATTAAATAGTCTTTTCCCAGCTCACTGTTTGCTTGAGTTCTTACCTTGCTTGTGCAGTCATGAAGTTAGGACACAAATCTTTTGAGAACACAGCTTGTAATGTCTCACATTCTTGAAATGTTAAGTTGTAGGTCTTTGTGATCCCTGCCAGAATTTCAAACAAAAGGAAATGATAAACAAATGTCATAACATGTTTTAATATTATCTAGTCTGCAGGATGGTCTCAAAAGTTTTCAGATAAGTTTTCTGACACACCATTATTTTTTAGACAAAAGAAAAGAATTCCAAAACAGACCCTGTTATCCCAAAAATAGAAGGCGTCAGTGTCAGGGTTCTCAGTAAGTGCCGGCAACCAGCTACTTTGAGGTATGAACTGTCTACTTTTAGGAGAAAATGGGAAAAGTGAGGGAGTGAAAACCTCAAACAGCGTAAAATACTTGATTGCCAAGCTGCAATCTCGGCCATCTGAATTTTAAAACGTCTCGTGTCGGTGTTTATAAATGCTTGTCACCTGTTGTCGGCTTTGCCGTCACTGTCACAATTTGGCTGAGGGAGGTTGTCTGTTGTCGCGATTTCATTTTACATGCTGTCGCTACGTTTTGGGCCATGTCGCTCGTTGGCAGGGTCTCTGTCTTAATGAGAACCCTGAGTGTAGTCAATTAAAGTCTTATTTTCAGTAAACAAAATAAAGAAAAGAATTCAAAGTTACATTTAAAGAGATTCAAATTCTTCGAGGAGGAAATAAAATATTTAATTCCCAAGAAAACTCAAAGGCAAAAAAATGACCAAAACTAATGTTTGCTTTTCATACATTTCTTAACAACTTTTCAAACAATTTATTATATGTAAATGTATTTACTTGTTTATCCTTGATTATGGTTGCAATTTATGTTAAATGAAATTACCATGTCTACAGTAGAGAAGGAATACCAATCTGGCCTCCTTGATGTTCAGATCTATCTTGCACTGATCCACTGTTTTCTCTAATGTATTCATAGATTTGAAGGCTGACAGGCATGACTGGCATTAGAAATTGAAAAAGAAAAGTTTAAATGTTAAAAAAATAGGTACGCATAGCGTAGGGTTTGTTCATTATTCATTTTTTTACGGGCTACCCTCCCCTGAGCTTCACAAGGTTTTGCAATACATGTATGTTCCTTATCCAACAACATTGTTTTATCTCTTGTCTTTAAGAGTGCATGCACTGCCAATCAGAGGCAAAAATTCATGAAGAGTCATTTCCACAAGTCACATTCACCAGCAAGTTTTACTGCGTTAAAATCTAATTAGGCAATAGTGTGGTGTATTAACGAGGCTATAACAGAAGCATCACAATTTCTCAGAAATCTTTGAAAGACTTCAAGCATCTACATGCACTATATAAGGAGAGCTGCTACATGACCCCCTTATGATAACAATATTTCTGTCAATTTACAGGCAGAAATTTTAGAAAAAATATGTGTAATAATTATTATTACACATATTTTTTCTAAAATTTCTATCTGTAAAATGACAGAAATGTTGTTATCATAAGGGGATCATGTAGCAGCTCTCCTAACCCTAAAAGCCATTTATTCGATACCCTAACTTTGAAACAATGCAAAATAATGATAAACAATGATGTGTTACTGTTTTCTGCGACCAAAAAGGAAACGCCTTATGAGCAGCTCCTACATTACAGTCATTAGGACGTTCCTTTACTCGATGGATCTGCCACTTCTTAAAAGTAAATAATGGAGTTTTTTATCAGATGTATGGTTTGAGTTTTCTTTAGCAGACACCCTTGGCAAGCAGAAAAAGTGTCTACAATGTACAGCTGGTACTGTTTGGATGTGTTGAGGGGATGGTTTTTTGGAGGAGAGTTCAGACAGCATTTGCCAAAGTGGCCATAAGTAGAGCTGCTGTCTTTTTATTGTGGCCCTTACAAGAGCTGTGACTGTATCAAGGAAAGAACATGGTTCACATTTTACTAACCTTCATGGCAATCTTGCATTTGAGCAAGTCTTCTCCTTGTGAATCCTCTGACAAATCATTTGCTCCATCATCATAACTAATGAAAAAGCTTTCATTGAAGAGGAAACAGGCATATGCAGAGCGAGATGAGTTGACAGTTCTCAGAGCAAGCTGAAATTAATGTAAGAACAACAGGCAGATCAGAGGGCTATCCAGGGGAGGGGGTCACAGTAATACAAATAGTTGATTCCCCATGTTTGTAAGTTAAAGCATTATGAATGAATTTTTTGTAAGCAACTGTAACCACTTGTAAGGTAATGATTAAACATTTTCCTTTTTATTAAAAAATTATTGTTAACCTATAGGTACTACAATGACCACTTGCTCATGGTCTTGTCCGCTACTGGAACAAACGGAGAAGGAAAACAAAGTACAGCCACACTGGGTTTTGTGGCTTCATTCTGTGATATCCCTGTTCACTTCCTGTATGTAAAATGCAACCGAACTCACTGATAACTTGGTACTACAGTCAACTCTCTCTTAATGGACACCTCTGTAAAACGAACTCTCTATAAGACGGACACCTCTCTAATACGGGCACTTAGTGCTGGTCCCAAAGGTGTCCATCTTAGAGAGGGTTGACTGTACTCATATTGTACACACAACTCAGAATAGTAAACAATGACTTTCTTCAAAAAAGTGGATACAGGACCTGGGGCCAGTTGCATAAATCCTAGTACATAAACCACTAACATCTGATATTCGGCCCAGCGAAACATAACATTTTTACACCAGATGTTAGCAGTCACATAGTAGTACGGGCATGCTCTCTCCTGTTCCTGGTAGAAACTCCCCGTGGGCAATCAATCAATCAATCAATAATCTTTATTTATACACGATAAGTATTTAAAGCGACGCTTCGCTTGTGGGGTCTTGTCTAAATAATTAAATAAGATAACTAATGAATTAGAAAATAAATAGGATATACACCAGCTAAAATTATATAGCTACTTACTACTTACAAGTCTAAAACGATAAAAGCTTAAAATTCTAAAGTACAAGGTGGTAATCCAGTATCAACTAATTATTAACACTAATTATACTTAAAATCTTCCTCCCTTCTGGTTAATGTTTGAGGGGAGATACAGTCGAAATCTAAGTGTAGCAGAGCCTTTGACCGTCTTGCCATAATCCCATATTTCTTAACATTGTCTATATCGTCATTAAGTTGAGGAACCAATGTGTTCCAAACTATTGCTCCTCTACGAGCTACAGAGTTCCTCACGTAGTTGGTGTTAAAACGAGGGACATCAATTTTCAGTTTCTTCCTAAGTTGATATTGCTTGATGTTATCATTGTTCTTCATAATAGCTGACATAGCGTCTCGAGTCAGGTTATTGTGGATTTTATACATAAGCTTGGCTAAGCTAATTTTATACATAAAGGCTAAAGAAGACCAATTAGCCTTTTTGATAACATCTGCATTAGACATCTCCCAAGGTAGCTCAAAGATAATTCTTGCAGCTCTACAATGCAGTGCTTCTAATGCCTTAAAACCTTCCTTATTTGTAAGGCCTCCCCCATACTGATATACCATATACGATCGACGGCATAATAACTTTAAAATACAAGTCTAATAACATATTAAACTTCTATGCAAGGGCAGACCCTTGCATAGATGCCACCTCTTTTGGAAGTCTCCTAGGCATAGCACAAATCTCCCTATCTCCCATGCCGGTTACCAAATCTCCTTGATAAAATCAATTTTTGAGTTTTTCCATGCTTTAGTTTGGATTTAAGCCCTATGATTTACCCCTTAAATTAAAGAATACACTTTCCTCTTACAATATGGTTTCTGCCACATTCTGGCCTCTATTTCATCACTAACAAAGATTATATCATCATTCCAGTCTTAAAACCAATTTTTGACGATCTTTACTGCGTGTAAGACGTCAAATAACATCCGAAGCCACACTTATGCTATAATTTTAAGAACTGGGATAATTTGTGTTTACCAAGGCGGGGAATGGGGAAGGGGGGTGGTTGATCTTGGGGAAGTGGTTACTGCACAATGGACAGTAAACATTTTAGTTCTCCAGAGATTGGCATCTCTGCCCTTGAAAGTGACTGACAGCAATTGGCATCATTTAAGGGTGGGTGACTACAGATGCTTTGACCGTACTGGACATTACATTGGGCTACCTGCATTAGGAGTGGTGTCTGCATGTACATATGATATCAGATCTCACTAGCACACAACTGGTAGAGAGAGGTGATCATTCTTTCATTGCTTACCCCTTGAGACAAAGCCTCTAGATACAGCTCATCACCAATCCTGGACAAACAGTGGATAGCTTTTGCGAACACTAAAGAAATAGAAATGAAGCTAAGAAAAAGCTATAACTTAAATTTAACTTGCAGTCCACGAACAGAGCAGTAGCAGATACTTCAGAGTACTTGCATTTCACTGATCTCCCGGGAATCACACAGCGCATTTTAACTTGTTTTGGCGTTTTCTGAAATCATCTTGTACTCTTCCAAAAAGAAAACCCAGCCTCTGTGTCCTTTTCACCCAATTCTGGTCACTCATAACGCCATAAATTTCACGTTTTTACTGGCAACTCGAGATCGTTGTTATTCAAAATGGCGCCAAATATTTTAAAATCCGCTGACAAATAAAATATCTGGCTCGACTGCTTAGTAGCCACTCCTTCAACATGGCGTCGACAACAACAAGGCTTCCCCCTTGGTTACTGCTTTCAAAAGAAGATATCGTAAAATCAAGCGAGTGGAAAGACTTGACCTCAGAACTTTTCGATGCAGTACAACAGCAGCTCACGGAAAGCCATGTTTCTTACTTTTCCGATCTCACCGATTCGGAGAAAATCATGTTTCTTGACCGTGCAGCAAAGCTCGTTCGCGATGGGTCTTCCTACCGAAATCTGACAGGAAAGGTTTCAAGAGTTCTTGATCAAAATCTTAACGAGAAAGTAACACAAAAAGTTGTCGATCCATCAAATAAACAGACAAAGACAGAACTTCTTCTACAAGAGGCCTCAAGTGCATCCATTCAGTTGTTACAAAGATGGCCAGCTTTGAGAACCAAACTGTTTGCTTGTTTAAACCGTCCTTTACCAAAAGACCTGCGAAACGCAATATGGAAAATGTTTCTAGCTAACCCGATCGTTCGTCAAGAGTATTTAGAAAAGACTTTAAGAAACAAACAAGAGACAATTTCCGCGCACGATACAGCAATAAGTCAGAAGTGTCATGCTTTTCTTTCGTTAGAGTCAGCATCACCACGAGAACTTGTATCTCACCCCGCTGTGCTTGCTGTCATGAAATCGGCCCTATCCTACCGACACGTTGTAATGAAACACACATCAGCAATGGCTGATACAGACTATTTGTTAGTGTTGCCTTTTCTGAAAGCACTAGTTGCTGATGACGGTGATAAACCAGTTGATGCTGAGGAAATTGCAGGCTTTATTGAAGTCTACTTCACCTTTATGGACGGTAGATCTCCCTTAATGAGAGATTCTAGATCCAAGGTATTGACCTCATGCTACTTAATGTAAGACTCTGCGTATATTTTTTATCCAGAGTTAATAATAATAGTAATAATTATAACAATAAATAATGATCATTTAGACTCATTAACTGAGAGAGTATGTTAAACAGAAAGTTTGAAGACATAATCCACATAATAAAAAAGCTCTTGTCCATTATACCCTTGCCAGCCAAAAGGTGATAAAGGATAAAAACAATTTGTTGAGGGAATTGTATTCATTATGACAGGTATAACCTTGTATATCACAAGAGCTATATCAGGCTGTGAGACATGCCAGGCAGAGTATGTTTAATGGTGCCCCTGAAAACCAGTCTTAATTAACCATATCAGCCAGAATGTAACTTGGCCATTGTTTAATTCATCATTATATTCTGCTGCCTTTAGGAGTTCTTTTCAGCTCAAAAGCAATATGGAAACAAAATGACTACAGCTTTGGATGCAAAAGATAAACAGCTTCTTTCCTCTTTACAGAGACTACTTTCACCAGGTACCGTACCCTAGCTGCTTAAACTATTATACCAAAGCACTTGGGATTTTATGTATACCCACCATTATGTAATACATTCAAAGCCATAAGTCTGGAACCCAAAGAGCCTGCATAAACTGTCCACCAGGTCTATAATAAGTGGGTGTCCTGTGATGAAAGTCTAGACCATCTGCAAATTAAAATTTGTCAATGACTTGCCTTTAACGACAGTTGTTCAGTTTCTAGCTTTGTGCGAACAGTTTAAAATACTTCAATTGCTAATTAATGGTCAATTTCTGTGTGTGCAGATAAGACTGTTCCTTTAGGAGAAAGTTTGGCTGCTCTCCTGCGTTCATATGCAAGATGCATGTTTGTTGGTGTGTATGATTTAACCTTGATTATGAAGAAATGTTGATTACTTGTATAATGTAATTGGTACAGCTGTGTAATACAACAAAATGCTTGTTACATAGCCAATTAGGGTAGGTCTTGAGCATTCCTTCTTTCACCTCTCTGTAAAAAACCTAAACTGGTAGGGAACTTATCACATCAGTTATTTGCATTGTGTCACTAGAATATAAATCCAAGACTATTGACACTATTACTACCAAATTAATGAGCATTTCTGTACTGGACAGAGAGCTTGACTTTTAAGCATGATATAGTGGTGAGTATCTATAAAGAGATCCATTACTATAATTGAAAATTATTGTAAGGACACAACCAAGTAAATCTCATCTGGATTGATTCAAATCTTTTCTTTTCTTACATGGCAGGTTTTCTGTCTCTTGATGTGGTGTGTTACATTTGGGATCAGTATATACTGAGTATGAAGCTACCTTCCTTTAACTGCATTGCCACTTTCTCTACTGCCTTGCTTATATTGCTGAGAGATCAAATATTAAAATGCAGAAATGTAAGTGCGAATTATTCCATCAATTGTGTATGTAGATTAAGGGAGCCTGGGCATAGTTAAATAAAATTGTATTCTAAGCTAGAGCAGCACTTTAAGGATATTGGCAAGTTGTTATTCTCTTAAATATTAAACACTTAATTACTGGTCCCAAGGGAAACAGTTAATTTTGTTTCCGCCGAGTGAAACATTGAGATTCAAGGGAAACAAAATTGACTGTTCCCGAGGGACCAGTCTTTAAGTGATTTGTTATTTAGCTGGAAAATTTTGAGGTTGGAAATTCATTAAACCTCACTGTACTGGCAGCAATTGGTCAACATTCATAGGTCATGAACAGCACACTGTCTACTGTTATCCTCCAATGTCATAAATTGTACGGTGTTGCCTTCTCAGAGATTTTGGCGGGAAACAGTTTCATTGTTAGATGTCATGTGACCTTGTAGTAACCAATGACAGTACGTGCTGTTGGGAAAAAATTTCCAACTGAAACAATACAACGTATTTTGGACACTGATGTCACCAAACATTATCCCAATTCAACTTCTGTAAGGAATGCATTTGGATCCTTAGATGGCCAGGGCAATTTAGCAGCCATTCAACTCTTAATGGCATGCAGTTGTGCTCAAAGCAAGAGTTGAAACAAAAGGGAATTTTCAAAAGGGGAAGGTTATTCCATCTCCTGATGAAGAATACAACTTAAGAATTTAAGGTTAGTTACTTATATCCAAGTCTTGTAGCTAGTCTTACATTATAAACAATTAACAATGCCATATTCATTTATCTCTCTCAAGGCTAAAGAAGTTGAGGAAATGTTACTCGCTGAGAGCAAAAATTTGACAATAAGAGATTTTCAAACTGTGGTAAGTGAATCAGTACTTCTTTTCATGTGCTCTCGCGATGGACTCACTGAAATTGGAAGCCTTAAAGAGCGTGCATTTCCCTTACTTGGCCTATGCAACGGCGTTTTCATCGCTCAGTATATTTTTTGTATCATTTTGGAGTACTTTTTTTGTGAAAATGGAAACACTGCTCAGTGTGTGTGCGCATATGTTACGCGTTTGCGCAGTTCGTTAATGACAAAAATAAAGTAGATACCATCAAAACATAATAAATACTATTTTCTGGCCTCCGCAGACTGAATTGTAAAACTAATAAGCGACAAAATCGATCTAACTGGTCTGTGTAAATGCCTTTGCATGGACACAAGAGAATTGCTCGCTCTTGCTGAAACCAATGAAATGTCCCCATCTGCTTGCCCGTAAAACATAGTTGTTTTGGCCACATTTTCAGCCAGTTACTAACAATTAAAAGAAAAAAAATTGCAATTTGCGTCCTTTTAGTCAGGGTTTGCTACTAGTCGTCTTACAGGCTATTCTGCTTAAGTTGCCGGGTTGATTTTGTCTGAGGCGTTTGATCTTTTTTTCTGATTATCTGATCCCATCCCCACAAATTTTGTTTTTCCATTAGGCTTAGGCCAAACGTCGTACTTTTCATGGGAAGAACTAAACTCTAATTTGGTTTAAACCTAAATTAAGTTAAGATCGTTTGTTGGGTCAGACGTCGAACCTTGGACAGTTTCGGACGCGTCGAACCAGTCAACTGAATCAGACCAAAAAGGTCCAAAAAGCAATTTTAGCCTGCCAGTAATAAATTTTCTCCCCAACGAGGCTAAATGTACGTTATCATACAAATTTTTAATTTATTAGTTTAGTTCGTCGCGTGTGAAGACCAACGTCCCGGAGACGATCTTCAGACGTTCTATCTGTCTGAAGCAGACGGATAGAACGTGTTGGACGATCCAAACTCATTCAGACGAACTTAACTGAGCCCGACGTCGAACTTTTCATGAACTTATTAGGGCCATTTATACGAGGAAAAATAAGACGCGTCTTACATAAGACGCGTCTTAAATAAGACGCGAACTTTCCGTATAAACGGCACATTTCGTCTAAAATAAGACGCGGCTTAGCTAAGACGCGTCTTATGTAAGACGCGTCTTATTTTTCCTCGTATAAATGGCCCTATTAACTCACTTCGACGTTTTGCCTAGGGCTTCTCTTAAAACCTATCAAAACTTGAGGGAAATACCTGTGACTAACGTGAACTGCCGTAGCTCCAAGTAGACTCATCTGGTTTTAATCTTGCTCCTGACTGGATTCTTTAGATTGATCGCCATTTTATGGAAGATTGGAAAAGACAAATCACCGAAGAAGTTCACGGTTCCGAATTACCGCTGGTGGATCCAGTGGCAAGTACGTCGTATTCAATTCGCCCCATTTTGTCTTATCTTGTCTTAAGATTTTAATTCTTGTTATTTATCTTCATTTAACTCCCATTCTGTTTCTTTTTGTATAAGCGGTTGGTAGGTCGGCGGAGCCGTGGTCTATGTGGTTTCGTGCAGAGCCTCCCAGCCGACAACGTGTCGAAGATCGGCGGCAGACTCGCGAAGAACGAGAAGAAGAAAGAAGAAGGAAACTCGCAGAGCAGCGAAGAGAAGAAGCCCGGAAGAGAAGAGAAGAAGAAGAACAGATGCGGCACCGAGAGCAAGAAATGAGACGGGAATTTGAGACGGCGAAGAAACGGGAGAAGGAACAGTTAGCGGCGCTGCAGAGAGAACTGGAACGTGAGCGTAATGAACGAGCTTCAGTTGAGAAGGAAAAGGATGACGAGATAGCGCGACTGCAAGCCGAACTTGCAAGATTGGGTGGAACATCGGCCCCATCTCCCAGGGGTATGTCTTCATCAGCTGCACCGTCGGTTAACACTCCGCATCCTAGCGAGCCCAGCCCTGAACCCTCGAGTTCACACCAAGAGGCGGAGGACCTGGTACGGTCGTTAATAGGGGGAACACTTCGCAGCTTGGATCTGGGTGAGAACTGGTACCAAGTAATATAAATGAATGTTTCTCTGTGTTGCAGAAACCATTGTTGGTTCACTTTTGTGTCGTGTTGTGGTGTTGGTATTGTTCAGTGTTAATCTCGTACCTCGAGTTTACCACGAGTCTTCGTCCCTTACAGCGCATGCTGGCTTGACGAGACGCTGTTTCCCGACCGCTGGTCAAGGGGAACGAAGACGCTGGGTACGAGGGTGGTTCAGTGTCTTTTCAATCTTTTGTGTTACGTCATTTAGTGATCTCACTCACCCACAACACTAAATACTCTTTAGAAACTAGTTGCAGTCTTTTGGTGTAATGGAGGATATTGAAAGCTTTTCTCAATTAGGAAATTATCAGTTCTGTGCCAGACAAGTTTAGATTTAGTTTTTCCATTGATCTTGGTCAATTACTCATCAAAAGAGGCTGAGCGCAGGGTGAGGTGGATGGAAATTCAAATGCATGTGAAGCCCTGCTGTATATGCTGTCCTAAATTGCTTTCCCCCTCTTTGTGTATGCGCCCGGGTGTATACCACTTTGAATTGGATTGTAAGCTCTTACGGTGAATTTTTTGCAGTGGCCCACGGCACTGAAGAACAACGGACAAATCTTGACGTCGCTACAAGAGAAGCGTTGGATAGAAATTCTCACCAGTACAGAGAAGCAGAGAGAGAACTGTTTGGTCGGGAACTTGAAGCTGAAGAATGGGACAGAATGAACGAAGAGGAACGGTCAGAGAAGACAAATGAGCTCATGAAGAGACTAAAAGACAAGAGAAAACTGCGATTAAACGCGGCGGCGGTACAGTAAATGTAGGAAAAATGCGGTGAATGTTAGACGAAACCAGGAGCTTCTGCTTCAGATATTTTAGTAGTTTAAATTTGAATGATAAACGATAAGTTTCGTTACCTTCAAATCTGATTAGGCAACGAAATTATAGGGAAAAATCAGCCAAGTCCCTAGGCGGTCTCTCTTGATCCGTTGTCCGCCGAAGTCCGGGAGGGAGCAAGCGAGAGTTCTCGGCGAGTATCTCTTGGTGACGTCAAAACCTGGTAGAGTCCAGGAATGACTCGGAATGACTGAGCCGAAAACGCCTGGGGACTAGGCTGGGGAGAAATGAGAATTGTGGTCGAGCGGTTGGAGCGCTGGACTTGTAATCCGGAGGCCCCGAGTTCAAGTCCCGTCCTGACTGCAAGCTGGATTTGTTCTTGGTAGTGCTATACCGAGTTTAAATCCGAGACCAGGCTTGGAAATAGCCAACTTGTTTGCCTCCGGCCAGTTGGGATCCTTACCTTGAATTATTTGTTTCATTTCAAATTAAAAAGCCCCATAGGCATGCGGGGGGAGAGAACAATGAAGTTCAAGTTTTTAAAGTTAAAGCTGACGCAAGGTATTTCATTCGCTAAATGTTTCAATCTCTTAAAGCTTAAGTACTGTACAGAATACGAGTTTTCCCGCAATAGCGCGACCTGTTTCACTAGGCATGGCTCATGCACACTGCAACATTTCGTATGACATTATACGCGCAACGCATCGTCGCCGTTATACATTACGGTGACTTTTTTGGTCAGCAGTTTCCAATTGTACGAGAAGATTTAATTGGCTGGAGATTAAAAGTTGCAGGCATGTTGCAGATAGTAGACATAGGAGATATTTTTTTGCGCGCGAAGTTGCACGAGAAGTTCAAGAAGTTGCGCACAGCAGTCTGAGAGTTAGACACGTGCAGCGGTGCTGCAATTTGACCATAGCGCGCAAGTTCAGTACCGTTGGTCTTTATTCTTTCTTGTAAAGGATAAACCATCCATTCGGTTCATATAGAGAGATTTTTGCTTTGAAGAACTAGTCTAAAAATGCTTAAAACACTTACTAAAGAAAAAACGTTTGCCGAAAAGGCTGTCTCAGTGTCAATTATTTTTAATACATACGTTTGCACGCATTTCAAACAATATTTTACTTTTCACCTGGTAAAACGAGTCGTCGGTGATTTATGTACGTGAAAAACCAATAATAAAAATATTCGTTTCGAATGAAAACCTGATTTTGCCACTGTAAGCAGTGTATAAGTTGTTGTCAGCATGAATTTGTATATACAGAAACGTACAATTTTAGCGCTACAAAAATGGTTAGTCTTTCCAAGAAATTTCAGATTGAATTCGATTTTAATTAACATTGAATTTTCTATTGGCAACTTTCATCGCTTGAAGACGATCTGCTTCCCCTAGTTGGGTAAGGCATCGTTCGGTGCATGCGCAGTGACTGGTAAGTACGCTGGCCATAGCCGGGGCTCGTCGGGGATGTCGGTGACATTGTCATTGTTGGAGACATTGGATTAGGTCCCACGTGATTCATCATTTGGGGCATCATGGGAATGTATCCCCCAGGTGGGGAGGGGTTGGGAAGGTTTCTTGGTACGTGAGACAAAGGAGCTCCTCTGTTCTCATATGGACCTAGAAAATAAAGGCAAACAATTATAAACTAAGTTATCCACAAAACTAGTCTGCGTTAGGAGCCATAGTACTTCAAAGATGAACAATACTTCAGCTGATGACATAAAGCTGAGATGACCCTTGGACTACTTTAACTTTTTTGATTCAATTTTTCTTTTTTGGAAAATTACTTGTTTTTTGTCAATATTTAGTTGCTGGTTTTCTATATTTTGCTAAATCAAAAACTTCCAGTTTCTTGGCTATGGATGACATGTACGTTCAATATTGTTGTTGTTGCTGTCTCTCTCGAGTCTCTCCGATAACCTCCCCAAAGAGAAAGCTTTTATGCAGCATTTTCGTCCGGCTTTTGTATAGAAACATCAATTTTTCAGGTTACAGCCTTTCATTTTACTCTATTGCAAGCAGCTGCCCGATAAATGAGCCCGCGCTCACCCCCAAGGAGGAAAACCAAAGCTAAGTGAGTGAGCGGCAGAAATACAGTCTACGAATAATAATAATAAAAAACACCTCACCAACCAGCAACTAACAACAAAAGTAGACCTAAAAGGTCTATTTAGGGAGTTAGCAGTTTTTATCGAAGAACTCTAAATGAAGGAAATGTACGAGCATTCCAAGTACCTTGATAAGTAAATGCCGGGTTCATGGCAGGCGTCATTGGTCGGGGGGCCTGGGGTCTAGATAATTGTACATCATTTCTCTGAGGCATCATATCTCCATGTAATCTGGCACGTGCTGTCGCGGCTATTTCTCCCTGATCAAGTTGTTTCATGACCTCCATTACGCTGTTTTGTGAGAAAAGAAAAAGATATGTCGATAAAAAAAGTTTCGGTTTTGTTTTTCATGATTACTTGTCATGGTAGAGAGGTTCATTATCAATTACTAAGAACCAGTCATAAAGCGGTGAACATGGTTAAGGTTTCAATCTGATCTAAACTAAATAAAATTAGTTGCCCTAGCGAGATTGCAATTCGTAGCTAGCTTCAATAATTCAGCAATTGCCTCGTCTCGGTTTTACAGTTAGGTGGCACACCCCCAGACCCCACCTGGCTGTTCTCCGGCGTGGCTTCTCTGTTTACAGCTAGTGTCTTTACTGCACTTAAAGTCTAGCTACGACCCTACTCTAAGTTTTTCGCATACTTTCAGCAAACTCGACGCACAGATTCTAAGCAAGGATTGCCTCATCGGACATCCTGGTTATAAAAAAAGCGAGGCAACTTCGTCCTCAGGACCTTTCCCATTTCCCGCCCCGCCCATTTACTGACGGGAAAAGCCCTGGGGACGAGGTTGAAAAAACAAAATGTAAGGTGTTCTCTCTTTTGTAAATATTTAAGTAACCACCCTTAGACTAGGAAGCTTAAGCAATGGCGTTTTTGAGAGATGCACGTTAACAGGAAGTGAGGACGTTTCCCTTTTAACATGCCTTCACGCTATAAAATTTGTATTGCTTAGTTTTTTTACACTTCAGAGACGATTTAACTGAAAATTTAGGCAAAACCGCTGCTCAGGAATGTAAAAAATCCTCTTCCATTTGACGTACGTCGCTCAAAAACGCCTTTGCTCAAGTTACCTACTATCTTGTCAAAACGGTCCCGTCAGAGTTTTTCTCAAGACTAAGAACGAGGAATTTTTCTTTACAACAATTTAGAACACGCACCAGTCATCTGGATCACAATCCCGAAATCCTTTGGCAAATGGATTGCTGGCAATCTTGAGTTGTGTGATCTAAAACAAAATTGTCAGCACTACTCTGATTACATTGTAAACTTTGTACTCCCAGAATCGGGTATAGAGAAAATTAACACATATCTGTGTTCTCACAGGAAAAAAACCTATGGTGATGCTATTTTTTTCTGCATTTTACAAAAGGACATGATTTTGAAATCTTGAACTTTAAAATTTTTTTGAGCGGAAGGGCTAAACTACAGCTCTATCGGCTTAAAATGGCCAGGCCAGTGATATCTTGGGCGTAAAAGAAGAGGGAATTAAAACGGCTGATCTGCATGTTTAAGCCCCAAAGTGCCAATTTAGCCGTGCAGGACGAAATCTGATTGAGCCTCCGATTTCGACACAATTTGAGCAAGAGCAGCCCCATCAAATGCCTATTGCAGCCCACGCTGAGACTCATTTCAGCTCAGCCCGTGGGTCCAAATAAGCCATACGTAACTGCATGGACTGTATTAACCCTCATTGTGAGCTAAATTAGACCAAAATATTTACGTTTTTCTCGCCAAATTTTTAGGGCAAAAACAGATCGGAATGATTTACAGTGATGTGAAGGCAAATCCCCTCTTTCGAAATGGCCTAGTTAATAACCCCATTCTATTCTTAGTTTTAAGCCTTAAATCGTGATGATACGCACGGTCAAACAGTAGATTACATTAGCTCTGTTTGGTTGCTTCCAATAAAAGTGGAGCAAATTAAACGGGAAAACGAGGCCCTCTGCGAAAATTGGCTCCAGCGACTTCACCCACGGAATTGAGGCTAACAACTCGAAATGATATTGGCTTTTATTTATACTATTATTTTGGCCCTAGCACTATGATTGCGGCAGAATTCGTAACAACTGATATGTTTCCATTTTTTAAGTAGGATCAGCCACTTAGCGTTTACAGTATTTGGCTATCGCGTGGAAGGACAGACGAACTACTTTGTGTGAAGGACCACTTAAAATCGCTGGGGTGTCAAGTGTTTATCTATCTGGCTAAAATGACATCACAGAACATGTTACTGTTAAAAATAATGACTGTTTTAAGGAAGGGGTGTTAAGAAATTGCAAATTCAGCTAAGACTTGAAAGTAAAAATTAGCAAGCGAAAAAACAACAACAACAAAGCAACAAAAAAATGACAACTGAGCAGCGGCAACAAAATCAGAAGCTATAAACATGGGACTGTGTATTTTCAAACTTTTTAAATGTATAGAAAAATGTCCAAGTTCCGTGTTTGTGAATTTCAGTTAAGAGCAATATTTTGCCGAGCCTACTGCGCAGACACTTTAAACCTTCTATACAAATGATGTAGACAATGCGTAGGCCGGTTGAAACGCAGGCAATATTTAGCCTACGTAGCATTGCGGTTTTGTCGGGAGCAATACTGACACTACTGAGCGGCGAAGCCGTGAGAAAAATATTTAAAAACCGTCTCTCTGCTCCCGCCCCAATCTCCTCGCAGTTTCTCTGCCGTCGCCCGCGTTTACAGTCGACTCTCTCTTAACGGACACCTCTGTAAAACGGACACTTAGAGTTGGTCCCTGCCTTTCTTTATATACTCTCTTTATTTGACTCTCTATAAGTCGGACACCTCTCTAAGACGTACACTTAGTGCAGGTCCCAAAGGTGTCCGTCTTAGAGAGAGTTGACTGTATCACCAAAACCGCCATGCTACGCAGGCTAGCAATATTTTGCCCGAAGATCACACAACGGTGCTCGTTTTTGCCAAAGTCCAATGCATTTTTAGTTTTTGATCTTCCGTGAAGGGAAGGCTATAGTTATGAAAAATATTTCCAAAACTACATTAAAATGTTATGTACTTTAGATATCTCAATTAAAATACCGAAAACGTTAAAACTACATGGGCGGTAAATTTGACCGAATAAAGAACTCTTGTCCTTTTGTATACCAAGCTAAAAATCAGAGAAATCCATAAGTATATGGCTAACAGGGTTTAAAAAGAATGTAATTACGTAATTACCTCAATCTATTGACGGATTAACCTTTTCCATTGTATAATTACGAATTTTTTTTCTCCGGAGAAAGAATGTTAAATTTAATAAAATTGTCTATAGATGAAATATGCGCTATTTTATAAACGGAATATATCTAATGACTTTTACTATTTAAATGTATTTTGTTACTAAAGGTCTTTATTTTGAACTCTGTGTAAACGGGGAAATTTCAGAAATTTAAACCCTACGGGAGGTAAAGGATTAAAAATCGTTTAGTCATCAAATAACATCAGGTTGCGGTTTTGCTTACTGAGTACCGCGTTTTGCCCTTAGGCACTGGTAAGTGTTCTCTTGGCACTGGACAAAGATCAGCTGTATTAAGCCCTTAAGCTTATAAACATGAAACAAAAACTCCATCCTTATTACTTAGTCTTGTGTAATATGACTTTGCACAGGAATTCAGTTATTCTCAAGTGATAATTGAATTATCACATAAGAGAGAGAGCTTTAGGTGACGTAGTTTGTTTTCTGCTTTTCTGACAGGAGTGGAGGTTCGAAAAATCAGTAATGATATTCTGCAAAATCTGATTGTCCATCTGGATATTTTATTTTAACAATGAAACCTATTTAGCTTGGAAAGCCAGAAAACGCGGAAATTTGTAAAACTGAACTTTTTGTCACTGAAAGTACCGCTCATTTCTTTGCAAAAAGGCGTAATGTCTTGACCTAAGTTCTGTTTTTAGCAAGAAATTCCACCCCACACTGAGATTTTAGCCATCAAATATAACTTAATTTTACCTAGTATTACTTTAATACAATTGGCTTCCTTTTACAAATGACCTGTTTATAGGCTTTAAAAACAATTTTTGGCGACCCACGGGTACCGCATGTGGATATTGACCTCAGGTCCTTCTAGAACGGGTGGAACGAGTTTTGTGCAGTGAAGGCAATGAGGCAATAATTCTAGACATGCCTGACAAGATAATACATGGATCGTTGCCAGTTAAATTTGTCTGATTCGCTTGATATAAGTCGTTTGTTTTTTAATTGACTGTAGTGCCTTGCCTTTGCTTCGAAGATAGTTCTAGAGACTCTGAGTTTGTGAAGGTGCTGGGTGTCAAGAGCAAAAAACTAAAAACACTTTGTGAACATTTAAGAATTTTTTCTAGACCTGCCTAATGAAACGATTGGTGACCGGCATTGGTATAATAATCAATGAATTTGATGTGGCACAAAAAGCTGTGGAGCTAAGGCTATACTGCTAGCAGGATCGCTTCGATCTTTCCTAGATAAGTCAGGAAAGAAGAAGTGAAAGACATGAAAAAAAAAGAAAGAAGAGACGAAAGAGGAAGCTCTGGCATCCTATTCCCGACTTATCTAGGAAGATCGAAGGAGACTGTTCGCAGGGTGGGTAAAGGTATAATACAGTGTGTGCCAATCACGAGGAGGCGATGCCTTCAAAATTTTAATTTTATAACAGGTTACACTTGATTGACTTGCCAATTTTTCTTTTTTCTATGACACTTTCACTTCCACTTTCAATCTTCCAACTTACGAGTAGTAGTAGTAGTGAGTAGTTGAAATGTTCGAAGGCAGAATGGCTCCTGTCGAAGTTCGGGTAGTTAGAGAGCCTTTTTAACGCGCAAATTTTGTTTCGATGGTTTTAAACATTCTTTGCAATTGGTAAGTTCGTAGACAAAAATTATACCTGCAAAATTAATTAGCCTTCCCTCGTGATCATACTCACGTCTGATTTTCTTTTTAATTAAACATCAAATTGCAAGTCTTACGTAAGAATGATACTTTTTGATGATGGTAAATGAAAGACAACACCTGAATTTTATGGGCTCTCTAAAAAAACGTTTGGCTCTATGGTTTTCTAAAATTTTTTCCTTAATTGTACCAAGCCCGCCCTTGCAATCATACCCAGTGTATGATCTTTTTCTTTTTTTTAAATAGAAGTGTCATCTAATTTTTAATAAAACATCACATTGCAAGTCTAATATAAAAGGACACTTTTTGATTGATGGCAAATGAAACAAAACGCCTTAATTTGATGCGCCCATTAAGAAAAAAAGGCTCGGTTAAAATTCACTGTCTTTGAATGACCATATCACGGTTTTTTTCTATACAATTTTTTTCCCAAGAACGATCCTTTGAAAATTTCTGTGGGTCAAAATTTGGTCTCTATAGACAACATTTTTGATCCTTCTCTCTGCGTGACTGATCTTAACAGAAACATAACTTTATTTTGAAACAAACACACAACCGGACCAGCACCACTGGTCCGGCAAAATCAGTCGTTACCTTTTATCTCTGACTGCTTAATAGAGGTGGCCGCTTTATATAGAGGCCATTTGCACGCTGATTTCCCATAACACAAATTGCTTGCCCCCCTCCCCCCCCAATTTTTCATTTCTTTTGCTTTTCATTTCTCCTGGGTATTACAGGCCGTCCCAAGAGAAATTGAAAGCAAAGCTTAAAGGAAATTTTGGGAGGGAAAACAAGGTGCAGTTTGGGAGATGTGCAACTGGCGATTTTGGTTACTGACCGCTTAATGGAGGTTCAACTGTATATTCACTAGTACATACCATGTGATTCTGATAAGCAGTAACAGCCATAAACTGCGTTTCAGTGAAAATGAACGTGCGCAGATGGTCTCTGTTCATTTCATAAAGACTAGTCCTGGAATTGCCTTTCCCTGATTCGTCCAAAATCACGTGGAATCGAGGCTGGTACTTGTGCATTGAGTTTAAGATAATCTGCAAGACAAATAATGCGAGGCCTTAACTAGACTCACTGCAGAGATATCTCTCCGTTTATGTAGGGTGATTCCTATCCTACTTTACAGTTTGGCGAAAGGCAATTCACTGGAAGACTATGGAGCGGTTTGTTTTGTCCTGCTTCAAGAGGAATATTTGATTGTAAAAAATGGCTCGCTGTAAAAATGGCGCTTTTCAGACAAAATAAAAAAAATTAGGAACTTGTGGCAAGAGCTGAAAGATTACGCCGAGAAATGCTAATTGGTTTAATTTTGCGGCCAGTACTCTTCCCCATCTTTCTGACCCCCACCCGGAATTAAAGTTACTGATGGTCTTCGCGTGGTGGCTATAGTCTTGTGTGGTAAACAGTTCAATTTAACAAGAGAGGCATGATCCCTGGTTAATACGATAATCCTCGATCATTTCGCTCCAAAGGAGATAAAAAACGAAACCGGAAAATTTAAGCTCATCTTCAAGAAAATAAATCCGTATTTGATTGAATGTTTTGTATCAAAGTGTGAGGGAAAGTGCATATTAATAATTGCCAACAACTCAGTGATTTGTCCAAAAGTCACGTCTTAAAAGAGGTAATTTGGGCTTGAGCATCAAACTCAGTTATTTGTTTTTTAGAAATGAGAAAGGGAACGCCTACATCCAAATACTGCCTACTGAGAGAGTTAACTTGACCTTAAAGGGCTGTAAGATTCAACTCAAAGGAATCCATGTTGGAACCAAGGATTAATCTAATTTTCATGATTAGTCTACTGCGGTTTGAAAGAATTTCCGCATGTTG
This sequence comes from Porites lobata, assembly GCA_942486035.1. Classification (NCBI taxonomy): domain Eukaryota; kingdom Metazoa; phylum Cnidaria; class Anthozoa; order Scleractinia; family Poritidae; genus Porites; species Porites lobata. Next base: position 3,407,345 of record CALNXK010000023.1, on the reverse strand, counting down.
TTGATTCAAAAGAAAACAAAGCATTTCCTGAAAAAGCAGCTGCAGTCTTAAGAGGCGTAAAATGCGTCCGGTTTGAAAAAAGTAATCGGCTCCTGACACTGTAAAAGCCCTCTTTAACGGAAATCAAGAGAACGTTATGGAAATTCCTCATCAGAGGATTTCTCGTATAAAAGTAAGATTAAAAAATTTGGTTTTAGACCATCACTTCTTGCTTTCTTATTCCTACTTTTTTTGGCTCTTTTGTGAGAAAACCTTATGCAAGTTGTATAAGCTGTGGTTTCATTGAGGTTTCCTCGCCACTAATTGTTGTAAAATATCTTTATTTATTTCAATCTATTTTTGTTGTACTTATTGTATTTATGCAGACTGATAGATATAAGGTCGAATAAGGTGTCTCAACAATAGACCTGTGATCTTTAGCTTGTAAGTTCTGTTTCCCCAATTCAGGTCATGTGATCGGCTACTCTAAAGAAACTGTTTCTTTCAAATTTTGTCTAATTCAAGTGCATATCTGCGCATATTTTATGAAAAAAACAAAGGGACAAGTTCCCCCGGGACCCCTATTGGGAAAACAAAAACAAACAAGCTAAAGAGGTCTATTGTAAACGCAGAGTATATTTTGGTCAATATTTGCTTTAGTTTATTACGATTTCGAGATTTGGCGAATTCTGGAAAGTGTTATTTTCAAACTGGCCTGGACAAATATGTAAGCATAAAGGTGGCTGAGTAACCTGCACTCTCTACCGACAACCATCAGAAAATTAAGAAGCAACGGTGTTTGCTATCATTAAATTTCCGCCTTTTAACACAGCATAAAAGGTAAAAGACTGATAAAAAATGTTTGTTTCTTCTAACTTATTTCTTTTAATTAAATTATGATTGACAACATACATGCCCATTGTCGTCCATCAGGTTGTTTGTGAGTTTAAGTTTGTCAAAAGAAACGATTTGTTTCATCCATTGCTGTCCAGTACAGGGAGAGTCGGGATGAATGTGTACTCTCCCGGGTACACTGGAGTCTGCTTTACCCGCTACCAGCCATTTGGAACTGTGGAACGCGTATCTATAACGTTTGTCATCCACTGGGACAAAGTCCATCATAAGAATGTACTTGGACGAGGGATCCAAACCTTGCAGACGCACCTGGAACGTTGGAAACATGCGCCTAACGGGATTTAAAAGAATTAACATAATCAACCACCTCTTTAGGCTCAGCCTTCAGCGAGCCCTGGGTGTCTCGATGCACCCGTAGTACTCCCCAGCCGATGGGATGGGGAATACCGTGGGCGCATCGAGGTATTAATCACTAAGACTGATTGTGTTATTCTTTTATTAGACCTAGAGTAGTCAGTATAATAGTTACAACGTCTATCATGGAAGTTTTAAAAAAAATGGTTAACTTTTAGCATTCCAGTTTTTCCAGTGAAAAATGTTTGAGCATCACAATTCAAATGTAGCAATTAGTAATGCATGAAAAACGTACTCAAAACCTTTGGTCATGCTTGGGTAAAGAAATATAGCCACATTTTGGTTTTTGGTCACATACAAAAGCTCACTGGAACAATCAACGACTGAAGTATAAGAACTCTGCTAGAAAACGCTTTGTTAAGAGAGTCATTTCAGTTCGATAAGAACTTGCACCTCAGAAATCTGCCGACAGGAATTGTAGTTCTCAATAGTGTTCTCTGCTACTACGAGATGCACCAATTACAGTCCCAACTGGAGAGATTAAACGCCCAGTTCGAGTCAGTATTGGTGCACCGCTGGCACGGCTCTTCGCAGTATCCCGCCAACACGGAGGGGCAACCCCCACGTAGACTGTTCACAGTCCCCTATTTTTTCGTGAGATCGTTTAGATGTACCGCGTCTTACCGTCACTTTTCAAGAACAGTCTAACCCCAACGAGAATCGACTGCGTTTTTAATATTCACACCAACTATAACATGTTTAAACTCGGTTTTAAAAAAGTGAAAAACAGTAATGAAAAACTAGTACACCGGCTTTTTACACAGAATTCAAATTAACTTTTAAATGTTACATAATTGCACTACATTTGCCATCGATAAAACTACAGCAAGCAGCATTTCACAAGGAAACAAATTTAAACAATGTTTAACTCTTCAGCTTTTAGTTTAAAACGTGTTTACGCTTTGGTGTTAATGAGGCTTTAGAACTGAGATTGCTTGCAGTTGAAATGTTTGCATGTTAGTACAGTTAATAAGATTCCTAAATGAATATGAATTTTTTCTCGCCCGTTTAACTTCACCTTATTTGACTCTTTTGTTCCAACTTGACAAAACAAAGATGTTCCAAATCTACACAGTAACATACTATTAAATGTTACTACAGAGAATGAGAGATTTATAATGATTTCATCCACTAATTCGAACATGCAGCACAGGGCTGAAAGTACTCCTTTCATTTCTTTTTTACGGGATTGCACCCACAATCTCAGGACTGCAGGTACTGCTTTCATAATTTTTTTTAGGATTTCACCCGCAATCTCCAAAGCCTGAACTACCTTTTTCAGAAAAACAAAACCAACCACAGGAAAGCACTGCTTAATTAGTTTCATTATAACAATTAGACTTCAGAATTTCATCTGCAAAGTAGAGTTAGAGCCACCTTGTACAGCATAATGAACAGTACAACAGGAGAACGCTGCTTTTAGCTGTCATGTAAGTGGCCATACTCTAAAGTTTGAAACCATCAAGTACATCATCATAGAGAAACACCACAGGAAATTACTACAAAGTAGCTTTGATTCCAATGGTCATACTTACACGCACCAAAGCCTCAAAGCCAGAACCTATACTAATACTTGACGTCATAAGAAAGACCTATTGAATAGCTTGATATCAACAATGGCATCGAGATCGTTTTTTTTGCTGAGACAAAAGTTATTATGACCTCGTTCAAGAGCTCAGTAACGTAGTATTGCTTGAATGATTTTGACCTTTCAGAACAGTCAAAGAAATTAGTTAGTACCCAAGATCGAGGATTGAATTTTCGGTAAATGAATAAATATAAGGTCAAAAATACTTGCTTTTCCGTTTCGTGTTGTGATCTTTTCCTGCTGGTGTAGTAAATTATGATGGTACTACTATAAACACACTTCCAACTCAGTTTGAGTTTTGCGACACAAAAACGAGTCTTCGCCTGGTATTATGTGTAAGTTTGCAGACAACAATGGAAATTAAGGTATTTTACACAATTCTTAAGATATTTCAATCAACCAAAGAAATTTCAATCAATCTCTAGTGCTCCAAAGACAGTTCGGAGTTTCGAGTTTTTTTTGTTTCGACAAAATACTGGGCAGGCGTGTTAATGAGCTTCTTAATAGACCTTCCATGTGGCAGTATTTGTCTTTAAGCTCTCTGTGATATGGAATTTCATATGGTTTTTGATCCCAGAGTACTGATGAAATCAGAAGTAGGAGGGTAAAATTTTTTGCCTGATTTATAGCTTCTTGCTACACGCAACATTGAAAGAAGTGTCTACACTTCTATGTATCCGCCTTGAAAGTCTTAAATCACGCGTACCTTATCTACAAGATTTTGGTTTCCTGTTTATGCTTCTCAAACAAGTAGCAAATGAATCCAAATAACTAATTTCCCTGCGGTTGTAACCTGGATAAGGCTTCAGAGACGGAAAAATCACGGAAACTTTAATTTGATATGTGTTCAAAGAAAACCACACATCTTTTCGATCTATTGAATAAAAATAAAACCATTGAGATAACCATATAAACATGGCCAATTTTGTATAATTTTGAACAGATCAATCAAATCAGGCTTCCACTCCAGGTAAAACTGACCAAAGTCAAAAGCGAAAAATCTAAATTTCATGTCACAAAATACGAAAAAAGGACTATGCCAAAATGCCGCAGCTTAAAAAGTTTTCTGTGAGAGTCACAATACGCATATTTACATGAAGGACTAAGGGATTAACAGAGTAAGAGCAAGGAGGTCTAAACCTAAATTGAGATCAGTCTAGTCAGAAAGAACAAATGCAGCCCAAACGAAAAAAACGGACTACAGACCTTCCAGCTTTGGTTACGATCATCTCGGTGCCTAGAGCATGAAATTCGTCCCACAAGCTTTTCATCTCTAGATCTACTCTTGCGTTTATAAGCCCAGCACACAATGGCCTCACATTGGCTTGCGAGCAAGAAGATTGGGTCGTTGGGGGACTTGAATTTGGAGAGTGAACATTGTCACCGGAGTCATCCGAATCATCAGGCATCAGCGGGTTATCTGCTCTCCTCAAAGGCGTTCTTTTACCCGTTCCTGCGTTCATGAGGCGTTCTGTGAAAAAGAAATCACAAATCACAGACGATGATGAAGGGTACAACCGCAGGGGAACGCAAATGCCAAGTGGTGGAACTCATTGATTGATGGAGAATGATATGGACTTAAAGCAATGACACCAGGGTTACAAGCCAGCAGATCTCGCGCGCGCGCGTTAAACGTACACTTCTACCTTCCATTTCACGCATCAGAACCTGGGAGTTCCAGTGATAGCTGGGATTCTGCTGGAAAAACGCAAGGTCTGCCAGTTGTGCTCTATCGATCAAGTGCGCAATGGAAAAAGCGTTTGCTTTGGGAGAAAGAAATCCAGAACTGTCCATAACACGCACTAAGAGCTGATAAAAGGTCGAGATGGGGCTCCTCAGATCCGATTTAGCTCGATTTGAACCGTCTGAAATCTAATTTGAGACGTCTACTGTGAGCTCTATCATGGCTTTCCCTAAACCCTATGGCGAGCTAACCCCGTCATTTATTTATACGTGCTGTAAAATCGTGCCAACAAATGGAATATATCCTCTGACCATTAATTAGTTAATTGACGGCATACTGGCACATTGGCGTATAGGATTTTTCAGAGACTCAAAAATGTACGTACTAACCTTGACAGGAGGTTTCTCACGACACAGCAAAAACAGTACGCACAACTGTAACCTGGGCTTATCTTGGATTAGACCTTCACAATTGCGGATCAGTAGGTTTACACTCTTGTCGCGGCCATCAGGTTCGGCTTTTTGAGTGGATTGATGAACGAAATGCTGTTAATGCATTTGCGGTATTAAGAGGCACTGTTTCATTATTCACTTGAGGTCATAACCTCATTCTTAGATCCTTGCCTGTCACAGCAGGGGCCAGATGTCTTTTTAATCAGCCGCTTTCTGTCAGTCAGCTTGTTGTAAACCAGGTGCAAATGACGTCCTGTAGATGAAATCCGTTTTCCTCAACAATATTATCACACTTAACGCGACAAAGTACCGAGTAATCCGTCAGTTTTCGAGTAGAATTTTTTTTTTTTGCACCCTTGGGCCAAAAGCTCGCAAACAGTGGATCCAAAGCAACTATCCAAAAAACGTTCAGGGAATTTGTGTCGTTTCCTCCTTAATAACACGGAGTACAGCAAGTATCAAATTTTGGCAGAGGAATGTACAGAAAAACGCACCTGACTGATCGCTTAAAAAAGAAACTGATGTTTTTTCAATAAAGCTTTCTTTAAAAAAAAAAAAACAATGCAATGATTAATTTTGGCAAAAATGTATACATGAAAGTTGACTACTCATGAAAAGTTCAATGGACCTCTTATTCTTCAAATCTAATACTGTCTAAATTTCAATCATTTGCAGCTATTTACGGGGCAATGTGACTCTCACACTACATTCCATTGCTACGGCTATTCAAATTAAAGCTTTTGAGAAGTCCCGCTAAAATTTACTCTCCTTTCATTAATATTGTGCAAAAATGATTTCTCCTTGAGCGAAGCTCCTTCTGTTCAATAATACGACATTTTTTGATCAAGAAATGGTAAAGCCTCATCGATCATCGCAGCCCGGGAGTCTTTTTGACCTCAACCCTAAGGCCGAGACGCTTAACGCACGATATTATAAAAATCTGTCAGCAGAAATATCAGTGAAATCTCAACAACGTTTCAGTCAATGATGATTGTTTTTGAAAGAAAGAAGACTGAAATATCCAGTTCTTAAGCGATCACAATGACTGATAGTTGCACCTCTTAACTCATCGGGTTTTACTCGTGAACGTAGTGGTGCACTCAGAAACTCACAAGTAGTGAGGTAAATCTTCTACGTCGAAGGAGACATTAGTTGAATTCTTTCATTTGAGTTCATGTCCTATTCAGGTCATTAATTCTTGTGAGTTCATGGCCGGTAAGTTGTTCGGGTACTAGATAGATAGGTAAAAGTGTTTGGAAAACGTCACTACTCATTCTCCAGTTTTACAGGCGCGTGACATCAACTGTCACTTCTGGGTAGAAATGTTGGTTGAAGATATAGAAAGAAAGAAATGTAGCGGCAGTGCTTCTCGTAGTGCTGTAGTCTGCAACGATAATATAAACCTGTGTCAAGGTTAACTCCGTCCAGGCACTCTATGGACTTTGCTTGGAGGGTGTCTTGAGTCACTGAGGACCTTCTCAGGCAAGATCCATTTAATTAAAAGATATCGTTTTTATTTTATTGTAGGTTTTGCTGTTGTTGGTGTTGACAACAAGTCATATCATACAGCTTGTGAGACTGGCGAGATGATTCTGTAAAACGAGCCAAGACGGTGCGAATTAGGGCAGGCAAATCTTCGTTGACATACAATTGAGACTGTGAGGACAATGTGAGGATGTCTCATTGATATTCCGATCGCCTTTTCCTCCTACTCCCCCCCCCGCCCCAACTCCTCATCCACTCCCTCCGGCCAGAGAGTCACTACTTTGATTTGCAATTTTATCACTGGTCACTGTTATTTTTCATCACTATGGTAATACTTAACACTGTTTAGAAACTCCTCTTAACATTCGATATCGATTGTGCACTTTTCGGCTAAATAATTTCACACAATTCGACGCCAGTCACCTTGGTGACGAACCCGCCGAATAATTTGGCCTTTTATTCTAAATGCAAGTAATAAAAACGAAAGATTATCCTGGCAAAGCCAGAAATCAGGGCATTTGTCAGTAAAGGTGCCCTAAGGGTAACATTTCCTACCCACATGGAAGAAAGGACACAACGGAGATGTTTACCTCAGCCGGGCGAAAAAAACAAACAATTTACCCCATGTGGCGTTATACAGAGTCGATAGGCTTGAAACATGCCATATACTTGATTTCCGGGGGTACTTCCTATGATGACCTATGCGGAGAGGCTCCGCCAGAAAAGGGTAGGGAAATCTGTCATTAAGGTCGGTAAAAGGGCCTAAAAGGGCTAAAAGACACATTTTATCGCTGTGGAAAAGGTTCTGGTTTTGGGATTTATTCATATTTTAAGGACAGTGCATTTACAGCAGTTAAAGGGCCTGCATAGGTCAAAGCTAGGTATGTGAAAGACTACCATTTGTCAATAAAAAGTTTACGAAAGGCGTACAAAACTTTGATGAGAACCCCCCGGGACTTGATTCCAATGTTCCGGTTGTATTTAACATTTATTGTAAGAAGCAGTGTAAAGAAATTTTACTGTTTTAAAACATGGGAGGTGTTGTGCTGTACAAAAGACAAACTGTGAGCTTTAGACGCAGACATGCGGCTCCTGTTCATTTAGATTGGTATTGAAGATGGAAGTCTTCGATAAGTAGTCCGGTTTCTATAAATTCCTTAAGCGATGTTTGTTCCTAAAATGGTTCGCGCATTCAGTACTGTGTATATTAATACCATATGATAGTTAAAATTCTTTTACACACGTCCTGAAAGAGTTGCAAGTAATCTACTCAGATAAGAGCTGATCGCATTCACTCGATGGAATTAACTTTGTTCAGCGCAACATATTTCCAATCTGCTTGTGTACTAATTACTGTACAGTTTTGTTAGACTATCAGGTGTTTTTCTTACTGAGCAAACGTTGACCGAACCCACTCTGAGTTGATCTTAGAAATAGTTGTCACTCAACGAATTAATCTAATTTAACTCATTCTTGGAGTTCATAACGCTTATTTTCATTGAAGTTCGATTACTTTCGAGAGCACAGTAAAGTACTTTTTTAAGTTGCGGTTCAGTTTCGTTATTTTGTGGTTGAAGTTTTATTTTCCTTTGTTTTGGTGTATGTAACAATGTATTCTAAAAATAAAGGAATAAAAGGAAAATGGAATTTATACCAAGGATAAAAATGAATGACCACATCATATACATAATACTTAATACGTCTATAACATGCAGTTAACTTAATAAAATGAAACTAATCCAGCTAATCATCCTAACACTTCACTTAACAAAGACGCTATTTAAGCCTGGGTAGCAATGCAGAAAAGAAAGAACGATTTTATTTAAGCAAGAACTCATTGTCTGCCCTTAACGGACTGCGCGCACGCAAAACTCTTTGTTTTTAAAAGATTGATCCCTGATTAAGTATTTTCGTAAACCACCTTATAGCTTGAAGATTAAGATCAAAGTTCGCCAGATAAGGGCGCTGTTCGATATTCATGTCACTTGTCCAATTCGTACACAATGTCCTCGATTACTGACTTGAAGTTACACATTACCACAGTAGAGCATTACCATGATATTTCGAAGGCTGTTTTCTGCAGGAACATTAGTGATTATATTTTTGCGCTCTCAAAAACACACCTTTATAGGCAACAACCTGATTTACTGTTGATCTCATTCAGGCGATAAGAAGATTCCTTTGCATTGTACTCCACATTTTTATCAAGGAACCATCACCACCCTTTTCAGGCAAGCATTTTTTCGCAAGTTTAGCCTCGAGGTAAGTACTTATACAATTCAGTTTTTTAATTTTGGGGAGGGGGGCGGGGGGTGATAATTTTCTTCCTCACAAAAAACTATCACGTTTTTGAGAAGTTCCTAACCGAGTGTATAATTTTACGTTGGGGGGGGGGGGGGGGGAGAGGGGTAAATGAAATGCACGCAAGGAACGTTTTGAGACATTACCATTTCAAGGCTGCTTGACATAATATGTGGATTTAGCAAAGCCCAAAGGCGGAGCTCCCATTACATAATAGCCAATTACTTTACAAAAGGAACTTTACTGCGGCTAAAAAACGCAAATCTACTTTACATTTAAAGATATGTTAAGACCAGCTTACTTGATACGACATTTCGGCGCTGTCTGTCGATTGCTATAAATCAAAGTGGAGTTAACGTCAATTGTATCATAATGACAAACGTCACACGTAAAGAAGAATGCCCAAGAATTCCAGCAACCAAATGTAACGTGAATGGGCCGGAATTCTTGCATGCCTCTTTGATCGAGTCTAACCTGTGTATTGCTTTCTTCACAGACGATTTTTCTTGGGTTTACTACATATTTGTTCGTTAACCTTTATCTAAACTTCACGATCATTTCAAGGTAAACAAATTATGGATATTTACTTAATATAACAAATTTTCATGGTTAAGGCATAATGTTTTTTTTTTTAAGAAACATATTTGTAACTTATAAGAATCTACAGCTTGACTGACTTCCTTGCCCCGACCCTTACCCACCTTCACCTCACGAGTCGAGACCTTAACAGAGCTATGTCACGAGGATATTGCTGTTTAAGGCCCGGGAGGACTCCCATAAAAAGTGACGGGGATGTTCGTCGTTTTTCGTTGGGGTGCAAATTGCAGATTTTGGTCTAACCTAGGGTGTTTGGATGGAGAGTCACTTTTTTTGCCCATTCAGGTATCGCTTAGTACTGTGCATAAACAAATTTTACAAAAAATGCCCTGACACTGACCACACAAAAATCTTCCCTAAGGGTCAGTTTAAGCTTGAGCCACACCCATATTAGTCTCTGTTAGGGGGTTCAACTTACCTATTTGCTGGTTAGCTACAGTGGGCGCTCAAGACCTTATCGGTGGGCGTTTTGCGGGCGGTTAAACGTCCACCAAAATGGAACCGTAAACATGTAAATGAAATCATATGCATCTAATTTCCCTCTAAAAATTTACTTACATATTCAGGAGCCGGCTCCTGGCATATTCAAAAGACACAACATAACTTAACTGGCTAAAAAGTTACCACAGGAGCCCATAGTTACCAAAAAACATATTAGAACTTTTCAGATAACAAAAACGTCAGCCAGCTCTGTTTTCCCGGACCGTTAGGTCAACATGTTACTTAAATGCATGCTAAGCGACTCATCCATTTTTTTTTGTAAACTCTAAATTTACAGTCTTTATCATAACTCGAATCATTTGGATAATTTCACGTTATTTCCTTAGTCTGTTACTCGGATTTACATAGATAATCTTAATATATATACTTTACTTTGAATTTATGTTTTTCGACATAAGAAAGATTGTTACAGTTTTTCGTTTGTTTTGTTTTGGTGTCTCGCATGGTCCATTTCGCCCTTTATATATTCCGACTGAGTTAAAAACAAATACCGACAATTTTTGCGGCCAGACTGCTGTTGTTTTGATGTGAAACGGCGCAGTCGAACAACTGCAAAGCATCTCTGAGAAAATCGAGACAAAAAGTACTTGAGATATAAACGATATATCAAGAGGAAGTCTAAAACTTCACAGGCATGAAGCCAAGACACATTAGACCGCATTAAGGCAGGGTGCACAACAGACGTCACAGAGTTGGGGGCAGCCTTTTACAAATATTTAAATACCAGAGGAAATAATCTTACACCCAAATCTTCCGGGAAGGAAAGCTTTTTGCAATAAATCAGGTGGATTTATTGAACCTCCCCTGTCTGAACTTGCCAAAAATAATAACATTGATAAAATAAACTTGCTTGGGGAAATACCGTACAGGAACCACAAAAATTTAGGGTTGCAAAATAGTTTGAAGCAGGGAGGCCTTACCTTAGAAGGATTATCGATTATTATTTCTATTGCTATTACTATTATTATTATTATTATTATTATTAATATTATTGTTGTTATTGATTATTTTTGCTATGTTCATGTCTCACATCTATAGGTGGCCTTGTTCCCGAAAGCATCAAGCCATATCCCATAGCCTTAGGTGTCTCGGTTCCCTCTTAGGATCTTATTATTATTATCATTGTACCGCACTGTCCTGTCATTAACTATACACTAATATAATCGAAGGGGTATCGGCTGGAAAGGTACCCATAACATCGTCTAAAACAAGAAGCAGTAACCCAATTTTTAGAGAATCGACATGCCCAGGAGCTCATGAACCGAGTCACTGGCTCCTGACAGATTCTGACATGCCTGATTGTCCCAATCACAAAAAAATTGGAGTGGCCTCTCCTGTGCTTCCTTGAAGTGTTCTATGGAGTAGGAGTTGATAAGGGGCCGACCATTTAACTCTTGAGGGGGGGGGGGGGGTGATTTTGAAAAAAAATTTCCTGCAAGCGCTTGTCGGAAGAAAAAAATTGCATGCAGCACAAATGTAATAGAGAGCTTATGGGAAAAAAAGGGAAAAAAATATCCTGCCCACCATATTGCTAGGAAAAAAAATTCTTGATGACCAGAAATCACCTACCCCCACCCTCAAGAGTTAAATGGTCGGCCCCTAACAATATGCGGTGCGTTTCAGTTTAATTACATGATCTCTTTTATGATAGCGTCTGTTTAGTATCAGGAAGGGTGAAACAAAAACGTTTCTCGCTTTTGGTTCAAGATGGGGGGGCGGGGGAGGAGGGGGTGGGTGGTTGTCTCTTCCGGGGCCCTCTCCTAGATCTCTAACCTTTCTTTATAACCCAGACCAAGACTAAGTATTTGTCATGTTAAAAACAAAATAGAGCAGTATTATGGCGCAGTGCTTCAACACCAGGGCTGTCTTCATTTGTCAGAGATCGTGTTGTTAGCGGGTTCAATTTTATTTGCAGCCTGCTGGCCTAAAAAAAATTATAACCAGCGCCTGCTACGCAGGCTATTTTATTTGCCACCATTATCCTCAATCAATAATTTCTCCAGTAAGTCAAATCACCTTTGACAACAATTATTCAGTTCTAAGTGTAACATAACGTAACTGGGCTGACTCGACAACAATTTGCATCTCAATGTGAGACAGTTACTATATGAGAGTTACTATTCCGATTTTGATACCTCGCAGCCCCTCAGCCATTCGCAAACCAGTCACGCAAGAAGAGCGTGACCAGGTTTTTTTTTCAATTCTTTTTCTTTTTAAAATTTAGCTGTCCCTCTTGATTATGATTTGAATGTGATCTTACTTCTCTAATTATTCCTCGGTAGGTTTGAGAAAACTTGGTGCATGACGCAAGTAGCAGTCATTCGTACTTTGATCACCGACAGAAACTGCACCAAAACTTAGAGCAATTATTGAGACATAATGAGTTCGCCAGCTGTAAGATGTCCGACACTTATAAGTTTCGATAAAGTTAGTGCATATTAAAAAATAACATGCAGTAACGGCAGCTGTAACCACAGCTGTAACCACAGGTGGCCCAAGTTCGAGATATGACTAACGGCATTCTTGCGCAACCTTCGAATTATGAGGATTTTTATCACAGGTACCCCAAGCTCACGAGTGAGTTGAGTAACAGAAACTGATTATAAGAGTTTGTATGGGAAATTTGTCGATCGTTATTCAGGGCATTAAAATAGAAATAAAAATACATCAAAACTTCCTACCTTGTCTGCTTGTCTTGTTTGTGGTGTCTTCTTAGCATTTCTGGCCGTTCGCCCGGTCGTTCGGTAGAACTAAAACTCGCTCAATCGCGCTGAAACGGCCAGAACTGCTAAGAAGACTAGGAACATACCACAAACAAGACAAGCAGACAAGGTAGGAAGTTTTGATGTATTTTTATTTCTATTTTAACGCCCTAATAAAAAGCAATAAATTTTCCATACAAACTCTTAATATAATATTTGTTTCGTAACTCACTCGTGAGCTTGGGGTACCTGTGTTTTTATGGGGAAGAAACGACTGTTTCTGAAACCTACAAATGAGAAAGTGTTTAGACAATATTAGCTAACCTCACTTACATTTGTGCAACGGTTATAAAACGAGGTCCTCGATTCATCGACGTAGTAATAGTAGTATATATGGCAATGAACCTCCACGGACTCCTCTTTACAGCGAATATGCCTGAGTCCCTTGGCCCTTCGTTAAATCGAGGTACCACTTTACCTTGCGTCCAGTGAAATACGTAAAAAGACACCAAAGGGGTCAACAGGTTCGTCCTTCAATGTTTTAAAAATTACTGATGCGTTTTTAAAGATGTGAACAAAATAGAAAGTAAGAAATATACTCATCATTCACGCTCCTGATTTAGTTTCATGAGATCCACGCGCATCGCTGACAGACAAGTCAGGCCCAGAATCAAAAGTGCGACTAACAATTAGCGCAATTTACTTTCTCCTCAATGCTGCGATATCCAAAGACGTGTCACGCTAAGTTATGTGTTAAATACAGACCTGATAATAATTTCCGTCTGTTATCATCGTGGAATTTTGCTAATCGCGCGGTTTACTCGTGGTTCGATTTCCCTGCAAGCGGTGCGTCTTTGATATACTAGAAAACCGAAAGTCTTTAGAGGAGCGGTAAAAATCGCATCCATCTGGGCTCTTTCATGACCTGAATTGTTCGTTTGCTTCACATGGCCATGAATTCTGTGATTCCGTACCTTAAAATAAAGCAATGAGCTTCCTTAGCTCATAAAGCTTTCGTACCCCTTCGCTTGATTTCATTTGTCAACAGACCGTGTCGGAATTATAGTACAGTTGTGGCAGTAGCGGTACACTACAACTTACAACTCGACATGGTGATCGCAGTTGCCGAGTAGCCAGTTGCCTGATTCTCAGCACCGGCGTCGGAGATATCACCTCAGTAATCACTATCTGTGGCCCGGTACTCTATCGATACGCTACTATATGAAATGAGGCTTTTTAATATATATTTTTAAATTTTCGAACCTTGGGCATCTTTAGGGGATAAGCATAAAATGGAATCATTCTTCCATGATCGGTGGGGCTCCATTTGATTCTTGTGGAGAGAAGAACAGGAGGGGATTATGGCTTGATCGCAGATAAGCTCTAAAGTAAAAACTTGTGATGGTAAGTAGCCCTCGTTTCTCTCAGCACTGAATAGTCAATCGGCGACAGCAGCAGTGTGATAATCACGGCTTATAGAAGAGATTTTAATGCTGCATGCTTAGGTAGCCATTCATTAGTGAGAAAAACTGTAGAACCCCAGGCTATTTTCTTTGGTACTCTTTTTAAATTCTTCGAGAGCAGCAATTTTAGCATGTTTTTAATTAAGCACCGTCAAATTAGATTGCTTAATTGAATGTACGGATATAATAGAATTAAAAACCAATTTCTCTACCATGCAAGCCTTCTACGCCTACATGTTTTCTTATCGAGGTTGTGTGATCGATTTGACAAGGCCCGCACAAGCGTACAAAAACATCGACTTCCGGCATTTTTTTCCTGCTTATTATTGTTGGATTTAAACCCTGAAAACCTCGGCAAAATACGCGTTTGGGATGAGATGCGACCTGCCCCATTTCGGGACGTCAGATCTTTGTCAGTTTTGTCGATCTTTATGAAAACATAAAAATGAGCAGGTGTTCTTTGTCGAAACTTAACCCGGTTATAGTGACACGTCTGTGCGTTTTTTAGGCACACGTATGTTTTGCTTGAATATCAAGTTTTCAATTCGACTATTGACCACTATCGTGTCTATCCTGAACTATCAATTGATGTAACAGGCCACAAAAAGTCTCTCATTAGAAGCGCATGATCAATGTTTTGGCATAAACAGCTGAGTAAGTGTGGTTAAAACAAAAAATTAAAGCTGCTACATTTAGAGAAAGAGGTGAAAATTTACGTAAATTGCCTCAAATGATCCACATCTGGTTTTTGCCAGAGAATTAGCGAATGTGATGGAATCTTAGTAACCCAGGCTATAAGCACGAATAGCCGGTAATCTTGATTTTCCCCAATTATGTAGCCGTCCGCGGGCCTGAAATACTCCAATTCGCAATCGCAAAGCTGTATTAAAGCACTCGTGATTTCATTTACGGTTTGTCCTGATAATATGCTCGATGAAAGACGCTTTTTAAATCCTGTAATTCACCGCCCGATGAAGCCAAACCAAGAAACAACAATCGCTCACCCCGAATGATTGACACCTTGTTAATAAAAGAAGTGCGAATGATAACAAAGATTTATGGCGTAATTGTTTAGCCAGCACCTTCCTTGTCAGGAGAGTTTGTTTAACAATGTCAATTAAAACGCAAACCCAACACCTAACAATTTAGATGTTTGTGTTAAACACTCCCCTTCTGAACGGTATGCCAAACTTCAACGAATACGATTTCTCATGTGAAAAACGTCAAAAGCCCGGGCATATCTGCCCATCTATAGTTAATGACCTTCTCTTAAGGTTTAACCGGGTCATAACTAACCGATGATGTAAAATTTTAACAGCTTTGCCGTCACCTAAAGAACAGATTGCATTTTATAGCTCTTAACATCTCACGTGTAAAAACAACAACATCGTCTCGGATCACATTATTAAGCAGCACTATTTGATGTTTCCCAGGGGCATTCTTAGAAGGATCAAGCATGAATGATATTTCATAACGTTCTTACAAATCCATTTTATGTTAATCTTTGAATTCGAAAGAATAAACACGGCCACATGGCCACGAAAACCGTGCGCGCCTTCTTGATAACAATGAATCTCCTTCAGAATTCCACTCGAACTGTTTCTCTCCACAGGTGACAGTTATTGTTTTTGTAATGACAGTGTTGAATGACAGGAGGTCATAACTCGAGAGGAAGGCCAAGATACTGGAAATTCCATCTTTAGACAAGCGCTCCATAAGCGCGCATCATCTTGAGATACACATTTACGAAACTCGCATCAATTTCGCGTCTCCGTCTTTCTTACACGCAGTGAAAACCTCTGACCGAACGGTCTTCGGGCTTTGTGCTAATTAATCGGATAGCAACCGGATTGGTCGTTAAATGGACCTATCCGGACCGCTATCTCCCAAGGCGAACGCATTCTCGATTGCACATTTGATAGACGCTTCACAGATCCCGGGGTTCATGAACATCACCAGCTACAACCGACAGACGTACGTTCCAATAATGTTCAACTGGGACTCATTCAGGCTAACCAAAGATATGGAGGGTGAGAGGATATTTCAGCACCTCGGGTAGACACTAGTGATATAATACCTTCATTTTTTTTCCGTATTGTTTATCGTAGAGAGGCTTCGAAATGCAGGAACAGGAAAGAAGGTTTCGTCGCCTGAAAATTTCCCTTCAGACAGCACGAGTTCGTCGCGCGATTGTAGAAATATAGATGAGCGATGCTGCACTTCGTCCACTCCTCCAGCCAGTCCACTGGCCTGTTCCTTAGCCAATGTAAAAGTAGACATCGAGATGAAGAATTTATGGGACGATTTTTACTCTCTTGGCACAGAGATGATAGTAACAAAGGCGGGAAGGTTAGCCACTTCTTTAATAATTTCACGCCTTTACTATCGGTGCAACATGATAATTTACGAGCATGAATTTTAATGAATTGTCATCTAAAAAACTGCACAACGGAGGAAAATCAAATTTAGTAGTCTGTGTTCTGCTCATAGATATACTGAAGTTAGCTCTGGGAGTATATATGAGTAACCTTAGCGAATATTATCACCAAATTCCACGTTCACACCTTTTATAGACAATATTGATCGTTCAATTTCGCTTGGGGCAAATAATGTGTAAATTCAGTGCAGATAGACTATTTATAAGCGCTGATGTTTTTAAGGAATACACGCTGCAGAAAGCAGCTTACGTTGCTGCTCAAACGGTTTTTTGTAATAATATGGGGTTACGGAGGCCGTGAGTAAATTGTTCGAAAATTGTGCGCAAATTGCTCGTCCGTTATCTTGCGTTGTTTGATAACGTACAAGGAAATCGCTCATTACTGGCATGCGACCTGGTGAATTCCAAAAAAATAACATTGCACTGAATACGTTTATTTTCAGTGAGAAAGTCTGTTTATTCCATTAGCCGGAAAAAATGTTTTTGATGTCATAATCGGCGCTATCATAACAAGGAACCATTATGGGGCGGTCTTCTGTTTGTTTTCTCTGAGGACAAAAGCAGTGAACGGATAGAAACGCGTGTGGCCATCGGAATATAATTTCTCTCAATTTTCCCCCAGAAATACAAATAAAAAATACAAACAAGCAGAAACGGCTATTGTAAAGTTAAGAGGGACAGGAAGTTGCATGAATGCTAAGCTAATTAAAAGTTGTAAGATTACACGAATATCTTTGGCTCAGTGTTCTTGAGCCGATAGCAGTGAACGTGTGGTGGAGAAGCGCCTCGAAATAAGTTTCCCTTTTCCCTAATGTTCGCATAGTGATTTGCCAGAAATCAAGCGCTATGTTAAGTTTTTAAATGCAATGCTTTTGCTTTTATCGTGAAATTAACTTCAAACAATGACTGATGTCTGTTTGTGGACTAGATCAGCCTCAGGCAACTCATAACCCGGGGGGCTCCAATGGGGACATTTCACAGCGTCCATTTTCTCGCTTTAAAGCATGGATTTTGTGCTAAGGCTCGCTTTGCTTGCGCTTTGTAGCTTTCCGTTCTTTTCAGTGTAGTTTAGAAATAGTAAACGCTATGAGAAGTCCGAAGAGAGTGCAGTCTAACCCGCGCAAACTGACTGTAGAATGAATGGCAGACTGGGGACACCCAACATGGTACTTTCGAAGTGCACGAAAGATTCGGGAAAGGATTTTACGAAGTTAAGAATATGACTATGCAGATGAAAACCTTTATTTGGGGATATGTAACCCATTTACTCTCAAAATCAATATTTAGTCAGGGAACTTTGCATGAATTTGAAACCATGCATACAGCACAAGCTTTTGCGCGTTTCTTTGGTGTTATCATACATGTGTGGATTCTTCAATTATTCATTTAGAGCATTTTGGGGATGAGTATAACGAGGACCCAGTAGTTTGACTGATTTATAGCTATTGGCTATCTGCAACTTCAGTTTTTCAGAGCTGGGCTCTTCATATTAAAAGGGTGTGCCATAGAAGATTTTAATCATATTTTCTTCATCTTTGGTAATTAAGAGTAGAGTAGTAACTTCTCACCGGCGTTGTATTTGATTCAGTTTCTTCATTTGAAATGTTTCGATTAGAATTTGGACTTTTATTGTGAATTTTATTTTTGGCTTCTATCAGGAAAGTACAGGCGCAAAGGAAAGAAATATCGTAATAAAAACCGCACCTCAGGGCTGTTTAATCCAAGTGATACTATTTGAAGCAGCTTATACCCAAGCAAAGTGCATGCTTATTGAAAGTCGCTCAATTCTCACCCACAGTCTGTTAAAGGAGGGCATCATTTTCTCTGGAAACTAGCTGAAATAATGATCTCAAACTTTATCGCAAATGGAACACTAAAAGCGAATACATTAGGGTACAGATTTGTACCTGGGGGCGGCGCCCCCCTGGGTAAAGCTCCTTGAGTTCCCCCCGGAAAGATCACTGGTATTCATCGAGACCTGTAATTTGACAAAATATTTTTCGGACGCAATTCCATCATAAATCAAAAGTAGCGCGAAACGCCATGCCTGTCAAAATTCTGTAGTGAGTTGAAACATTATGTTTGGCGGCTTGTCTTTTCCCCTGCTTTTGGAATTTTCAATTTTTGAATAATCATTGGCGCCTTTCGTATGAGGTAAACCGCGGAAGTAAGGAAGTAGAAATCGGGCCTTCTAGAGATCTCACCGAATCGATGCCAAGTGTGTAATTGCTTTCTAAGAGGATGCATTTCTTGGCTCAAATTCAGTCATTCTCTAAGAAAAAAATAGGCCACCTTTTTGCTAGCCTTCCAATACGTGAGATGGCTGTATTCGCAGGACATCTTTTTGGCGAGTCAATCGTCATTTGTATTAACATGTTTCTTTTTAGTATTCTCTTGGACTTAGAGAAGCTAGTGCTAGCGACAATAGTTATCCATTGTAATATTCACGACGCAAATTGACGAATAATTCCGAAATTTACCCTCTACCGTTCCCTACTACCTCGCCTTTAACACAGAGCTAGTGACTCATTTAAAAACCATCGAAACACTTAGCGTGCCGGAAAACGACAAACCAAAAGAGACGGAAAAAATAATCTCCAACCTCCCATTAGGAAGTTCTTCATCTTTGTAGGGGGGCAAGAAGGGCTGGATAGTGAAGAAACCTCCACTTTGGCATACCGGGCTATTGCCAGTGTGAAATTTTGCATGATGTCTTATTGACATGAAAAGTCGCGATCTTTCGTCTCCAGCCACATAAACTGGGAGAACCGTAAGAATATACGGCTCTGCTTACGTCCGTTTGACGAGAGAAATAGCCATGAAAGGGTTTTAAACGGGTTTAACTACTTTCACCTATCAAGTTAACTACTTTCACCTATCAAGCCTTAGAAGTTAGAGTCAATGTAAAGCGGTTTGGGTGTATATTCCTTCAGGTGAAAGCAACACTGCACAACGCGGATGAAATCGATTTGCGACCATGATTGTTATGTAAGAGTGAGTGATATTTTAGCGTCCCGTCTTAATGAAGGATGAATGTGCAAGGTGATCTCTGGACAAATCCGCACAGGAAAATTAACTGTGTACTAGAATAACAACTGCAGGAGGACTTACATAATAAACATAATGATAAAGGTCACAGGTTGTTTTATCCGATGTCTAATTTTAGAGCTGAGGGCGAACATGAGCAGAGACTAAATATTCTTAGTGCTTTCCTGTTTGAGCTGAAACATTCTTAGCATGTTTCTAAGTTATGAAGCTATGGTAGTTTGTTGTAGTCCGCAATCTACTGCTTAAGCTGTATGTAGTTTAGAATGGCAACGAAACTATACCTTGAACTCTATAATGTTTTATGTTAAAGCTGTTTCTCGTGCTGTGCCTTGCTACGTTTAGATAAAAACTAATAAGTTGATAGAAATTTCTGTTATTATAAGTGTTTCTAGCTAAATCAATTTTTTTGTTAGGTGTCACTCCTTTTCTTTTGTATGTATTTTTGGTCAATAGTCTACTTCAACGCTCTTAGAAAAGAAGTTCTCGTAAACTCAAAGAGCGTAAAGAAATCAGTTAAACGCGTTTTGCCTCTCACCAGTAAAGTGAATTTCTTGTGTGAGTGCTTTGTTACTGACTGGCTCCTGAGTAACGCAGGTTCAAGGTGCTGTATCTCTAGTATACGATAAACAATGACTTAGCCGAAAAATGTGGTCCTCTAAACCATCAGGCAGAATGAGGACGCACCTCACTGCAAGCCTTTGGAAGTGCCATTCGCAGATAAGCGGGCGTTTAAATTGGGCCAAACGTGAAATCGAAAGAAGTTAAGTGAAGGCACGATTACTACAACGCCACTGCAACCCGGTGCTTTCAATAGCAGCCAAACAGAGTCAAGCTAAAAACCTTACTTTGGAAACCTTGTTATAACTTCAGCTCAGCCCTCTAGATTCCGGAATTGACAATGATAACATGAAATAAGTCAGTCTATCTTTTGATTTTCTGGAAGAATTCCTATGGTGTGACTATTCAAATACAATCTCTTCAGCCGACCTTTCGTCTGATATTTTATGTCTCTTGTAGTATTCTACGATTTCAAATTAGGCATTTTTCCGGAGTTGATTTATGGCCATATTAGGAGGGAATATGGCCCAGGCTGCACAAGGTATTTCTCTATTAATATACTTCGCGGAATAAAGTATGCCTCGCGGCTAAAGCAAGGGTTGTTTCGGGGCACTTAAACTACAAAAAAACAACGACAACAACAGCAAATGGGCTTCTTTTGGCCCTGTTTCTCACTTGCCCGGTTTTGAAATACTGCATCAAACTATATTTGGTAAGGAACTCGTGAGGTCGACTTGTAGCAAGTCTATGTATTTGGCTGCCTACTTTTCCTCAGGCTTTCTATTTTCGTTTATTGTTTCAATGGAGTTGAAAGGTTAACGCCCTGTACTAATAGAAATCAGAGACAAATCTCCCATTAACCCACTGCAGCTGCAGCTATCGTTATGCAGTTTTCCACAGAATTCATGGCCATACTTAAGCAAGGTTAAGCTTATTATAGTGACTTATGAGTTTGTAGAGGATATCCTAATTATCACTAAGAATACTTGAGAAGTCTGCAGTTGAGTGATATTATTTTTTACGGTTTTGTACCTGAATTATCAGTGAAAATCTTTGTGGTTTAGGAATGATATGCAAGTGAAGGTTTATCTCCTTTCAGTTAAGTGGCATTACTGTTTACTATTCGGTTGTATAAGTTATGGGATCCGATTGCCCAAGACCTCATCGCAAGATTGATAATACCATTGCCTCTGTCTATACCGCCGTTCTTAAATTAGTGTTACCGGTTTGGTTTATTGTGGCTCATAGGGATCCCTATTTGGGTGGCAGTTTCCGTTCCAAAGTAGAGAATTCGCTATACTTGAATTTTTGCGTAGAACAGTCTCTTTATATCGGTTTCACTGAGCTCTTGTGGCTCAACCTTTCAAAGAAACCCTCGGCCACCTCTTGACGATCATCTAGAACGCATGTGTCTCTCTCCGACATGTACATGTCTTTGTTTACCTTTGTCTACAGCAAATAAACATTTTTAATCAATATGTAAAGTAGTAGGTTTTCCATAGTGGACATGATGTTTCATCTTTATCGTATGAATGATTTATATCAATTGATATAGCAGAGAAATAGTTCCGATAAAACTATATATCAGTGATTGCCATTGTTTTCGTTGTTGCCATTTTTTGTGAACTTTTCGTGAACCTTTTAACTTTGTTTGAATGAACCTCTTCACATATTTAATAGCTTTTTTTCCTCTGTGTGTGTGTAAAATAAAACGATATTAAACAGCTAACCAGGTCATCTTTACTTTGAGTTAACACAAATGGTATGTCTTTAGATCAGCAAAATAGCTTCTATGTTACATGCTTCACATACATCGTTTTATTGAACTGAAGTAATAGTATGACAAACAGCCTTCGAATGGTAAGAGCGTCAACGCCCAAAACGTTAGTCCGTTTGGAATATTTTCAGTGCTGGCTAAATTAGCTTGATAACCTTAAATGATAACAGACTTTAGTGCTTCACTCTCGACAACTGACTTTTATTAGAAGTTAATTAGCTGAGATGGCGCGATCATTTTCGTTTTGTATCACTGGTTTCCCGAGCAGTGCACGACATTGTGAGTTGAAGATAAACACTTCTCTGAACTGTCCTCTAAATCACGGCTTTCTTTTCTTCACAGGCGCATGTTTCCACCGTTCCAAGTGAGACTTCACGGACTGGACCCTACAGCCAAATACATTCTTATGATGGACTTTGTCTCAGTGGACGACAAACGTTACAGGTACGCGTTCCACAGTTCCAAGTGGCTGGTGGCGGGCAAAGCAGACTCCAGTGTACCCGGGAGAGTACACATTCATCCCGACTCTCCCTGTACTGGACAGCAATGGATGAAACAAGTCGTGTCTTTTGACAAACTTAAACTCACAAACAACCTGATGGATGACAATGGACATGTATGTGGTGTTTCGTATTGGCGTAGGTTAACGTTAGTTAAAAATCGAAATCAGTGTTGCTGGGCTTTTTTAAATTGTTAGCTAAGATAAGAAAATGGTAGGATATGATAAGATCACCTGATAGTTAGACAGCCAAACATTTTATTAGTTAACTGGGACGTTATGGTAAAAACCAAATTCACCGGTTATTGAAATTTCTTCACCCTATCCGGTCTTTCAAGCTGTTTATTTTACTGAGCCAGCGAAAAGCACTGGATCAAACCACCCTCTGGCTGGAGAAGAAGAGTGGATTTAGAGGGGGGAGAAGGGGAGGGGCCGCCAGTCCGTCCTTTTGCTCGTAATTGTGTTAAAGTTGTAATCTATTCGAATGCAGCCATCCGAAAACAATGCCTGTAATGCTAATAAGAGATGGAGTACTCTCTTCCCAATAGCGCGCTATTGGGAAGAGGAACTTACCTTTAACCCTTTAAGTCCTGATAGTGACCAACATCAATTTTCTCCCAATGATATCCGTACATTGTCAAGAGACTAGGTTTTGAGAATTAATAAAATGATCTCCTAAGAGAAAATGCTTTGATCTTTTGTAAAATTCTCTCAACTCATTCTTTAAGGAAATGTATAGAGATCAGTTTGGAGAATTTGTATGTGGATATTGGGGCTTAAAGGGTTAAATAAGAAACCCACAATGCACAGCCACGAATAGGATACCCGGCGCGGGCTAGACGCGGCGTGCTAGTGTAACGTAATAGAGTTTTAGACTATTCTATTGCGGAGTCCCCTAAGAAAATACGTAAGAGTTCTTAGTAAAATATGGCTTCTAAAGCCTTAATATTGGATAGAGATGCTTGAAACCATAAATATATTTGTGTGGCGCATGGCAAGTCTCCGGCCCAACCTTTCTGAATTTTTTGAATCCGCCCGGCACCCAGACGCGCTTTTCCTTTTAGTGCGTAGTAAGTTTTTGCCACGAATTCACGTATGCTCAAGCAGAACCGAACCCGACATTTCTTTTGCTTATCTTCTAATCGCCGGAACTTATTACCTTGCTGTGAAGTATTCATTAATATGTACCCCCCAGTGCTTTCACCTTGTTATTACCTACAGACCGGCATACTTTAACTGAGCTACCATAATTAGGTTTTATTTCCCTCTCTAACTAATTCAAATTCTTCAGTTTACTGCGGTTGTTTTTGTATTCAACTCTCGTCTAACTAACCTTGCAATGTCCAAAAACAAAATGCTTAATTGTCAGGTTACTAAATTATAAAGGCATCAAATCGCCTAGAAAATTAGTAGCTTGTCCAAGTATGTGATCATTTAAAAAGTAGGCAAAACAGATTGCGAAGGAGGGCCCGCATTTGCCGTTAAGAGTCTTCAGACTTCTTTTCTTGAATGCTTGGTTTCAGAGCTTTTAGCGTGCTCTTCGCTGTTAGGGTTTCGTCATTAAAATCTCTTTCCCTCCACAAAGAATTTCGCGGTATTCCTTTTTGGTTCCATTCCAGGCTGTTCTACAGAAAAACTTTGAAGATAAGAAAGAGATCACCAACCTCTTCCTGATAACGTTAATGATGATCATTACGATAACAATGAATGATGACCGTTTTGTTGCTGATTTTGCTCTTAGATTATACTCAACTCCATGCATAAGTACCAGCCTCGATTTCACGTTGTACTAGACAACCAAGAAAAGAGTACCATGACCAGTGCTCTAAGAGCGAGTACGGAACATGTGAAAACCTTCGTGTTTCCTGAAACGCAATTCATGGCTGTAACGGCTTATCAAAACCACATGGTAGGTCCTTTTCCATTCCTTCACATTGATTGCCAGAGGGAAAGGATTAGAGTGTCTAGCCAGTAGCTCATTAACCATTCTCAAAATTCTTTCTAGCCAGGGGAATGCATAGTTACCGGAAGATGAATAAAACTGTGGGAAATATTGTTTGATATGTGGACTTGTTTTATGTTTTTCACCAGATGATTCTAACGCTCGAACTGTTTGAAGGTCTGTTCAATTTTTGAGTAAATGAATTTTTAAATATAGAAGGCAGACGATGGTTGTATCAGATCATTGAGAGTTGGTATGCTCTGGGACTATTGTAAAACCGCTCGTAATCCTTTACCACACCATGTTCATTCTAGGCTCAGTACGCTTCTATAGTTCCTACTCTAGACCTTACTGGTTACCGTCCCTACTCCCTACAGAGGGTTTTTAACCCTTTTACGCCCCAATGTGCACATACAAATTCTCCAAACTGATCTCATACATTTCCTTACTAAATGAGTTGAGAGAATTTGATAACAGATCAAGACATTTTGTCTGTGCTGATCATTTTGTTAATTCTCATAATAGTATCTCTTGACAATGTTTGGATATCGTTAGGAGAAAATTGATATTGGTCACTATTGGCACTGTTTGATATTCTTCGCAGATAACTCAACTGAAGATAGCTAGTAACCCTTTCGCTAAAGGATTTCGTGATTGTGACCCGGATGACTGGTAGGTGTGGCCTGGTTGAAACACTTTACATACACTCTTTCATGTATGCAACATGCTGCAAGAAATTTGTGTTTTACATCAATGTCCCACTCGAAAATAGCATAGCTAATCGAGTCAATAGTCTCAAGCTAAGCAGCCACCTCACCTGCTCACCACCGACATGGTTCTTTCGAAAACAAAATACAGGGAAAGTGCTGGCCTAGTCCCTAGGCCTCATTATTGCGACGGCCTATGCGTTCCAATTCACGTGGTCCGAAAGGTTCGTCTCGGACGATACATCACCGAAATGCATTGACCGAGATGGCCTGGGAAGAAGCCTTACAGAGACTAGGCGAGCCAGCGCTCAGGTTTTATTAAATCACCAGTGTTTTCAATGAATTTGTCTCCAGAAGAAATTTCTCACAACTAATAAAAATTTATTCCGTCCTCTTTTCTATCGAGTGGAGATTTCCCTAATTTTATATTTTGCATTAGTGCTAGTTTGCTTAGATTAAATGTTATATTGTATTATAATAATGTTTTACTCTTTAGGGCGGTTACTTAGCGTTGGTATTAATGTTTTTTAATTTGTTTGATGCGTACACATTGTCGTAAAGCTGGCTAAGCGTGTTACATAAATGTACAGAAAAATAATAAACTAAAATTTATAAAAAAAAAAAATTGATAGGATGACATTGTAATCGATTGTTGTTGGGTTTTCTTTCAATTATTTAGCGTGGTAGAAGTTATAAAGCAAGTAGAACCCGGCAACATGGTACCAAGTTCAAAGTCTCGGATTCAAGGAGAGGTGTTCTCTCCTAAGTCTTGTGCTTCTGGGAGTGAAGAAGGAGAAAGCTTAACAGGTTTGTGTTGGCCAGTCCTTCCTTTTGTAGATGGCTTGGATAGAATGAGGAAAACGAAGGGGGCACCTTTTGATGTGGACTTGCACCGACAATAAAACGTTCCTCTTTCCATAAAATCATCATCCAAAGATTTTAACTTGAACATTATTCGCCTTTAACTCACGATTTCCACGCTCTTGTCTTTAGGATCCATGGCGACTGTGACGTCACCTTTGGTACCCATGGGCCGTGTTCTTCCCTCGCTAACGCTCCCCTCCATAACAGTTCCCTCGTGTACTCCCATCATAAGTCCAACCATTACGTCACCGCTACTACATCCCCACCCTACCTCGCCCGGGACATCAACTTCCGTGTATCGGGGATTTCCACCATTACGTGACCATCGCAGCGTACCTTATCCATCGCCGTATTTAAGGTATAATTCAGCACCGCAAAGCGAAATACCTGGTTATCAATCTCCACCGGGGACAATATCAAGTCAATGACAGAACATTGTGAGACTGAAAATGAAATCTTGAGGACACAAACGAATTTCTTACAATGTTGGTGGGCAATAGTAGAAGCGCGAATACTCTCAAGAGCACCGGACCCGAGACTGGTTAACTGTTGTGTCGAATTGCACTCTGGGACTGTTTTGGGGACACTATCGCTTCCTTTTTTTGGCTTTAACAAAGTTGCGTAGGAGACTGGGTCAAAATTCGTCTCTCAAAACAGTGCGCAATTCGAAACAACACCAACCCCGACAGTCTCTAGAGCAAACTCCAAATGGCCAATCCCACACCAAGACGTTGCCTTTCTCCAATGCCGACTTAATGCCACAACCAATTAAATGGCTCTTGATCATTAGAGATTTGTTCAATAATGTTTCGTTCGCAGACGCAAATTTTCAAAAGATTATTTAAGTTAATACAGCATCATGATCACTTGATTCCTACTTACTTCTCTTCCCTTACAAGTTTCACTCACCGGCTCGATTTTTAAATAGCTTTCTTCTTGCTCGTTATTGTGTACAGTTTGTAGAGATAAGTTTCTTTGTAAGGAGGCTAGAGCAAGCTCTGGTAATAGCTTGCACTTAATTTTCACATAAAAGTCAAAGTCTAGTAGTGAATTACATTTTAAAATTAGTTATACGTTTCAGTTTGTTTCCTAGCTATTTCCTGTTCTGTTGATGTTAATGCCAGATTACCGTGATCTCACTTCACTCAAAGTTTTATCTTTTTGTCCTGGAACAAAACAATTTCTTTTCCTTTTTTTTTTCATTCGCCAGCGTAGTATACTTCTTTTTAAAATTACAAATGTCAAAGGTAACTAAGAGTGCTTTCCAAAATGTCAGAATTGGCCGGCCGGACCAGTTTTTAAAGTGAAACAGGGGCGGATCTAGGGGGAGGGTGCAGGGGTGCACCCCCCCCCCGAGATGACCTGCGGTTTTCTAATACAACTGGTATTCTGCAAAAAAAACTATGTGGTTTATTGGTGTTGAAGTAGAGCAAGAGACGAGTGCCCCCCCTCCTAAAAAAATCCTGGATCCGCCCCTGTGAAATAGGCTTTTTCTAAGAGTTTTTGATGAAAAACGATTTTGTTCGTGCGTGCTATTTAGGATTTGACTGATCTGGCTGGATAGCTTTGATTAAAAGTGAAATTCTCATTACAACGGGAATGGCCTTGCCGGTCAGTTCTGACAAATGGAAAGCGCCCTTAGTTTCACAAAATGGACAATGTCATCAGAAAGCACAAATCAGCAGCTTTCACGTAAAATTGTGCGACTTTCGGAAATAGCCAACGGTTGCAACGTCAACCACTTGCATGGTTTGAATTTTGACTCGCTCACATGATTAAGTTTATAGTGGGCGAACATTTAACTGCTGAGGGGGATAGGTGATTCAGTTTGAGCAAAAACGGTCCAAGCTTACGACTTTTTCCCTGCATTTTTTATCTGTTAACTTAAGGGGAACATTTTCTTCGCTTTAAGACCATTTGAAGGGTATTTTTTTCTCTTAAATCAACCACCCCGCCCTCTGAAGATAAATGGTCGCTTAGAGATAATCACCCATTATGCATCGCCGATTACTGTCAATAAATGAATTTAGTGACATGTAAATATGCTATTTGAAAACAATGTTTCTACTATTTTATGAAAAGTGAAGGAAATCCTTGTCATCATACCCTGAGCGCCAGAGGGTTTTTCTCGCGTGCGACGAGGAGTTTCGTCGGCCGCAGGCCGATGACACGAACGGCGAAGCCGCGAGAAAAAATTCGCGCGGATCACTTTTTTTAGACTTAACCGAAACCGGAAACCGCGCATGAAAAGCCTCTGGTACCTAGGGTATTGTCATCAATGTTTTTTCTTGAAATAGTTAAGTCGGTAAAAACTGACACACACTGACGCAGTAACCGTGAGTTTGACGGGAGCAAGGAACGGGGGTTTGATTGTACACAGATACAGCTTAGTAAATCATCGCTGCTAAAAGGCAGGGGACTTATGAAACTTTCGCCGTGAATCCGAAACTCGAGGAACTTTGAAATAAACTGGACTTAATTGTCTTCCACACATGGCCTGATATTTTTAATCTTAAAGCTACAGCACACATCATGTTTATCCCATTTCTTTCATCCCTTTACTGCATTTAATTTTAATGACAAATGAGCAGGCGGAAGCCTGAATGATGAAACCCAATTGAGAGGGATGATAAAGTATTACTGACTATCCATTGTTTCTACTTTGCACTCTAACACAACTGATCCGTAAGTGGTTAAAAATTTACGCTTTACCACCAAATGAATAGTAATCAAATGTGTGTGCTTCTTCATATCAAAGGCAGTAGCAAAGCACTCAATCTTCCAAATCAATCCAGCAAACCCCGTTCTTTCCGTAAACCAAGAACACGAAAGGCCGCAAAATTTAAAACAGAAATTTATCGTTTAGGTGGTCAATCTAATTCCCCACGGAATCATCACTTAACTATTTTCTTCTTGTTTCTACGTTACCTCTATTCCACATGAAAACCTAACACAACCGACAATCCTTCGATTCGCTCTGACAAAAGAAAAGCGCCAGAAATGTCAAAACAGATTGTTTCTCACTGTTTGACTACCTTCTCCTCGATTAGCGAGTTCAGATTGACTATCCTGGCGTCAATTTTCTCGTATTCCACATTGTACGGAACTGTCCCGTATAGGATAGATTTAAATTTGTACTGTACTCTCAGCCCACCGTGGTGAGAGTTTGGAACAAAAGTCAAAATTTGGGCAACGCCCAGTATTCTAGATTTCTACTGTTTGATTGCATTGAAAATGGTGCTACAGTAGAATCCAGTTAAAACTACCACGACTCCCACGGCTGGGCCATTTGACTGAACCCCTACAAAGTTAACGTTGGTAATCATTCAATTCATTTGTTGTAATGAAACAAATAAAATGAATAAATGAAAGTTATAGTATGATCCTTAACCTCTCTGGACGATGTAATGATAGACGAACTCACAATAGGATTATCTGCAATTCCGAGTATCGGTCTGTTTCATATCACTGAGATTTTAACGCACTTTGAAAACGCATTTCTTGTTTGTCAGATTTTCCCACCAAGAATTCAATCGGTCATATTTAAGAGGTAAATATGTGAAGAAAATAAGGTTTGGGACTCCAGGGAGTGGTGCCGGATGGTATAACAAGGTGGTCGAATTAATGAGGTTGTAGAATAAGACTGAAAGTGCTAGAGTTTCGTTGTCGTGGAGAAAGAAAAGCCTTTTAGGATTTCAACTGCGTACCTCTTTATTTGTGCGCTGAACTGGATACCACTTCACTACATTGGACAGTGATAACTGTCCAGGAGCTACTCAAGGCGCAATGGGTTAAAAGGACTTAAAAAGGTGGTAGTACTTATTACCGGGTTCCAATCTGCCCGTATTCGTGAACTACGCAGACGCAAATCTTACAAGTTACAAAAATAAATACACCTTGGTTCATACTATTTTTTCATGGTTAGCCTGCGAAATGTAAATGTAGTTGAAGTATTGATTTCCCGCCTCCCCATCCTACGCTATACACTCCAACTCCCGCCCTATTGATACATTTGAAACCAACATGGCCACCAGTTATAGTCTAGTAAGCGCTCCATCGCTGCGATCTTACGAAAAAATAGGAAGCTGGGGTCTTAAAAGAAACTAGTGCAGAACTTGCTTCACATTAAATTAAAGATAACAACTAATTGTGCTGTCAGACCAGAAGATTTATAAAAACGACTCGGTAAATGCAATGTATACAATTCAAAAGGAAAAAAGTTTCAAGAGAGTATCATCTTCGTACCCAATTGATTTAATGAAAGCTATGTGCTTTTGCGAGTGCATGAAAGGAGAACCATAAGGGGAAATGCTCGAAAATTCGTTGTTGAACATCACGAAGTTTTTGAATAGGGTCTATTTGTAGTAATCAGTCGATGGACACGCTTGTCCAACAATCTACCGTCAAGATGACTGACTGTTCGTAGGCAAAGATATTTCCCGTGTTTCACGTCTTCACCTGTTCTTGAACCCTTCTTAGGGCTTTATGGGACAAAGCTGACTTTCGACCCGAGAGTATGAGCATTCCTTCCTAACCCCCTCCCACAGACACGCCCTCCTTACGGCTTTATAGTACAGAGCTGACTTTCGATAAGAGAGTGGAAGGTGCTTCCATTCAAGCAGAGTTCTGGAGGGGACAGATTTGATTGCAAATGAAAGTCCACAACAAGGGATTTCAATTACATTTCTCTAAAAAGTTAGACGAGACCGACGGACTACGGAATAAGGCGTTCATATTATTTAAAATTATCATGTTCGTCTTGGCCTTTGCCTTTCTTATTTCTTCTTCCCAAAAGTTTCTCCCACCAACCGAATCCCCAGAAGTGCTCTTCACCAAATTTCGGTGCATCGTGCCTTTTTAAGTACTCTCCACTTCTCTTCCTTTCCATATCACGAAGTTCCTTCCTCATGACATCATTACTCCAAGAGATATAACTTGCTTCGTCGCCCCAGTCTGATGAACCTGCAGTGAGCGGCGTCAGCGGCAACTCGCTTGGAGCATCACTGCTTTCATGGCCGGTAGCCTCGAGCATTTTCAAGCGCCGATTGTGTTCGCGTTCCCGACGACGATTCTCCGACTGAATGCGTTCCTCGAACGAACCCAAGTAGGGCGAAAAGGCTTGGCGACGGTGCTTCTGCATTTGATAAAGCTCGCTTTGCATTTCTTTGAGTCGAGAAATGCAGCGCTTGAAGGAAAATATTTCTTCATCGCCGGTCAAAATCCCCAGAGATCTCAAATCGAGTTGGGTGAGCTCGAGATCGTAAGCCAACTCCCCGATCATTTCAATGTGCATCTTGTCTTCGTTAAGTGAGTCGTCGCTTGGAATCAACTGAAACAAATTATCGGGCGAGCTAGCCGCGGTGCAAAACAACTTCACTTTACTCTCATATGCAGCATCCACAAAACTTAGAAAGCGCCTAGCCTCGTTCTTCTGGTAAATATTCATTTGGGGAATATCTTCCACAAATATTGTGTGGAAATGATTACAGATGGTAATGTAATCTGCTGGACCTAGCGGGGATCTACAGAGTTCGTTGAAAGAAAATCGAGCCACGCGATTCTCTGAGGCAACAGGCACGAGTACCTTCCGACCGTACACGGGAAGAGAAACCGATGAAAGCCGAAGTCCACTCCCGACTGCCTTGCAAAATGCTTCGTCCAGCGCCTTCTCTGTCTCAGCCGTGATTGGGGTAAAGTAAGTCTCCTTTCCAGGTTTCTGGAAAATTCTGTGATCTCTCTCTGAATCCATGGCTACCAGCTCACAGTGTCGTGTTAATAAACCCACAAGTGAAGTAACAGAGTCCAATGCCTCTTCCTCACGTCCAAAAGATGACGTGCCAAGTTCAAAGGGGGATCTGGAAACCACGATTTTTAAAAACAATCAGTGTTTAAACTCGAGAAAGATGGTGAATTTTAAGCTCGGGAAATGAGCATGAGGGGTGTGATAATCAGCATTACACGAGCGTGGGACAAAAAAAAGGGCTTGAGTCTCCGACAGGATTTAAACCTATATGACATTTCCAACACCAAGAAGGCCCTCTGCTCACTGAGCTAAAGAGAGTCTCGCGGAAAGCAACGCTATACACTAGGCCAAATGTTTTACATGTGTCCTGCAAACTGCTACGATCAGCATTTCCAGAGGGTATTGTATGAAATTTCGAAAGATGGTGAATTTTAAGCTCGGAAAATGAATGTGAAAGATGTGCTAATCAGCATGTAGATGAACTAACGGACATTTGCCAGCAACCAGTCTGAGATGAAAATCGCATTAAAACCAGCTTTACGATCCTTAAAGAATAGCCCTGTGACAATATGTACACAAACGAATGGGCTTGGAAGTTGCATCTGTCAGCACGCTGAGATGAAATTGCATTAAAATCAGATTCACCATCCTGAAAAGAATAGCCGTTTGCACGAACTAAACAGACCTTCAGAAGAGCCAGATAGTCTTTTGGACAATCGGCAGGAAGGAAAAGCCCTAAGCTAGAGGTATACAAGTTGACATACATATCTGATCCTATAGATGAAGGAATGAGCTTAAAAACTCAATAACTAAACCTTTCACTTCGGTTATGACCGAAGACAAATTTGTAGAGAATGGCACAGAGCCATCAGGATAATACCGCTAAAACCTCAGCATCAATTATTTACACTAACATATTGATTATTTTTTTTGGCAAGGGGGCATTTTTCACCTTGCTGTTTTCAACAAAGATGTCTACCAAACCCACAAACATTGCAGTGAAACCACTTGCTCGTTGGTCGTGGTTTCACTTGAGTATTGAAATTTTGATGTCATTTCTATGGTCCATAAAAGTACTGACCAGGGAAAATTGTTGTCAATTTATTAATGTGACTTTACATTTCGGGTCTCTATTACTTTATATTCTTGGAATGAATGAAATCTTGTAGTACATGTAACTTTTTAAATGTAACCTTTTCATCTGTACTTTGTTTTGGTGTATTTTACGAGAAGAAAGTGATAGATTTTTCTTGAATTTGAAGACTTTGCCTTCTTTGAAGTGAAATGACTAAGACGACTATGTAATCTTACAATACCTGTTAGATGTTGTAACAATCACTGTCCCCTTTTCCAACATTGTTCGAAAGACGCCTTCCAGGAGACGAGTAGAACCAAAGTCAGCCAGTTGCATTTCGTCAAAACAGAGCAACCATGCCTCGCCAGCTAGCTCAGATGCAACAGCTTCTACTGGGGTTACATCGAATGTCACCTCATAATTTGGACAGCAAAGGTTCCAGCGATTCATAAGTGAATACAGCTGCAGCATGAAGGAATAAAAATGGACACGCTTCTTGTTTAAGACAGGAATACTGTCATAAAAGATGTCCATTAACATGGTTTTTCCACTTCCCACTCCTCCGTGGAGATAGAGTCCCTGAGGTGCTTCCTGTGGTTGTGAATCTGAAGACAAAAAAATGTTTTTTTTGTGATAAGAAAGTGATCAGTAATCATAAATTTCATTGGGAGAAGCTTTTTCACACATTTCAAGCACATGTCATCTGCATAATCATGCAAAAAAAAAAACACTGTAGTAAGCTCCTTCAGGGGAATAATATGGATAAAATATGTATAATTTTAGCACCTTATGCACAGAAAAATTTAGTTTGGTGTATTCCTGTCAATTTGTAATCCATTTTGATAGCAGAAGAGAGACACAAGTTCTTCAGATGTTCCGAACATCTTCATTTTAAAACACTTTCGGAGAAACAATAGTCTGAGTTAAAGTACACCAGTAGAAGGAGGAAATGGGTTAATACACTTATCAGCAGCCATCCCAGGAGATAATATGGCCATGACGTAGGATTTGTTGACATTTGCTACTAATTTTTAGTCCAAGATGGGAGAATTGAATCACTTTGCACTTTTGTAGAAGGGGAAAGACCTGCAGGATTTGTAATGCACCTAGCGGAGAAGGGCATGGTAGCCTTTTTGTGCTGAAATATTGTTCTTGGGTGGGGGGATTTGTAAACATCATTGTACAAATGCCCAGAGGGTCCCGGGGTTAACACACTCGGATGGCCACTGATAAGTGCATGACGCATACGTGTTTGAGCTAATAGATTCTTATTAATTTAACTTATTTGGGTGAAATACTATGATTTGCTGCCTTTGAATTCTTAACCCATTCACCTCTGAACTGTCCATGAGTGCCCATGCGGATTCATGTCCCTTCTAACGCTTTTGATGTCTTCAGTTTTAACAGTCAAGAACAACTTTGTATACTAACTTGTGCAGGGAGAAGAGATCTTTCAAACCACCCCAGCATGGGCACAATTCAGTAGAGGAGAGCGGAAAGAAAGGCAGAAAACATGTAACATTGGGCTGAAAATTTCCATAAAAATCTTGTTTCACTACCCACTTAACTTTCCTTTCATCTAATCCTACGATCCTAAAAGCTTTCCCTAAAACTTTTCCAAGAAAAATGAACCTACTAATGTCCAGCAAAATAAAAAAATTAAGGTATGCTAATATTTTGCATCTGGATCAGAAGGCCGCGAAGTACACGACCTTTAAATAGCTTAGTGGTAAGTTTAAGCTCTTTATAGCCAGAGAGTGACTAGACAACCGCTCGACTAGCGTTTTTCGACAAAATTCCCATGGGCGAATGGGCTAAGAAATGCAAGGGCAATGTGGAAATCTTAAAATTGCCCAGTGTGTTAAACAAGGCCTTTGCAGCTCGATACAGTTCAAAGGGACAGAGTATACGAAAGCGTTTTATTAACAATACACCGGACTTACTTGTCTGTTGTAGTCGAGGATCATAATCCTTGAGTCGCTCGTATAAACCTTGCAGCTGATAGACGACTTGAAGTTGACAGTCATCTGGCTTAAGTACTTGCCTTTCCAGATAGGAGTTGTACAGTCGTAAAGGTCCTTCATCAGAACTCGCTACTTTGCTACAACATGTTTTTCTCAACGCACAACTAAGAGCTTGAATGTCCCAGAGAAAACCGCGACGGATGACACGCTTTGTCGAACGAGCAAGTATGGACGAGAACATTGACGTTCTGATAAATTAGGAAAATACTTTCGTAGATTTTGTTATGCGATATCGTTAGAAAGTAAATTAAATTGGAAATCGGAGAAAATAAATAATAAATTAACGATCAGAAATTGAGTACAAGGCGAACAAATGGTCGATTACAAAGCCAACCCCATCATCCGCCATCTTTGTAATTATGTAACCGGGATCACCCGCTGTAAATCCCAGAATGCAATACTCTGATGTCCGCTGGTCATGAGTCACGCACCACGGGATCTGGGCTGAGTCATCAGGTAAATTTGTCTAACCATGGACGTTGTATGTTTCTTGCTTGCACCTATTCCTAACAAGTGACAATTCATATGCTTTTGCGAGTTTTTTCTGTTTGTTTTTGTTTTGTTTTTTGTTGTTGTTGGTTTTTTTGGTAAAGGGATGGAGGATCTACCCTCTGATAAGGGTGAAAGATATATAGGCTCCGTTTTCCTGTCCTGCAATCTTCGTTTGGTTTTACCTATGTAGAAATCCTGGTAGTCCCAACAACTAGCGTTACAAACAACCCTGGACATTTGAGACTGAACGGGTGAGTCTGTCTTTGTAGGGCAAAAAAGACTTAATACGATGGCTGATTTGGAAAACAACTCGAAGGTCAAAGCAGCCGTAGAATTTGCAAGCCTTCACTTGTTTGGTGAGGATTCTGCTTTGTAACCCTAAATAAGGTAGAACTAAGAGGACTTCCCTTTTGGGTATTGTGGTGATTGGCTGTTTGGGTCCGTTTTTTTATCTGTTCAGAACATCATTAATCACTCAACACAGCGCTGGGATAGCCGCTTTGTAATAACAGTTTTCTCAGTTCATCCAAAGAACTCAGAAGAGAGGGTGACGAGCAAGTGTGGAAACAGCGAAAAGTTAGGGTGCGGATAAGGTTTATCTTGTATTTTCGGAGTATGAAAGAGTCACAGAAATGCGATTATATTTCCTTATGTTTATCACCGGTGTTTGCTTTTTGTTTCTTCTGAAGATAGTACAGCTTAAGCTTGTGGCTACCGTTCTTCATGTTTTTTCAATGAAAAATGCTGCGAACCAACCAAATCAACACTCAGCAAGGACCCAGGGTTTAACGTCATGCTAGTTCTGATCGCACCTGTCTAAGCTACGGTCATTTACAATAGTGATCCAGATCGATTTAGTGATAAAATGAAATCAGCAGTCTCCTTTTAAACTCGTGGGTACGCGCGAGCGTACCACGAGTTATTGCAGCGACAGGGATATGCAAATGAGTCACTCGCTCACTCGTAGTAGACCCATTTCGTAATTAATCGGGTCCGAACTCGAGAGCGCGAAGATCTATCGTTTCCAAAGAAGCACGCACTCGCCGAAGTTCGGTAGCATCAAATTACTCGCTGAGAGAGTGCATCGTGCGCTACAGCAAGGTTACAGGATAGGTCTTACCAAGTTTAAGACACGCAGGAATCTTTCAGATTAGTACGATTCGAGAGCCTTTGACTTGTCCAGGCGTTAAACATGACGTGAAGATGAGCATTTGCTCTTCGACTCCTTCAACTTCGACACTGGCTTGATCTCCTACCTTGTAGTAATGTAGTAGGTTATGTGTATGAATGAATGTATGGTAAATAAAGGCACTTCTTCTTCTTCTTTATAAGGACTCCCCAAGATCAAGGGGGAAAATGGATGTGACTTTGAGCATTAGCTTTAAAATAAGAGCGGAAATCGAGATAAGAAAACGTAAGCTTATGTTTTGCGTCCTACTTCGCGGAGGAGTTGTGTCGGCTTTGTATCGCACATGTTCTTTCATTGCCATGAACAAGGATAGTATATTTAAAATCTGAATTTCTCTCATTTTCCTAAAATTTACTGTGGGAAAACCAGAGGTGATAAATAATTGATTATTTTCTAAACAACGTACCCACGAGTTGACGCAACCTCGTCCCCAGGGCTTTTCCCTTAAAAAATGGGTGGCGCCCCACCCATTTTTTAAGGGAAAAGCCCTAGGGACGAGGTTGGAGTTGACGATAGTCTTTCTTTGATTTTCTTCAACTTTATTCGTCACCACCACATGATAGGTAAATGCCCTAAGAAATAAGCCTATTAAAGAAAACAGCCGACATTCCTCGAGCGTCGCGAAATGTTGGTTGTACTCTCAGGCTACCTAACAGTTGTACCTAAGGATTCTCTTTCTATCAAGTCAATTCTATTTGCACGTAATGAAAATTAAACAGAGTTACAGATGGTACAAGTTCCAGCTCAGCTTCATCAACCTCGTCCCAAGAGAAATTGACAGATTCATCGGGAAAATGGCACACCCCAGCTCGTTCCCAGGGTTCTTTCCTACTCGTCCCCATCTCTCGCTCCTGAGCAACGAGGTTGACGGTGATAAATTCCGTGTTGAAGTTTTTTTCGTAACCCCACCCCACCCTAGCAATCCTTATAACATTCCGCACTCTTCTTTAGAACGTCTCATTTTGAGTTGACTGAGACTGAAGCAAGACCGTACGTTATTTACATTTAATGTTTTAAGTGAGAACTGTTCTTAACACGTTCTTAAGATAAGGCTTCAGAAATTCAGCTTTTTACAGCCTATTAAAGCTCATTAAATTTTTAAAGCCGTTTCAGACATGTCCCATTAAAGCACATTTATCTAGTCATAACTGATTTTGTTATTACACAAGCGCCCCTATTGCTCGTGCAAAACGATGAAAAAAGGAAGTTTTTATCACTTTTTTGGAAGATCAACAAATGGGGCCTGGTTGACAAAGTCGTCCCACCAAACGACTGAATTTTTTTTTTACGTCCAGGTTTTTGAACTCTGTTGAGTGGTGTAACTTTTCGATTCTCGAGCCCGGTGGTAAAAGTGGCCCGATAGATTAATTTTTTTCTGAAATAAATAGCTTGAACGTTACGTGAAAAAAGTGAACCTGCAGTGAACGATTCTTATCCGGTGTGAGTAAGGGTACTTCCTTTTCTATTCGCCCACACCACTCTCTATAACGGCCCTATTCGGAGAGGCTCCGCCCGAAAGGGGTACCTTTTTCAGGCTTCAGATAAAATAAAGGTAGGGATCTCACTAGTTCAAGCATATGAAAGGGTAGGGAAACCTGTGATTTCAGTATGTCAAAAGACCTAACAGGACTAACAGATGGATTTTGTGGCTGTAAAAAGTCGATAAGATTTCCTGGTTTTGTGATTTAGTCACATTTTTAAAGACAGTAACTTTACAGCAGTTAAAAGGGAAGCAAAAGTCTAAACTAAGTATGTGAAAGAGGTACCATTTCTTAAAGGAAATTATACGAAAGGGGTACCTTTTGTGACAAAAGGGTAAGGGGTTGGACCTCGGGGCAGAGCCTCCCCTTATAAAACTTCACTTAGTCAAAGCAAACCCTCTTTACTACACCTGACTAATGACAATAACGACGATGATGATAAGGGGAGGAAGAAGAGAAGGAGGAGGATTATGATGATGATAATGATCATAGTGATGACGATGATGATGATGATGATGATGGTAAAAATAAGAATATTACTAATAATAACTATTTCTATTTTTCTATACATATAATTACATACGACTAAAAATAAACTCATATGTTCACGGCAAATTTGCACAATAATTTGAAACAGTTAGTGCAATGCGCATCATCCATTTTTTTTTTTGTGATAAATGTTGCACAAAACACAATGAAATAATAATATTCCACAAAGACATTAGGATGCTTGACAACTTCATAACACCACGTTTGAAAGTCTTGTCCAAGCTTTGATACTTCTTTAAATATAAATAATTCTCCTTAACAGAACCAACTTGCAAACCTCCACTCTTTTCACGTCAAACATAACTCTCTCGTACCAACGTGATGTCAGTTATGCACAGGTTTCTGCCTGACGGATTTGTACTGAATTTGCCCTAACGACGTCATTCTGAACGAGGCATTATACGACTCCAGAATGCCAGTCTTTCTATAGGTATGTCCATTGCCATTATATTTTTCCTTGTGCGGCTTATTCTCAAATAGCGCAGCTCGATTCTGGTTTTCATCCTTGTTCCTCTTGACCCAATGTCCATAGATACGAAATGCACATCCATCGATCATTTTCCGCAGCGGTTTCACGCCATAAGGCTCGCGAAGAACTAAATCAAAAGTCACTGGTTGTAGTTTATTTTTTGCCAACTTCGACAATTCGTGCACCGCAATAATTGCAATAACCGTTCCCTAAAATACAAAAAACAACAAAACAGTCGGTTTTTGGTGTCCCCGATTAGTAGGCTACTGGTGGCCAGCTAGAAGATTTTGACACGTTAATAAAGTTGTTCATTCATTCAGTGATACTTAGTAACTTCGAAGAATACCATATTCAATTCAATTCAGTCCAAGAGCAAAAAATGTAGTAGGAATAAAGCAATTAACCATAGCATGCTACAGTGCAGCTTAAAAGGTGTAAATTACTTAAAAACATAGAGGAAGAGCCTTACATACACACATACTCGTGTACTTGCAGAAAGTCCTTACTGACAATAACATGCATTTACCGTGGGAGTGAAAAACTTTATAAATGCTATACATGTTTAGTATAAAACATATTGAGATCCAAACTTCTAATAAAATAAAGTGAATTCCTTAATTTTGCACAGGGAGTTAACTGTTATTAGATATGACCCTTTTCCCATAACTATTTGGAATCCAAACATAATGGGTATATTATTAAGTGTGCTCTTTACACAAAACTGTCTGCTTCTCCTTCAAAAAGGATAATGAACTTACCTTGAATTTCCACCTTGCAGAAAAACCTTCATTCCGTGCTTGCTGTAAAAGAGCAATATCCACTCAAAGTTATACTTTATTGAGTAAACAATATCATGCCTTACAGTGTACCCATGAAGATAGGTTGTTTTGAGAGGGGGGGGGCGGGCATGCCCAAGCCCAATGAAAAAGAGACTACAAATTCTAAATGCTGGATTTTGTCTTTATCTTATGAACACTTTCAGGGTGTGGAATCTCAAGATTCAAAATTCATTTTTGGAGTTTCCCAAAGAAATACACCCTGACAAAGAACGAGCATTACAAAGGTCTGAAAGGGATCCGTTATTAAGGTTCTGGAATTTACCAGGATTGGAAAGCTTTTTATGTTTAGAATATTCACAGTTGAAGAGGCAAATCTATTACTATTAAAACTCTAAGTTAACGTAATAAAAAAATAATGATAATAATATTATTATTATTTATTATTCCAATTATTGGACTGGTTTGTAGGCTAGAAGTCACTTATTCTATTTTAGCCCTTGGAGTCCCAAGAGTGACCAACATCAATTTTCTCCTTAACAATATCAATAAACAATCAAGAGAATGTTGTGAGAATTAAGAAAAATTTATGATCACCTCCGAGAAAATGCTTTGATCTTTTATCAAATTCTGTCAACTAATTCTTTAAGGAAATGTATGGAGATCAGTTTTGAGAATTTGTATGTGGATATCAGGGCTTAAGGGGTTAACTATGGAAATACATATGGCTTTGAACAGTTAATGGGACTGGTTACTGGGTTACAGACCCTACCTCGGATGCTAAAAAAAATTATCACTGGTAGTAACACCTTCATGCTGAACAATCTGCTGAGTGAATATGTAATATAAGGTGTACCTGAGCTTCTTTAAACCAGTTATGTTCCAAAGCTTTTTCTGCAGTAAGCCTCCTCTTAGGATGAACAACAAGAAGCTGGGAGATCTGGAGGAAATTCCAAACATGCCATAATAAGAAACACTACATTGGGTGGTACTTTAAACCTAAAATTCTCCAGTGGCATTTGTATCGTCACTAATCTATATGTCAATAGTGTGAGTGATAGGGGTTCCTCTCAACTAAATTTCGTATTTCTTTTTTCTCACATGTATAAATTATTGAAAAACAGGTTGTTGAGGGGTGGTTACATTGCCAATACTATAAACAAAGAAGGAAGAAGAACAATGTTTTTTTAATAGTGGTACATCTCTCACAAGCATTATCCTAGATTCAAGGTGGTATATCAACATTTCTAAATTCAATTCAATCCAGAATGGTAGATGAAGAAGCACTTTGTGCAACTGCTACCTGACCACCAAATTGCTATTATTTATTCATAATAACATAACTACACATGCTCACCAGGTCTTTTGCTGAGGCAGAAATGTCATCCCACTCAGGACTGTGAAAGTGATATCTCCCCTCCATTATTGATCTTAGCATGACCACTTGTCGCCGATGCCAGAAGGGAGGGCAACCTACCAGCCTGGATGAAAATGAGTGTGCCACTTAGTACTTTTAATGAGCAAAATGGTCTAGTAAGTTTCTAGATGTGTTAGTACTACCAGGTGAGGTAAACAACAACAAACAGCTATGTTGCAATCAAATTAGTAGTGTTACTGCTTGCAAACAGCGAGTTATGGCTAGTTAAGACAGGCAACTTGTGTACAACAACTTATAGACTGCAGAATTCGACATTATAGGAAGGTAAAAAAGGTCGGTAAGACTCTGCAGATAACTTATACAAATAACTTATACAATACTGTACTTACAGGGTGTACATAATTACTCCACAGGCCCACCTTGAAAGCAATGAAAGAAGATAAAACAAAATTTATTAATAAACTAAAAAATGAAACAGAAGACAATCAAAACTTGCTTGTAGTTGTGGTTGTTATAGCTGCGACAGGGTTTTCTTGATAGGTTTTTACAACTACACAAGCACCAATGATTGATGAGAAAAAACAATTAATTATTATTGAGAGAAATGATTGTTATTAGTTGTCATTATAAAGGCACTGATTCATAAAAACAGGAAACAAAAGCGCACCTTCAATCAGCGTTAGATTTGCTAAG
This sequence comes from Porites lobata, assembly GCA_942486035.1. Taxonomy (NCBI): domain Eukaryota; kingdom Metazoa; phylum Cnidaria; class Anthozoa; order Scleractinia; family Poritidae; genus Porites; species Porites lobata. Next base: position 3,365,623 of record CALNXK010000023.1, on the reverse strand, counting down.
ATGCTGTTGTCAAATCAGGTATATTTCGGAAAAGAAAACAACCTGCACCCTCCCCTCCATCCCTCCATTCAACAACAACAACAACAAAAACAAAGTTGGGGTGACTGTTGTTACCTACAGGTTGCTTGAATTGCAGCACTATATAGCCGCTAGGGACGTTTTGCCAGGAGGGATGTCTGTGCCCAAGCAACAGAAATTCCATACTCATGACGTAAAATCAATGCTTACATAATTAAACTGGCAGTGATTAAAGGGGTTCCAAATGTAAATTTGTTGGATTTTTTGTTTCTCCTGGTCAATTGTGGATAAATTTTGTGTTCTTCTGAAACAAGCTTCGACAAAACTCAAATGATTTTTTTTTTAAAAGAGTATGAATGTTCCACAAATACTGACTGTTTTGTAGTAGATTCAACTCGTTTACATTTGACCATTTGACTGCCATTTGTAATCAATAGCTCCTGGCAAGATTCTGGACAGATTTTAAATCATCAGTATGGAATTTCTGTCGCTGATCGAGGCACAGATGTGCCACCTGGTGAAACAACCCCAGCGGCGAAGAGCAAGGAGAGACAGCTGTTTTTGGTACACGTGGGCTATCATTTCATTCTACTTTTCCACTTACAAAAGTATTATTATTAATAAGTAAGAACATAAGGGCAGGGAAACATGATAACATGTAACAGAAAAATTGAATGAATGATCTACCAACTCTGTTCTACAAGATTAGCAATATCAAAATAAACTACACAACTGCCAAGAATAAAATGAAAAACATAAAACGTATAAGATCTCCTTACATGTCAACTTCCTTTCCATAACCAGGAGCATCAGCAAACATAGAGCATTGTAAGATTTCAGGTGATAAGTAACCTGGTGTTCCACACAATTCTACATATAATAATAACATAATAGTATTAAGGTCAGTTATTCCTTGAAAACTTGAACTTAAAATCCACACTGGTGAAAGAAAGAGGAAGCTAAATGATATAAAGAAGAGATGCATATCTGAAGTATTACCAAATACAATGTAAATGCAATCTAAAATTAAAAAAAGTCTTATCTCTAGTCTTCTGTTACCGTGTTTACGGTCCTGTTACAATAAAAACAAAACAGAGTTGACGAAGTTGGGAAAAGAACATGAACAGTACCTCTCAAAGTTTCCCCTTCTCTCAGCTTCACTGCAAAGCCAAAATCTGATATTTTCACTTTAAAGTTTTCATCAAGGAGGATATTTTCAGGCTAAGGAAAGTAATAAAAGAAAGGAATGTTAAAAATAAAACTAACAAACATTTTTAAAGAGATAAGAAAAATTAAGAAACACTTTTGCCCCTCGTCATGCCTAATCTGCAGTAACAGTGACGTCTCTTCTATTGTGGGGCTAGGGTTGTGCAGCCATACTCAAAAACGCATTGGAATCTGTTCTTTCATAGCATCCATCATCTTTTATAATAGATGAGTTATATGGTTCTAACTCTGAATCTTAAGTAAAAAAGGGGTTTGATAATATTAATCAACCCCAAGCACTTTTTGGCCTGAGAGGTTTATAGTTTTCTATTGCTTTTAACCTGTTGTAAGCAACTACTTGACGCATGGAACGGTCTCTTTGTTCGCCGTGTGAACTACGCCACTCAGAGTATACAAAGAATTTTCAAAGACATGTAACAACACATACACGTATCACTTTGAAATAACATATTAGAAATTAGATAGTAAAAGTAGATGATTCGGGACCTCTTCTCAGAAGAGAACCACTGTGGGACGATTTTTGTAAGCAACTAACTCCCATAAGCGACCAGTGACCCTTGGAAAGAAAAAACACCAGTGAAACTTTAACCACATTATAAGATGTACCGAGTACAATCTGAACAACAGAAAAAACTAAAGAATACAGCGCAACAGTTACTTAAAAATCTCTGTCTCTGCTTGTGCATGTACAAGAAGTTGTGTGTAACTCAGTCGTTAGAAAAGACAAAATCTACATATAGAAAAATAATGAAGTTGATATTATACAGTACTCACTTTCAGGTCTCTGTGCACAATTTCATTATCATGCATGAACTTTACTGCTCCAAATACCTCGTGCATGATTCGCCTAGCAAATAAATAGCAATAACATTTAAATTTAAAAACTGACATAACAAAGTAACTTCAGTGGAACCTGGATATAATGAACCTCTATATGACTAAGTCCTCGATATAACGAACAATTATCTTTACCCCAGTAATAGTAAAATGTATGAAAAAGAACCTTGATATAACGAAACCTCCTTATATTGAGGTTCCACTGTACTAAGGAATTTCAAATGCTATGAACAGTACAAAATGCAACTCATTCATTGAGAGAACTGCAAATCTTTCATTCAATAACCTATCCCTACTTAACACAGTGTTTGCCGAGGGCTGACAACTGGTAACTGCTATAAAAGCATTAGTGGAGAAGATCAGGTAGAACAAACATCCCTGTACATTATACAGTATCCGAAAAATGCAGAGAAATAATCAAAAGTTTTAAAGACAGGAAATTTACATGGAAGTAAGTATTATTGTTCTAAGATTAGAAATATTTTCAATAAATAATAATACAAGAACAAGATAATTGAATTTGGCTTGCATAAGATATGAACAGGTGATATCAGAGGTTTCATTTGCCAAGGCTGACAACACCCTGTCAATCTGCATTAATTTTTCATATCCTACTCAGCCTGATCCAATAATATTGTTAATTGTAGGTCACCTATTCTCTTCACAGTTTCGCACCTGGTTTTCTTCTCTGACAAGGTTACTTGGTCGGTAAGATGATCAAACAGTTCACCCTTCTCAGCCCTATTATAAATCATGAAACATCATTAAAATGTGATAATCTGTGTACATGTATGTACTATTAATTATTTTGTAATAATTAATACCTATTCATAAGACACATCATTCAACTGTAGGAGACTATATCAGGTTTACATTTACGTCCAAAAATGCAAGCAGGCATTATTTAACCCATTCGCCCCTGAACCCCCCGTAACCGCCCGTGCGGATCCAGGTCCTTTCTACCCTTTGTGACGTCATCAGTTTTAACGTTCAAGGACAACTTTCTGCGGTAACTTGTGTAGAGTGAAAAGATCTTTCAAACCATACCAGAATGAGCACAATTCAGTCAAGGACACCGGAGAAAGAAGCAAAAAACCACCTGACATTGACCTGAAAATCTCCATGAAAATCTTGTTCCATTGCTCACCTACCTTTGCTTTCACCTAATCCTAAGATCCTAAAAGCTTTCCTAAAAACTCTTCCCACTAAAATGAAGCCTACTAATGCCCAGCAGGAGAAAAAAAAATGAGGCAAGAACAGCGACAGTCATACAGGTATTTATGTTCTATTTCATTCTAAAATCATAAACATAATGAATAAACTCACAACTCAAAAACAAGGAAGAAGAATACTTCAGACTCAAAGACATCTACCAGTCCAACTGCAAATAACAGAGACAACAGTGAGAATACCACTATGGACATACATTTTAATACAACACAATTCTTCAGGGGCTAGAGTTAGTAAGCTACATATAATACGATGTAACTTTTTAAGAACTTTTATAAAATAACTGATTGGCCGAGAGGCCTGTTTGCATTAGAGTAGGTAAACATGGTTGTGACATCAAGATGTTTTGCTTTTCACACGCTAATCAGGCAAGCACAAATTTGAAAAAGTTTTTTAGTTGAAAACGCGACGAGTTTACTTTATTTACCCATTCTGTCATTGGCCAAAACTTGGAAAATCTTAACAAACATGCTGTGTCAATTTTTTTCCACTTAAGCTGACATTATTTTAAGTGAGAATAACCTGTATTTTGGAAAGCATCTTTCTTGCAAAACTGCAGAACTGATGATGTGTTCAAGGCTTCGTGTACAAGACTTTGCGACTGGCAAGAATTTTCTGTATAAATCAGTGCCATAACAAAGAGTTTTGCACTTTTTCTCGGGAAAGTTAATTTATAAAAGCAATAGAAAACTTTTTTCCTGTATTTGTATAGCCTGATATAAACACTTGAGGTGTTGGGAGAATTCACGACAGTTCTGCAAACCCTTGACTTCATCTCAGGTTTGCATAACTGTCTTGGAATTCTCTCAACAACCTCCTATCACGTTTATATCACGCTATGCAAACATGGAAAACGTTTTCTATTGGTTCAATAATACAACCGGGGAGGGAGGGTACTTTAACAAGTTCTGGGTGGAGATGTCCCAAGGGGACACCAGAACCCTTAGCCTATACCAAACAGGAATATTTGTAAGAGCTGCACTAAAGTACAGACTTAATGGAGCACTCAACAGAATACCAGTCAAAACAAAAAAGTCACTTACTTATATTCTCATGTCCTTGTAAGGATAGTAAAATAAGGACTTCTTCTCTTGTTGTTGCCTCAATATCCACACCACCTGTATCACTAAGCTTGTCAATTATTTTCACGGCATATGGTTTTCCAGTGTCTTTGTGGAAACATCTTCGTACCACACTGGAGATTCCTCTGAAAATGTGAAGAGTAATAAAAATATTTTTATCATCTACTCAAACCAAAATTATTATTTTACAAATGCTGAGTAGTTGTTTTATGCACAAGTGTTGTATCAGGTTGAAATGAAGATAATTATTTTAAGAAACGTTCTGTTTCAGTGTGTTGACACAACAGTCTGAACCATGGTAACAAGGCACAGTATAAACTACTGTTCTCATAAATTCCTAGTAAATTATTGCATCACCTAAGCAACTAACATTGACTACAGAATAAGGCAACGTTAACATAATATTGTGTTGCCATTTCTGCAAAAATAATAATATGGAGAATTATACCCGGTGTAAAACATCACAATTTATACCACAAATATGTGACCAGTCAGCCAATTCAGTACCATTATATTTAGGCAAATGTACTATTCTGTAGGGAGAAGAGTCGAACCAAAAAAGATTACGGTAGCTTTTTTATTAACAGATACTGTGTACTTAAATTTCCGTCCACTTTTCTTGATCCTCCAAAAAATCGAAATAGTTAATTCTTTGACTGATTGTGTTCCACTAAAACTCCATATCATCTGCCTTTCTGAAAGTCAGTGAGCTTGGTTACCAGTCATTCCGATACAAAGTTGTTTTGATACAAGTCGTTTTGATACAAGTTAATTCCTGTGAGGTGAAAATAGTTTCACGTTCATGGCTTAAAGAACGAAGAATATTCACCCAAAATGTTTTTCTTGTTCAATTGCAAATTTTACTTGAAGTGATCAAAATTTTTGTGTAATTTCACTGCTTGAGTTTGTATCGAAACGACTGGTTTCCGTGAGCTTGAGTCATGTGTTGTGGGGTACTTAATAGGCAGTCAAAACTATACAGTATAGACACAACAGGACAAGATAAATTGCTGGCATTGTTTAGAGGTGTTATTTGTCTGAAGGAGGGTACTAGCATCTTTGACTGTAAATTTGAAAAAAGCTCTATCTTAAGAAGATTGTCCATGCAAACGGGTTTACCTCAGTGTAAAAACCTGTGAAGTTTTTCTTTGTTTTCTAGCCATTATTTTCCTTGGCTCTTTTGTGTTGACTTCTATGTATTCATTGCTTTACGTCACTCGTGAGTTTAACAGGTTTTTACACCGAGGATGAGAGACGAGCTGCCCTAAAAATGCCTGAGTGGGAGGCTATGCAAACATTGAATTGGGTTCAAGGTTAAAACGGTTCACCAAACTAAAAACTTCTTCTTACAATAAATCTAAATTGCTTGTGCATTAAAAGCTGCTGTGTAAAGATGTATTTCTTCATTACTGATCATTATCGCTCAGTAGATCTTCAAAATGTCTATGCTTCCTCGGATAGGAACTTTCAGGAAAAGTCAACTTACATCTGAATGCAAATTAGCTGCTGTAACTGTTCGGCCTCGAGCAGTCAATAAAATGCTACACATAAACTAACACTACAGATTCCTTTCAATTTCGTGTCAGTGAAATATTAAACATTTAATCCCTCTTGATACATTGGTACTTTGCATTTACCAAGGAGCAGCATGTATAAATTCGCTTTAATAGATGCAACAACTACGCAAGTCTTACATGAGCTTACATAACACCAAACACAACCCTTGATTGAACAACGGATGTGACCTAACCCTTCGCTGTTACACTTCTTAAACGAACATCTAGATCTGCCGCTGACTTTAAAACTTCTTTTAGTGCTAGGAATTTAGTGAGGGAACCTGTCGTCGAATGACAAACTCGCGAAAAGGCGAGGTTAGAGTTTGCATAACATACCACATCAAATTGCCGGGTATCTTCCCTCACGAGAAAAAACAGTTTCAACGAACCGTGGCCGTTCTCACGCCAAGCTTTATAATATTTTCTCAACAACAAGTTGCAAACTTAAATTCGTTTGAAAAAACATGCACTTTTTTCGGGATATATTCGTGTTATAACTAAAACAAACAGCGTCCACTTACGCGCCCAGTTTCTCCTTAACTTCGTATCTGTCAGAAAATCCGCCGGTAGTTTCGCTTCCTAAAGGTCCATCTTCTAACTCAAACTCTGTCATTTCACGAGCGCCAAGTCACAAATCGTTAAATTTTGACTCTCAGACATAGTTATCAAATCATCCAAAGACAGTCATCTCGACGAGATGCAAAGCAAACGATAGCTTAACAACGCGACGTAGCAGAAGTGTTGCAACCCAACCGGAACAGAACAGAACGACATATGAATCGCAAAATGAATACTTGTGATCAGCGGTATTGTGAATAAGTATTGCACAGAACAGTCACAGAACAACAGACAACACGTGAGTAGAGTTTGCAGAAAGTCACGAACGGGTGATCGTTAGGAAGAAGCAAAAGTTTCATATCAAAATTTTTATTTCGTTTCCTTTACATAACTAAATGCTATAAATTTGTTATCAGCTGTGTAAAGTGGCCGATCTATTATACTCCGGATTGTTTGCCCCACCTCCATCACTCCCCATTTACGCCTTTCGCATATACGTAATGTTATTTTCCTCGGACGAAGGGTCATCACATTTTAGGGAGGAACGTGCGTGACTCAATGAACCCTTTCGGATTTTTTTTATTCGTCGCGTCCTCAAATGAGAGAAAAGTTCTGGGAACTAGTTTATCTGGTGCTGTTTCTTAAGTCTCAATCAAAACTTGAAACCATGTTGACGATATTGTTAAAGCGATTTCGGCCTCAAGGCTAATCGCCGCTATGCTCGGACGGCTCCGCCGCCAGCACCAGCCTGATTATACGCATTAACTCCCCCGCTACGCTGGCTACTGAGAGTGTGAAAGAGAAGTACATTATTGTAAAGGGTTTTTTTACGTAATCGGCATCCGGCTACTGTGGTTCGACAAATAAACTGATTTACTTTGAATCAGTCTCAGTGTACTGTGCATGCAAATTTGATTTAATTTTCTACTAGAGAACTTTTATTTCGTAAATTCGCTCTGTAAAGGTAGAAATAAATCTATAACACAAGCAAAAGTAGAACACTCAAACCTTCCAATCGCGATCACACAACCCGGAAGATTTGGTGGTCACCTGTGGAAGGTTTTAATTTTTGACTTGGCCTCATGTAAGGTGCTACAAGGGGTAGGAAAACTGATGTCGGAACTTTGCTAATGTGAAAGGTGCCGTGTCGCTTACTTAATTGGCACCAGTGAATGAAGGTTTTTTTTATCAGAAAAATTTCTTCTATTTAGAATAAGTCCGAGGTCAGTTCAGCGGAACTGTTGGAATAAACTGAGAAGAAAGTATTCTACTGACTTCCCATACTTAAAAGTGCAGGAAGTCAGTGTGTTTGAAACTGAACGATTAAGCTGAAGCCCGTGCTGCTCCACTTGGACATGATCTGCAATGGGTCAGCAATGATATACACAATAAAATCAGGCCAATTTCGCAATGATCCCATGGATTCAGGTCACCAAAAGAAAATTACCAATATTGATCTTATTAAGAACTAAAACAAATCAAGAAAATCTTGTCAATACAATATTAAACTTCGTCATTATCGGATCTTCGTCATCAGTCATTACTCATTTCCCTATCGTCACTTTTACGGATGACTAAATGCGAATGAAAACACACATTTATCACCAGAATTTTCCGTTCCCGATAATACAGTTGAATTTTCCTTGTTTCTTCGATAAACTGTTTTGCGCGTTTTATCAGCAAAAACTGGTCATAATTTCCTGGTCACCAACCGAGAAATAAAAATCATGGCACAAACTGTGCAGAGTTTTTAATAAGTTTTCACGCCAGAGGACACCTTCTTACTGGTGGTCCGATGAACATTACCGATATAGGGACTAAAGCGGTGAAGCCTTCATGATACAAACAAACACATAAACAAACAAGCAGAAAAATTCAGACAGAACAAAACTGAGGCCTGTGTACCATTCACACTAATTCTGCTCTCTTGTAATAAACCTGCTTGTCTCGCTTGCACCTTGCATATAAAGGGACCCGCTGACTCACAATGCAGCTATTAAACGTAACTTGTAGCTACTGAAATTGCCGCAAATGTGATCGCTCATGTTTTAAAAAACTTTCTTAAGTTATAATGGCAATTGCGTAATAGTGATGTCGAAACTACTTCTTTTGTGAAACTACCATAAGTAAAGAAAATATCCGATACGTTGGTTACTGATTTTTCCAGGGCATACAGCTATTAATCGGTTTTGAGAAACCGCGTAAACGGAGGTGATTTACAAATAGATTTAGAAACTTAAGCAACCGCGGCAACCTCGAAAGAGCTGTAGGTCACCCCCGCCTCTCCGAAACAGAAAAACTTCCTAAGCCGACAGAAAACCATGTCAACGCATTATACCCTCCGAGAATGTCAACAAAAACTACTTTTATGCGATATGCTATTGGTTTTTGAAACTCATGCGAGCAAAAAAAACAAATCAAACCCCGAACTGAGATCCCCCTCTCCCACGATTTTGTTGAAAGCTTTCCCAGCTTTTGGACGCCAAGATTGTAGAATTGCAAGGATTTTTCTCTAGGTTGGTTTGACTGAGAATCTTAGGAGAACTGGAGAGTCTAGTTGTTCTAAATTATGTGGATACGTGGACATGACGAGCAAGTTTAGGGTCCTGTTTTGTAGTCTGCGTTACAGACATTAATAAATGCAAACTACTAGTACACTTACTCGCCCAGTTTATCTGCTTCTTCGCCAAGATGATACTTGTCAGCAAAATCGCCATTTTCACTGTTTTCGTCGACTTTCACCGGCCAAAGCTCTTCTATGATGCGGCGAAATTCAAACTTAATTTGGCCTCTGAAGAAACCTGGTGGCATTTTGACGAACGAGTTCCCGTCGGAAATGAGGCTCTAGAGATGCATAAGAAATGAAGAAATTAAACATGGTAGTGATAGTTACTTATTGTTCTACCAGGTATGTTCACAATAGTGTCAAATCATTTCCAAGGGAACGCTTTGTCAGCGGCTTTTTTGTGTTCACAACCCCTTCAGTTTTAAAACTCAGACCAATGAATAAGTGAATACCCGTGGGGATAGAATTACTTTGACGTCGCTCAGTGACACCGTCCGTCGCCGGGGAACATAAGTACTTGTAGAGTGTTTTTGAGGTTGCCGAAGGGAAAAGATTTCACAAATAATAAAACACCGCGAGAAATAATAAGACCGGCTTTTACTAGAAAACGTTTTTCCACCTTATTAATATTTTCAATAATTGACACGGATGGCTTTTAAAAAATTATGTTACATTGCTTTTTCAGAGAACCAAATTTTCAAACACGGAACTAAATCGTAAACGTTAAACGAGCCCCACTATGCAAGCAACAATGAATGAACTTTAAATTCATGATAAAAATTTTTCCGTATTTCATACTCTTAAGATTTAAAAACTGGCTACTGAAAAAAATAATATTTAACAAGACTAAAATACTTACAGAGAAAATTAAACCAAACGTTTTCAAGCAGGCTCACTTGTCACTAAAAGTTTCGGGCTCCGCCACTGCAGTCAAACGTCAAGTTACTAAGCTTTTTAACTTTAGTAAGCTAATAATACCTTGGTAAACTTTCAACAGTGAAAGTAGCAACCTCGTCTTTTAAGTACTTTGCTCTGCTTTAGCTTGTTTCTCTCGTTTGCCGGACAGCGATGAATTCCGTCACCAAAATTTTCCCCGAAATCACACAAGTGAACCTGCTCGCAGGATAATTCTCTCAAAGGTTTGATTTAACATTTTTAAGCGTTCTAAATAGATTTTACATTGCAAAGGGGTTGCCATAAGAACGTCAGCATTTCAATTTAATTATCTTCCAATCATGGTAACTTTCATAAATTTACTTTTTATTTTCGCAGCTAAGATGACAAAACCAGTTATGATGACACAGTTAAGTCACTTTAGATAACTCTTTGGGAGACTGTCTGATAATAAGATGGTTTCTAATAAAAGCTAGACAAAAAACACCCGAATTTCGATTTCAGCAATATTAATTTACTCATTGATGCCTCACAACTCGGAAGTCGTGGAGGACTCGTGCTTAGACTTCGGAACTGAGTCAGCAAATTCGAAAAGAAAAATATCGAACGACAGCTGATGATTTGGCAATCCTTTTCTTGCGGAAAATAAACAAATCAACAGATTTGGTAATTAATTTTACCCAGTTATGTCATGAGCGTGGCAGACAATTTAAAAAGGCAGGCGTTCAGATGTTTTTACTAACGATCGGGTTCCCGAGATAAATCGGTACATATCATAAAGGCCATGACGTAGGCTCAGCTTCATCACACTAAGCTTCATTATTCAAGTAACATTATTACCATCTTTCATTATTTTTCACCACAAGAAAAGCTAAAATTACTCACTGTTTCACAACTCTCCCACCACCTCTCCATTCTCCTATAAGAAAGCCATGCCCAGGCCCGATAGCTCCGCAACAGATGCCGCACAGAGGCGCCGTTCAAATTGAACAGATCGTTCCTCAAGTCAGAACTGTAGAAAACCTGTCGCCTATACATCTCCACCTTTCAGGATAAGTGTCATCTACTTTCAACCTGTGCTGAAGTTTTTAGCATCGATGGCAATAAAGACAGTGGCCAAATTTCATGTAAACTGGCGTTATGAACGATCACGCCTTGACCTTTGGAGCGACTGCATGACTGATTTAGACCCCTATGTTTTTATTTGAAAGTCCATAAATTTCCATGCCTTTTGGCTTGCGCCCATGAACCGACTAATGACCAGGGGGCAAAGGAGAAGACCTATTAGTGGACAGGTCCTTACGGGCACAATTTTAGTGAATCAACTAAACTATCAAATCAGACTGAATTGTTATATTTGGACAGCCTCTGCCGAACATAACGTGGAGTATCGTACCAGGAGAACTGATTACAGAATTGATTCAAACGCGGCCGTACTTGCGTTTGAAACGAGCCTTAATATCCACGATAGAATATCTAAAAGGGTTGATAGAGTTGAACCTCTAGCCTGCGCCCATTTAATACTCCCAAGCGCCTGCTACGCAGACTAAGTGGCCAGCGACCACCCTCTGTTAAAGATTATGCCAATTTATGACGAACCACTACAATCAACTCTCCGGGGGCCTTGCGGACACCCCGATAATACGGACAGCATCCCAGGTAGCCTGCGTGGCAGGCGTTTGAAAGGGAAGGGAAAGGGGGTTTTGGGCGAGAGGGAAACGCGAGGGGCGCGCGAGGAGGGAGGGAGGGAGTTTCTTTCCCCCCTCCTCGTGCGCCCCTCGCGTTTCTCTCGCACCTATCACTCCCTTTCCCTTCCCTTTCAAACGCCTGCCACGCAGGCTACATCCCAGGCAAAACGGACTCTTGCTAATGAGGACACTCGGACTCGAGGTCCCTCAGTGTCCGCTTAAAGGGAGTTGACTGTATTTAGCGGCCAATCGCCATTAGATGGGTTCCCCGACAGATGGCCGCCTAATGGAGGTTTTACTGTAATAGATTACTCTTATTCTTCGCCTTTTATAAGTTCCTTTACTGGTCAAAATATTTAAGAAACTATTGGAACTAACCACTTTAAAGATCAACAATTCCTGCTCAAACTCAGACAGAATTTTTGTAGTCCGTACCGAAGCCTTTCCGTTTACCAAAAATGGTGAAGCGCGGGATTGTAAACCGGAAAATGCAACGGTATCAAAGTTTCAATCAGAACGACCAACCGGCCAAAGCAAGGGGCACACTTATCGGAGGTTGACCAATGTTTGAGCAAATTTCCTCTTGGACAAACCCCCATATGGGCATATTTCGACCACCAACATTTTCAGAAATTATGGCATAATGGGAAGTACCCATAATTTAACATGGTTTTGACCCTAAAAACGGATTATTATCTCCTTAGGCCCGGTTCAGACGCCGCTCCACTCATGTGCCGAACCTAACTGATGAATTAAGTACACAGCCGTTTTTAGAGTCGTCACGCAACGCTCCTCCTTTGTGGGGAGGAGCGTTGCGTGACGACACTAAAAACGGCTGTGTAGCAGACTAAGATACGTGTACGTGGACGTAGGAGATTTTTAATCCGCAAAGAAAAAGTTGCGGATTTAAAAATATTCGGATACGTGTGGAGGGGGCCTAAGTACGTGTGCACAAAGGGAGACGGGACAATCAAAGTTGTTAAAAGGGGCGCTTTAGGATTTGCAGCTTTTCGAAGTTCCCATCACGGATGCCTCCCTCTTTGCTTACTTCTAGTCATTTGAGTCGTCTTTCTTGATCTCAAAGTGCCTGTGGGTCATCAGTTTGGGTCTGATTAGCGCTTTTCAGGGGACAGTATCCTAAGGCCTTGTTCAGACGCCGTACTTTTCATGCGCCGAACCTAAGACTGAATATAAAGTTCGACTTTGGAGCGACACTGGCGCGACATCTGATTCAGACGGCGTACCGTGTGTCGAACCTAAGTTAAGTTCGACAAAAGTTCGACAGACTCTGTCTAACTTAACGCTTTTGCCGCACCAAACTAAAAATGCCGTACCAAATTGATTAAGACGCCGCTCTTTTGCCGTAATTTGCCCCTCCACACCTTTCCGGGGACACTCTCAGTTCGTCAAATGATTCAGATGGCGCACCGTGTGTCGAGCCAAAGTTAAGTTCGACAAAACTTCGACAGACTCTGTCGAACTTTTGCCGCACCTAACTAAAACTGCCGTACCAAATTGATTCAGACAACGCTCTTTCGCCATACTTAATTCATCAGTTAGGTTCGGCACATGAGTTCGAGTGGAGCGGCGTCTGAACCGGGCCTAAGCTCCCTAACGAGAGATGTCTAAGTACGAGTAGGCCTTTGTATATTACGCTAGCCTTTTCTTTGAGAATTTTAGTGAGGCAAAAGCATTAAGCATTATTTGAGCTTTTTATTGGCATTTTCCCAGAAAATTACTTTTTTCTCACAGAAAACAAAAATTGAAACATTTTCGGACTTATACTCCAAATTAAAACATATGTACATTCAAATTTCACCTTAATAAAGCCATGTGGAAGATCATTTTCTGCTGTATAGAAACTACAATTTGTATTTACTTGCTGATACATTGTTGTCATAACACTTACGTATTTTAGTTAAATCCTGTCTGTGATGAGCATTATCGAACATTCTAAAGACATTTTTGGAGGCGACCAAGCATTTTAATGGGAAAAATAGAGCATTGAGGTGGAGCATTGTAGTGTGGAAACAAAAGCATATTGTCCAAAGGCCTATGTAGGTACGGACAGCTGCAGTGTTTCACTCTTGCAATGACAGCAGTGAAGACTCTTTCTAGAAATTTCTCTCAAAACACTTGTAAACTGTCTGCTGATTAAATTTAAGAATTTCAAAAAAATGAAAGCAAATATTTATCAAATGGATATGTATTTGTAACGATGGTGATTCCTTATGCGGCTACCTTATCCCCTTGTCATCGTCAAGAAACGTTCCTCCCCACAAAGAACGGTTGTGTTGCAGTCAGTATATGTGAATTTTTTTAGGTGATGAGAAAGTTTTGCCGCTGCTATGTACTAGTATAATTCTTGAGAAATGCTAATGGCCGGCAGAGTTGTTCTATAATTGCTAATTTATATTTTTCTCCACTAGCTTAAATTATGCATATATTTTGAAATGAATAAGAATGCAATTACCTTGCAAATGACTACGTGTCAATTTGAGTATCATTTCAGAATCGCACAAAACTTAATTATCATGCAGAGTATGCATCAGTGAAATACTTATCGTGACTATTTTTATTTATTCTTAATAATCGAATTTTAGCTAAAATGTGTAAGACTTAATTACAATACAGTTTTCAAATAGAATTACTGGTTTAAAAAAACTATGCGGCGTTAATGGCAAAGAGATGTTCCCACCGAACTTTATACTGTAGTTGGAATGGAACTTCACACAGTGTTCGGATATTTTCCTCCTTTTTCTGTTTTGCTGTTTGTTTTTGTTTTAAATGAAAGCTGATTAATAAATCAAGGGTAAGAACATTTGTTTTTGCCTTTAAATCTCCTTAACGACACAGTTCATTGATTGCGCTCAGGTTAGGAATACCGAATGATCGGCTGAATGATTTCTGAAATTAATATGTAAGTTTGCTTCCATTAAGGGTGGCGTAGTAATTTTCGTTGTATCAACGTTTTTCCCGACGAGGCCAATCTAAAACGGAGTCAAAGGCAAACTAAACTCACCCGCAAATACACTGGAAGTAGGTCGCATTGCTTAGAGCTTGATTCACGGCTAATCAATCCGCGGATCAAAAGTCGGTGCTGAATCGCGGACGCTTATTAGTGATTCCTTTTTTTTCTTTTATTCGTGATCGGAGCGATGACATGACAGCTTCATCTTTACCCTAACTGGCAAATTAACGTTTGACCTCTACGTTAAACGTAAGCCTCTGGAACTATAGCAGAATTTTATAAGATATTTTGGCCTACACACGACAAATACCAAACAGTCGCCGGTAATTAAAGTGTAATGGGTGTGACGCTCACTTCAACCACTGTTTCGTAAACCGACGCACACTCTGGTACCATTGCTGTCTGCTAGCCCTCATTCTATTTACGTATATGTACCTTTAATGGCCTTCGCTATCCCCGTGAAACGAGAGTTTATGATCGACACCTGTTGTCCCGAACATTCAGTACGTTGCCTCTGGCTTGACTCCACTCGCTTTGTCGCTTGCGTTCATCGTGAATTCAGCTCTGTACGCACCATTGCGCTCTACACCTCGCGTGGCGAGAAGGCTGTTGTTTCAACTGTGTTGCCATGACACCAGTCAAGCCAAACGGGAAAATTGTAACTGTCTGAAGTCTAAACGCCGTCACTAGATATATGAAGTACGATTTCGTCGGCGAAAAGGTCAGAAAATGGACGTTTATATTTTGGATTAATGTTTTTTCTATAACTCCACGAGTGAGGAAGAAAAAGAAAAATTTAATCTCCCGGCGGGATGCAAATTTATGACGTTGTAGTCAGAGAAGAGAATAGCAACAATAAACTTTATTTTTTTCGTGATGTTTTATAAAAAAAATATATAAAGAACATACACGTGCGAAGCAAAACCTATCTTAGACCCTGTTTACATGGAGTGGGGGACCCCGGTCTAGTGGGGTAGGTTTCTTTTGTTTTGTGTACCCCAGAGCGTGAAAACAAAAGAAACCAACCCCACTAGACTGGGGTCCCCCACTCCATGTAAACAGGGTCTTAATCTCCATGAAGTAGAAACATAAAGATGGTGACTGTTTAAAAACCCCTTCGCTCACGGTCAGCTGATGCCAACATAGCGACCTTAATAGTTGCTATTAAAAGACAGATATCTGTCTGGGTGCAACGAACAGATCAAGATTTATAATAAAAATGGGGCATAATCATGTTAATTACAACGAGGGCAGGAACGCGTGACGAACCCCTCATTTATAATGTCTGCGTGGGAGGCTAGATAACTCGAGGCCCCGCTAACTCGAACTTTGTTTTCGTTTCCCTTCAAAGTCCGAGTTCCCGGGGTTCTACTGTAATAACAGTAATGATAAATTTACATCGCTCCAATTTTCAGTCATTTAACTGGAAAAAAAAAACAAAACAAAACAAAACAAAAGACAAAAAAACCTTAAAACTTCCGACGGATTGACTTATATCGTCTGGATGGGAAGCTATAAATGAATATTTTCCGATCCGTCTTAAATTTTTGTGAATTGCCTCTTGTTAGTGTAGTGCGTCACATGCAAATATTAAAAATATTCTGCACGCAAATCAAATCTCTATGCAAATCTCTAGGTCAGCTATATTATGTGTTTATGAAGATCAAAAGCGCTGTAGCTAAAATATACGTGAATACGGGCGAAATATATCTGCGACGGAAATGAAACAAATAGTATTTTCGGGTGGTTTTTGAAGCGTCTATATAAAATTTTAATCGGTTTGCGGTTTCGCTTGTGCGCAAAATCCGCTATGTTCCAACATTTTTTCCTCCGCAAAAATGTTTTCCCGTCATACCCCGCGCGCTCACATTTTTTTTTTATCGATTGTTTTGTTTTGTCATGGCGGTACGTAAGTATTAAACAAAGGTAATGTTGTCTTTGCTCATAGCGCTTCAATGAACGACTACTTCGCTAAACTCTTTCTTGATTCATTCCTTTATTTTTTCTTCTTATGGAATGTAAGTGTGGTACATGTAACATTAGAGCATGCTGTCTATGTATGGCATTTAACGAGAGTACCTTCAAACAACTCTAAAATATGACTTTTGCTCTATTTCACATGTTTATAAATAACTTTGGTGAAACTCCACCAGCAGTGTATTGGGGCATAACCCTGAGATTCTGCTTGGCTGGTGTACTCTCTTAAAATCGGTTTCACGAAAGGATACCTGAGTTTTTATACCAAAAAACACTTTATGATTTAATCATCAGACGCTATCGTTTTGAAAAAGAATACAAGATGTTTAAATTAACCAATTAGAAGACTCACCCTCGATCGATTTACTTGGCTTTGACGGTTGACTCAGATCAGTTTCATGCCTCCGGTCAACTATCTGCCAGTAGAAACTTTGCCTTCTTATTGTTTTTAACATTGTATTAATTATAATGTATACGACGAATTCTAATGCACAGAGAAAAAAGAAAAGAATAAAAAGAACGCAAATAATGACAATCCTTGAAGAAAGTTTTTAAAAAAGTAACAATAAAAATAAACTTCGCACTTAGTGGGTCTTTGCTGTAAGGGAAGGCCTTCGAATAACAAACCAAAGTCTACGGCTAAGCTATAAAGCGAAAGGAAAAATCACTGTTTTCAAGACAAAAATTCTAGCTAGTATAATATCGCACACCTTACATCCAACAGGATTTAACTCAACCACATGACTCTGCATGAATATCAAAAATAGTATAAAAACATTTAACACTTAAGCTTTTTCACATGATCGAGAAGTGAACCTCTCCTCAAAATATGGAGCATTTTGCTGTAAATAGGTTACAAGCACAAACAGGAGGGCCTCTCTCTCTTTCTCTCTCGCTCCACATGGACGGGTATGAGAGAATCCTGGGAACGAAGTTGCGCGGAACCAACCATAATATAATTCACGGTTTGCAACCACGTGAGAAGGCGGCCGCGTTGGTGGTCAATTCAAATATTTTTTCGAAAAGTTTACAAGAGAATGGAGTATAATTCCCAGAGGAGAGAAATGCTTTATTCCTGCCATCAACATGGCCGCCGTGACTTCCCGTACAAACCAGCAATAGGACACCTTAGAAAACGTTCACCCCGTGGTCTTTGTTGAGAACTTTGGCCGCTCTTTTCTCTAATTTTAAGAAGGGATCACGACAAGAGGGAACTCCATGATTTGTTCTGTAAGGGCTCTTCCAATGAAAGTATGTTCCTCTACCCAGGTTATGCTTTCCATACACCGTGGAAGAACGATTCCTAGAAAGAAAATAAAACCCACATATTTAACTTCTTACTGCTCCAACAATTTCCATAGCTAAGTACCGGTGCATGCATGCATTCCCGGATCACGGAATTATCTCGCTTTAAACATAAAACTGAGAGATCTGCACGAAACGGTCAGACACTACCGAAAAAGGTATATTTACTTTCACTGAAAATATTTGTACTTTCACGTCTGAAAGCTGAACTCACTCAATACTCAACACAGCTTCGAGTCCGTGAAGTTCTAAGAAGTTGTACCCAACCATAGGAAAACCAAGAAGCCGGGCCAAGGAGTGAGATTATTCATTCAATAAATTATTTTATTATTCATTCAAAATGTTTCCCCGCCTCTGATTGGCTAAAATCCCACGCATAATTCATAATAATCAGCTACTGTCGACCAAATTTGGAAGAATTCTGAGATATGTGAGAAATGACGTCAATTGTGCAGCATAATAGGCCATTTCCGAGTTCCCCCGGGCCTCTGTTTCAAAACAAGGGTAGGCGCTCTGCCTTTGATATGGAAATAATTTTTCATTCTCATGCAAATAAAACTCATTTCTTTTCACGGGAAAGGTTGTGCACCTAGCCTCATTTTGAAAGTGAGGGTTTTTGAAACTCGGAAGTGGCCTATTTCCACAGAACTGAACAGTTAACCGAGAAGACCTGGGGACGAGGTTGTGTTGTTTTGGTAGTGAGTACAAAATGGCGGAACATTTCACTCGTTTCACGAGCAAGAAATGGAAGACCTTAGATAACAATGACCTCAACCAGGTTGTGGCGTCCAGCGGTTTTAGTGGAACAAAGGGTTTGGGTGGGGTGCTCAGTCTCGCGGGCTCATAAAGCAAGGTCTCGGTCATTCTTTTTTAAGGATTTTCGCAACAAATAGGCGAACTATTGGCTAAAAACATAGCAAGAACAGCAAGAAGACAACTCGACGGACGACATCTGCTAATTGGAGAATATTTTCAGCTCTGAACAACTCTTTATCTTTAAACTTGCCGATAAACAGGCAATTGAAGATGAACTTAACATCGATGAAGGTAAGCATGTTTTGGCTTGTTTTCAGTTAAACTAGGAATTATTTTCAATGAATAATAAAACAATTATTGAATTCGATTTTCGTATCATCTACAGAATTATGGAGATCAAGGCGGCAGAGGCGAGGCGGGCAACACCCTCCTCGCGCGTCGATCTCCATAATTCTTCAGATGATACTCAGCCTCGTCCAATAATTGTTAAAAAGTAGTTTTGGGCGTAGCTTTAGACCTGAAGTCTCCAGAGACAGTGTTGGTGAAGTACAGTAAGATATTTATCTATTAATCCATTTACTGCTATCGAGGACGAACCTGAGTAAGACATCCTTCAGGGTTGAGCAATTTTCAAACTGTTCATGTAGAACTTGGGTTGTTTCACAGAACAAATGATCCACCTGATGGACTAGTTCATCCAGATTCCCTGAAATCACAATAAACCCTAAATCTTTAAAACACTCAAAAATTATAATGAGCTTGCATACGTACTTTCATTGTCTGTTACAGATCGTCACCGACTTTGTCTCGGTTACTAGAACAAGACTCTTTAGAAACAGCAGGGTGTTGCATTAAGAATTATCATTCGATACAAATTTTTTTACCTTTTCATTGGCTAAGAGCCCACCACGTTACCTGCAAATAGCTGCTTACAAATAATGGTCTTCTCATGCGCAATATCGCCTAACTGTGTTTGGTTGCAAATAATATTTTGCTCATGAGTAAATGAAACCACGCTTTTCTCTTTCTTGCGATCGTTTTTGCGTGACAATGGCAGATCGCTTCGCAAATAATTAAAAAACAAACTCGGTGATCGGATGATAAAACAATTATTGAACTCGGTTATCGCAAAATATCTTGATTTGTCGGTGGGAAGCCGACATTTACTTCAGGATTGTACCAAAAGGAATTGTTTAGAAGGTAGTCATAAAACGTATAGTCGAGGAGAATCCATCCGTTAGAAAAAACATATCTCACACTTAAACAATTTTTGCCCTAAAAAGATGTAACAAATATTCCGCGCCCATGACGCTGGATGCAAAATGGCAGTAACAAGGGCGGATCCAGAAACGAGAGAGGGGGTGAGATTGCTATATACGAAATGATCAGTTACTTACGACAATACACGACTTCTAAACGTGATGCTATTTACCTTTCATGTTCCTCTCGAAACCATCGTAAACAAGGAAGCTATATTCATCGGAGTGGGGCTAAAACAAACATACATTACAAACTTTCACTTCTGTCTTGGTATGCTAGGCATATCAACTTACTAAGCTTTCTAAACTAAACAACACCTTCTCTTCTGACAAAGCAATTTCCAACCCCAAAGGTACGCTTCCTGTTAGCCCCCAACATAGGTTATCATGGCCTGGTGACAAAGCTGGCGAACCTCATGCCATCGGACCCGGGTTCGAGTTCTTGTGTAAAGTTGTTTTTATCGCCGCCCGCCAAGCTCAATTAGTTGGCCGCCGGTCTGCCGTGCATGCGAAGCAGCAAGTTCAAACCCTGGCCGGTCCAGAACTCAAGGTTTTAAAATAACAGAGGAGAACGTTTCAAGGGGATTCGAACCCATTTCCTCTGCATTGGCGCCCTACCAAGTGAGACGTATGGAATAATACACAATTGCCTAAATTGCGATTACAACTGCGGTGTTCACAACTTCAATATAAATTCGTACTTTCGGAGTCCACATCACCAACAATCTGTGAGGAGAAAGTGCTGCCTTTGTAATGTTGGCACTTCGTGTTGGCTTCTTGTTGAACGATTCTGTCTATTTCCTTTTTGCCAATCAAAGACAATTTTGCGTTGTGCGATCAAGGCATTTTCCTTCTTAGATGGAAGCTTGAAAACTAAAAGCTAAAACTGGCACATACCGTTGCTGGTTCATCCCCTGAAGACTGCTTGACTAGAAATTCCAGTTCGCCAAGTTGATTGAGCGATGTTTCCCACTGAAAGGAGATCAATTGGGTCATATTCTATGCATTAGTTCCATGTTATCAATAATAAGGCTCACATGTAATGCTCATTTGAATGTTTTAGAAAATACTGATTTAGCCACTTTGTAAGTTAATACACGATAAGGACGACTTCAAGTGAACTTAAGAAGCCAAAACAACGATTCACAATTTTCACTTTGCCCAAAATACACCTTGCTTACCAAACCAATTTTTCAGAATTCTACCTGTGTTTTCACAATTCTTGTGAAATTTGACATTTATTTTCTCGGGCTCCTATGAAAAATAGTCTTTGGTGTTATTACAGATAACTACCAATTATATCTGTAGCCCTTGAAAAATGTAAAAAAGAATGCGATATTCTGTAAATCATTCTGGTACAAGGTTTTTGTCCACTGAAAATTAAAATTACTCAATTTTCTAATGGATTCTGTGTTAAATTTTAAATGACGAGAGCCTTTTGTTTGGGTTGTTCCAATACTTCTCTAGTTCTCCAGCATAGCGGTTTGGTACCACGTGACTATGACTAGATGCAAAGAGCCTATTGCACTTTGGTACTATTTTGGGGAGGCTATTTTGCAATCTCAAAAAGGCCAATACACAGTGAGGATGAACTAGAAAGGAAAGCATTATTTGGGTTTTATATTTCTAATATATCAACATTTCGCCAACAAAGTTGCACCCGGACTTACCAAAGCTTTGATGGCTTTACAATCAGTATTCAGTCCCTCCTCGGCCAAAAGAATCAACACAACTTTGGAATGAGCCTGTACGTAAAGGTTCACGTGAGTCAAGCCTTCCACCTGTAGTCAAAGGAAACGAAACAAAAATGTGTAACGTGAGTTATAGTGACACCCTGTATATTTAGAGGGCACAAGGGTCCATAAGTCCTTATCTTCTACTCCGGCATATTTTCTGTAAAAGGAGACTGAATACGGTGGTTCCATTGAACGTTTGTAGCGTTTAAGGAGCAACACCTGCAAAGTTTTAAAAATTACTTATGTCACCATTAACTGAGATATCGAAAAACGCTTACTGCAACAGTACTAGAGAAAGATAAATATTTTTTATGATTTTTGCTATAATGTAATGTTATATCGCAGATAAGAGGAAAACAGTCGAAGTTGTCATAGCAAAGGAATGGCGTCATTGTCTCCCTCATTAGGCAGATTTTGCAAGAGCAGGGAGTTTAAGCAACAACGACGGCAACGGCTACGAAACGTCAATTAAAAAGTGAATTAGCGATGCCTCAAACTTTATCGCGCTCATTCCATCTCGTTTAATTCGTCAAATATTAGCAATTTTTTTGGGTAGCTGAATTCTAAAGGACTGTATCAAAGTTCAGGAAAAGAAAAAGAAAGTTGTCGTCTTGTGTTCACGTCCTCGACAAAACGTGAAATTAGGTACTTTCATGTTGTAGTCGTACAGCTACAGCTAAGAAATGTACAAAAACGCGTGATGCACGTGCAAAGTTGTTGTTTTGCCAATAGGTGCGGTTACACGGGACACTTATGACCCTTTTACCGCGAGAAATTGGCGTGGTGCTTTTGACTGGACTTTACCACCACTATTCACCTCCCCTTGAGGAGACAGTTGTATAATGTTCCCCGTCTGTATTCGTTTACATGAATTGATACCGATACAAAGTCATTCCGGAATGAGTTCATTCCGATTTTCAATCCAAATAAAATTCTCGGTTTGGTATGAAATTTCATTCTGATTTCAAGTAAACTGACAACGAAATTCATTCCCAATTGAAAATCGCTCCCCGTCTAGTCTGGGGCGAGTGGCGCATGCGTAACTGATCTGGCGCGAAAACCACGCGAGCGAGAACGCCTAAAGGTTATGTTACACGGGACTATTCGCAACGACGATTTTCAGCGCAACAAAACGTTGCAAAATTGTTGAACCACCGTTTCGAACTGTCACAATATTGTTACGACATTGTAGCTCTTAGAATCGTCGTTGCAAATCGCCCCGTGTAACATCACCTTTAGGCTGTGCCAGTCGATTTTGCCATGTGAATAAAAAAGCAGTAGTACGAACCTCATTCTTGGAGAAACTCATTCCGGAATGAAAGTCATTCCGATGTCATGTACCCAGTCAAAAAACGTATACTATATGGTATAGTAACAGAGTTCGTTACCTGGTTTATATCATCGCCATCTTCTTCAAACCAGAGTGCCTCTCCCTCATCATCTTCCGGTTGAACAGGAAATTGTGGTTCTTGCCACTGATCATGAGAAGAGCCCTCTATCTCCTCCTGTGCAGAGTCAACAGGCATACCAACCACACCAATTGCGGCTGGTCCCTCATGACCATTTGTTATATGAATCTGCGAGTCGTATTCAATATGGTTCAGCGATTCAGTCGGAGGGTTCCCACCATCGACTTCTGCATTGGAAGCACCATTTGAATGAAAAATTTCGGAAGCATTTTTCGCGGTCCCTTCAATTTCTGATCTAGGCACGGACATCCTATCATCGACTACTACACTCGAGACCGGATTCTCCGAAACATTTCCCAGAGTCTTTCGACTTTCTGATGTTTCTTCATATGAGTCATTTTCAACCAATGAACTACATTTGCCATTTGCGCCTGCATTAGATGTATCACTTCTTTCAGTTTTTAAATCTTCTGCGGTAGCAACAAAGGACTTTTCCAAGAACTTTTCGGGAGAGCGCGAGTTGAGATTTCGAACCGCAAAAGAGTCACAAACTATTGGAGTCTTAATTAATTCATTTCTCGAAGCGAGATCTTTGGAGGAATTCTCCTTAACTTCAACCGAGCTTGGTGTGTTTGTGTCTGTGTCTGTACCACAGTTTGCTCTTTCACCATCTCTTGGGTTAGTTTCGCTAAAATCTGTTTCTTGATCATCTGGCAAGAGATCCTCTGATCCGCTTTCTGAATCTGTCTCAACAGAGGAGGGATCTTTATTTGTGCAAGTTTCCTTGCCACGTACCTCACCGCCATCTTCATGAGATCCACGAACGTTCGAATCCGTCGAGATATAGGTACTCGATTTCTTTACATCTGCACATGCCTGACAACACTTTTCTGAGCCACTGGAAGACTTGAGGCTCTTACGGTCAACATTGCCATCCTCAAAGATCTGAAAAACTTTTGGAATCAATCCATTCAAGACCGGAGGGTAAGTCTCCTCGTTTTCTGATGATCCCAGTATGCCAAACTTTGAGTCATCGGTTGTCGAGCAAGGCACACTTGTATTCTTGTCCTGCTCGCGTTCACAGCGCTCCAGTTTATCAAACCGAGTACCACTACATTCAACAACTTTTATTCGCAACACGTCTACAGTTTCCATGGTGAGACTTACACTGGACAGATTACTCTCACAAGAACTATCAAAAGCCATACTCCTAACACCAATGTCGTATAACGACTCACATGATCTGGTATCGAAAGCCGTGTTCAAGGCATCACCCTTTTCCATTGCCCTGTGTTCTGGTTTAGAGAAAGCACCTATGCTGCTTTCCTTAGTTCTAACAGAGGTAGTATCATTTGCGTCTCCCTCGCCTCCAGCCCTTTCCTGTGGACTAGCAGTGCTACCGTCTTTCTCTGCTTTTTCTTTTTCCCGTGCAATCACAGCCTTAGCATCCCCTTTATCTTTCTTCCCACCTCTTCTTTTACGGGTTAAAAAATCTAGCACCTCGTTCTTGCGTTTGTCCACCTTAGTTCTATTTGTAACCACACCAGACCCAGCCTCGATTTCATTTTGCTTCACCTCGGATCTCAAATGAGTTCGAACCTCCACTTCATTTCGCTCGTCTTTCGTCTCGCTTGCCTTAATACCATTTTCCTCATTTTCTGTGTATTTATCATCTGCCAAAACACTAACTAAGCATTCATCACTCTCTTCCCCAGTCTCGGCTTTCAATACACGTGATCCGCTTTCAATTTCTTCAACCCCTGTTATAACAACGTGCCGATTTCTGCCACCAAATTCATGCGAATGTTCAACAGAAATGTTACTCACACCATCACCTTGTGTTTTCCACGTGGCCTCCTCAGAGCTTTCATCCTTACACTTAACTGAAGACAAAGGCTCAGTACCACGTGTTATTGTTACAACTTCAGAATCCACACCTCTTTTTTCAGCTTGTAGCATATGACCACCAGGCGCATCAGATGGAACAGCAGAGACTTCATTTTCTGGACAATTTTTATCAGAATCACTTTTTTTCTCGGGGGATTCACCAACTGAGCTCTCGTGTGAAGAAGCAACGTTACCGCTCGAATGCTGTTGCAGCTTATGGCCTCCGAGATCCTCTGAAGGGTTTCGACTGGTCTCGGGTGAATGGGGTCTGGTGTACATATCAGGAAACGCCCCAGTGGAATCTGAACGGACAGATTGTCTGTAAGCAGACTCTGACAGAGCGTCGTAAAGGTTTAAATACTCGGACAGTGTCAGAAACGCATTCAGGATACGTACGCCAAATGGTAGAACATGTTCTAAGGAAAAATGATAACAAATCCAAGCTGAAAATAGTAGGTCTTCCAAAATTACAGTCAAACCTCAAGCAGGCTACGGAAATTCGTGATTGCAGTAACCGTGGATGCTTTATCTATAAGGAAACAAAAGGAAACTTACCGGTTTTAACAGGCCTTGCTGGAAGCTGTTTATAAGAAAGAAACAAATAACACTGAGAAAATCATTTAAAGTCCTAAAAAGCACTCAACAACTTCCTTGAAACAAGATGCTTACGTTGCTTTGGTTGGGTTTTAAGAGAATCAGCCTCTCTGTAATGGACGGCTCAAATTGGGTGCACAAAATGCTGAAAAATAACATACGTGCCCACATGAGCAAATAACTTTCTATTATGATTACACGTATGTAGCCATTTGGGATCGCGGAAACATCGATTTTAATTAACCAACATGCATGAAGTCATGTTGTCATTTAAAGGTCATAAGTTCTTTTTACTGCAGCTTCGCTTGGGTAAACCCACGAAGGTAAAGGTACGGTAAAACGGAGAATAAAATCGTGCAACTTATTTTACAACACTGTTGCAAAACGAGTGAATAGCGATGTTGCGCGTTTTACCAACCACATTCAAACCTGTCTTGCAACAAATCAGGTCAATGCAAATTGCAAAAATTTGTTGCAGAAAGTAGAGTAGTTCTACTTTTTGCAACAAAATCTGTCCATGTTGTGCATTTTAAAGGCCGATGTAAACTTGTTTTGCAACTAGTGACGCAACTTGCGTGTATGACGTGACTTCCGCGTAATTTTCTCCAATCAGAGGTCAGTATTCAAGCAACTTGCAACAACCTGACTTGACTTGCTAGACAGGTTTGAACACGGGTGGTAAAACGCGCAACATTGCTTTTCAACCTCGTTTTGTAGGAATGTTGCAAAACAAGTCACTTGTTGTTGTTGCCCTTTTTACTGAACTTACGATGGAACTAACTTTTGCCTGATCGGGATTGTCCACTCTTCTGCGCCAAAGAAAAACGTAAAATAAATGATGTATGCGAGGGAGAAATATACTCGCGAGTCCCTTTTCCTCGAGGCCAACGCTCTTATTTTAAATTACGCCCATACCTTTCTAGAACCCTGCCACACAGGCCACAGGTATAAAATTCAGGTCACAGGTCACAAGTGCAGGTTAGAGTACAGGTCACCGTGCTACGGCAAATCAACAACATTAAGAGTGTCTCCTAGCCCTAATCACATTCTGAAATGGAGTTTAAGCTAGAGGGGAAACTGTTTTCCTGAGTTACTTATCAATAGAGCAGTGACATGCATTTGTGACCTGTGACCTGTGACCTGTGACCTGTGTTTATGTTTAATAAAGGAATACTTTCAACCTGTTACTGTAAAGAATGCATCCTCCCAGAATGTGTTTTCGGCGTTGACAGGCTTGTAGAATGTATGACGCTTTAGTAAAACACGTGGCGGCAACTCTCTGTACAAAAATCAAACAAAACAATAAGATGACGCTATAAAAGTAATGACAAAAGGCATTTACCACATATCTATGACAACCAGGAAGACTGTTTTGAGCTAGCCTGCGTGGCAGTTGTTTGAAGGGAAAAGGGCGGATTAAATCCAGCGGGAACTGGATGGACGCACGTGAAGGGAGGATGTAATCATGCCCCTAAATTCTCCCTTTTCCATCCCCTTTTAATCGCCTACCATACAGGTTAGTTTTGAGCAGACTGACTGTTCTGACTGGCCGTTCTGAGTCTGTGTATGACATCCTGTGGTGGGATCATTCAAATAAAAGCTATTAAGTCGGTCAACTCTTTCTAAGATGGATGACTTTGGGACTGGCACTATTAAGTGTCCATCTAAGAGTGATGTCCGTCTTATAGAGAGTCAACAAGATGGAGTAAATAAAGTCATGGACCAACTCCAGGTGTCTGTTTTACCGAGGTGTTGACTGTAGTACTTTCACATGGTAATTATCCTTTTTCAATATTTTACAAACCAGACTTTAGGATTTTTCTTTGATTTAACTTTGGGTACTATTGGGGGTTAATAAGCTAAAGTTTCCTTTTAAAGCCAATTCACCTAATTGACAATAATAATAATAATAATAATAATAATAATAATAATAATAACAGCAACAACAACAACGTTACCAAAAAAGGTTCTTCACCTGCTCTGGCAAAGACATTTAGTACAGAAAATTCCAAACCTCAGGGCAAAATTGGAGACCAAAAAAGAGCAATCTTCTCTTGCGGATACATAACTTTTCTGTTACACAACCCAACAAAATATTCGTTTTTTGTCTCAAATTTTGCCCTGAGTTTTGGAACTTTCTATACCAACCAACAACAGCAACAATAGCAATAATACTTCATTTATATTGCACCATTACCAGTGATGTCTAAACTAAAAGGCACTTTACAGCAATACAGTATCAATTAACTCAGTTACATGTATCAAAACCAAAAGTGGAAATGGGAAAAGGGAAAAGGAAATTCCATTTTTCTTTTTCTAAGCTGACAAAACCAAACATTAGGTCTTTCACTTCAACCTTCATTAACTAGTAACCATCTTAATTTCATCAGACACTAAACAGAACAGTTAGCTCAGTTGGTTGGGAACCAAACAATGGAACAGTAGAACGAGGTTTGGGCTCAACATTTTAGCCAGAAAGGTGTCCAACCGTCCTATGGATGCCCATTTTTGGAAGAAATACAAGGAAAATTCACTTAATCTCTCATAATTTTATGGGAAAACATGCCTTCTGGACAGCCAGTTTCAATGCCTGGCTAAAAGCCTGTTTGGGCTGCTCCAATACTCAGGGTCTTAAAATAAGTACGGAGAACGTGCAGCCGCTGTTTGCTGTACAATAAACAATACATACTTTTGGAAGGTCAAGAAATGGAAGTGGATCAAAAACTCCTGGTAAGAAATCCCCATAGTGACGAACAAAATGCAGATAACAATCCCAGATGATATTCATGCGTGTCAAGAACTGCTTCTGTGTCTCACACATCTAAAAAATGCATTAATGGATTGACAGGAAAGAATAATCTGGCAAATTAACATAAGCATTAATTTAATGTACTGTTATAAAGAATAACTGCTAGTTTAATAGATCTAATATTAACTGCAAATACTAATTCACTAAGGTGCACATTTGAGGCCAGAATGATATTCAGACACTGGACACTAGACCCAGCTGAACTGAATGTGGACTTAACCTCTCAAAGTCAGTGTGCGCATGTAAAGTTACATATTTGTTTGGAATATTATTTGAATGTTACATTGTGCACGCATGTTTCAGTTGCTTTTAAACTACTGAGGAAGAGAAAGCACCCTCAAAACAATTGGTTTTTTCTTGCTTTTCAAAGCATATTTTGATAAACTTCATCATTCACTCTTGCTAATTCTTATGTCTATCAACATTATGATTTGCCGCACCCAAGAATTTGATACTGTATCTGCAGCCAAGAATACATATGAATAACACATCCATGGAGTACAATCACATGTCTAGTCTTCCTGGAGAATGTACATAAGAAATAAGCAATAGGGCTCTGTTGCTGGAAAACTTGATAATCTGCTTGTTGTTGTCAGTGAGGGGGAAGGGGGGGGGAGGGAACTAGTTAAACAAGGTGTGAGTAAGTTACTCTCATTCCTTCAAAATTTATGTATGTAAGCCACAAAGGTATCCTGTGGAAGCATTGTTTAGACTGCAACAGTTACCCACAAAGATGAACTCACCATTCTGACCCTCTCTAGCGAACCATGGTAAAAGGTAAAAAGACTGAAAAGTGTTTCCAGCTGCCTGATCAATAATGAATCAGGTTCACCAAGACTTCCACCAAGTGCCTGTGTTAAAAAAATTGTAATCATGGTACTGTTAGGTCTGAGTGTAGGATTGAGTGACTGATTGAAATGGGAAAAAAATTGGTTATATCAGTATGCAGATGTCAGTTCTGATGGATCTCTTAGCCGAAAACTAATTAACAAAGAACTATTAATAATTTAACTAACCAAGGTGTATTTGCCAGAATGAACAGTTGCCACCTTTTCAGTTTGCATCTTACACAGAGCTGGTCTGGAACCAATGAAGCCATGAATAAAATGCGACATTCCAATTAGTTGCCCACATATGGAGATTCGATCTTCAATAGATGCCTGTTGAAAACAATATTCTAAAGGTTAGTTTTTATAAGTGCAGTTCTCATTTCTAAGACAACAAAATGCTCTTACAGTTACAGTCTCTGCTAATAATTCAGCTATGTGCAAACCATATAGCTACCAAAGCAGGATAATGTAGGTGGGAATAGCAAGCCAAATTGTACAACAATCTTAGTTAACATGAGGGAACAAAATCACAACAAATTCTAAAGGTCCTATCATCAGATGAGAACAGATGTGGTTGGAAACTTGAGTCAAACAATAATAAAAAACTCTCTCGACATTAAGATCGAATAACTTGGCAGGCCCATTTGCTCAAAAGTTAGATAGCACTATCCAGTGGATAAGTGGTAGGCGAATCAATTATGTTATGCACTGATTAGAGATTTATCCTGTCATTGAAAAGCATTATCCACCTTTTGAAAAACTCGGGCTGGCAGAAGAGCAGAAAAAGAGCAATCCCCCCTTTTTTGCCTCCTTTCAATAATACCCTCTTTTCTTCTAAGAACCCCAGGGTGGGTACTTGGGTATTTTTTGGGTGGGTATGTGCCGCCCGGGACTCCAAATTGGCACCCCATTCTAAAAAAAATTTCCCCTAAAATTGATACCCCATTCTAGAAATGGGTCAATTTTTTAGTCCCCGTTCTAGGATTCGCCCTAAAACTGATACCGCGTTCTAGAAATGGGCCAATATTTTATACTCTGTTCTAGGGTGCAACAAGAGTACAACAGTTTGCTTGTTAATGCATTGAGCCGTATTTTAAAAGCAATCTGTCCTTGAATAATTTCAAATGGCTTCTTTCAAAACTGGAGCTTTCATGCGTTCAAAATATTATACCCCGTTCTGCAAACCCCTCTGAAATGGATACCCTGTTCTAAATCAGGAGCGTCAAAATCACGACCCCGTTGGGCGGCACATACCCGTGTAGGTAATGTATAGGAGTACCCCCAGCATCCCCCCTTTTTTACCCCCCTTCAATAATACCCTCTTCTTCTAAGAACATAATAATTTCAGTTTGCAGACACACATTTAATGATACCTGTGAATAAGCACCCTTCCAGTGTTTTTTCCTAAACACCAAATAAGTAACTTAATCACATATATTTGAGATTTGGTGGTACAATATCATGAAGCTATTTGGGTGTTGTTAGCATATTACATATACTCTGGTCTGGAAATTGAAACAAAACTTTTTGCCTGCAAAAACAGTCTCCTATCACTGACTGCTAACCATTAAAAACAAAACAGAACCAAATTTCCCTTGCAGCAGTGAGTATAGAGGGGTCAATTCAATAACATGTTTACCAGTGTAGCTAGTGTTTTTCGGACCCTAAAACATTATAGCTACACTTGTAAATTACACTTGTAAAAGTTTCATTAAATTGACCCCAGGTGAATATTGAGAGCAGGGTGTACTTTTTTGAGAAATTTGGTATGTATCTATCTTATTTGACTTCTAGGCAGGCCTTAGTACACTCCCCAACATACCCCCCTGCCCGACCAACCCACGGTCCAATGGCCCTTATGCGTATTTACATCAAAGAAGCAAATTTCACCACCAAGCCACATTTTGAAAATGTAAAGTTGCAAAGTTTCCCAATGTACTAGAGTTAAAAACAAGACCCATGCTTCAATGCACACAGAGAGCAAATGCAAAGAATTTTGCTTACAAATGAGGTTTGGTGGTGCAATGGCATCATCTGACGTAATCAGGCATAAGGTCCATTTTCAGAATTGCTGTCACAACCGTGCCCACAAAGTAAACATTAAGTTTGCGGTGGAGGTCTGGAATCACGATGTAGGCACGTTTCATGTTAGGTTTGCTATATATGAATTGCAAGATCATAGAGTCAACAAATATTTACTTCAAGATTCAATTTTCGAAGAGTAGCACTTACTGCCATCACAAAACTATCTTAAACTTAAGCTTGAGTTAGTTTAACGAAAACAAATTAAACAATTAAGACTTAAATCATTTGTTACCGAAGGAGGATAAAAGTAAACGATTGCATTTTCAGGCGGATCAGCTTCCTTCTTTACGGCCTCCCGATCGTAAACGAAGAATATGAGGCCCTGAAAACTGGATAAAAGGTTAAGAAATAAAGTTCAGTTAGCGAGTAGTACCGGTAGAAATCGAAACCAAGAGCTTAGAAATGTAGGCAATGTTAGGTGAATACCTTACCTTGTCGCCCTACCAGGGGGGAATAGAGCAGTCATAAAGTTGTAAAGCAATTAACGAACGGGTTGGTTAATCAATTTTCCGTGAAATATCGAAAACTCTCGGACCTGGTGCGAAATGAATGATTGGAACATGATTCAGGTGAACATTGGTGTGAAGACAGTCACGAGAAACTTGGTAACCGCTCCAACTTAGAGGGGAAAAAACAACACAAGGACTAAAAATACACTTTCGGGTCAAAGGTGTGTTTAGAACCTGGTTTGGAGCATATGATTGATAAGCAATATCTCTCGCTAGGATACACAGAAAAATACGAATTTTTTTCCTCAACACTAAATCTTGAGGTCTTCTTGTGCCTTGACGTTTGATTATGGTAACGTGACATGTCAGGTATTGGTGGCGAATTTACTTCATTTGGATAAATCAATTGGCGTTTCTGATAGGTGTAAACAAAACCTTACTTTCTACGTTTAGAATGAATGTAAGCGAAGGTTAAAATTAAAGGATTAAATAATCCAACGTTAAATTTGGGCATTCAAAACGACGTTTTCTCTCATAATTATTTATTGAAGTGCGATGGACAGTCATTCCAACAAACTGGAAGCCTTAGAAATATTTAACGTGAATGAGAAAAATGTTATTGCTTGATTTCTTTTCTTAAATCCGCTACCAATTTCTCCATTATTTAAGAATTTTAGAATAATGGTCACTACATCACATGACCCTTTCTGTTTGTACTTTAAAATGATAAGGACGATGAATTTCTTTTGGGTGCCAAATTTTGATTGAGCTCGATAATCTGAGCCGAAGCTATTAAAGTATAGCCAATAAATCATTTTCCACAGGCAAACCCATTAGACCCAGGCAAGAGCCATAATAGTCCTATCATGATCTCTTGAACCAGGCCAGGAGCCCTGAGCAGCCACCCAGGCCTACTACTTGAGTGTTTTCCCGAGCCGACTAACCGCCCGGCCCTGGGGTCTCCGAATCTGAGAATGGGGGAAAAAGAAGGAGGGAAGTAAGCCAACAAACCGGAGGGGTACACCCTTCAATTTAAAATGGGTGAAATCCAAATAACAACACCCTACTCAACGGGAAAAAGAAGAACTGTATGAACCGGTCGCTTAAAATCTCTTATCTATAAGCCGATATAAGTTACATAGATTTACTCAGTTCTTGATCTCATTCAAAGGAAGTTAAATTTACCATGCATAAATTGAAAACAAAAAACATTGACCAATGAATAACTGCGTAAGGTCTTCCTTAGAATTTTTCAAATCAAAAACCGTCATCCTTGCAAAAGCAGAAGCAGAACGTGAAGACAGGAAACACCACCTACACGCAATTACCGCCAGCTGGGTGAAGTGAGTCTAAATACAACTTTTCTGATATATATTTTTTTTCGATTGTTTCTTATGTTTTTAGCCTTCTATACTGAGTTATGCTAACTGAGATAAAGTCGTGCTGGCTATGGTGAATTCAAATGAAATTCTAGTCATTTTTCTGTGAGGTGTACACTGTTAGATCTGTTAGTACAGATCAGAGACGAGATGTATAGAGGTTATATCATTATGCAAGAAAATTATTCAGACATAAGATCGTCCATTCTTATTATTTTTATTGCGAGGTATTTATCTGGTAACTTATTTAAATATTCATCCAGATAAAAATAGCCATAGACAATATGAAAACCTGCAAAGCCTTGGAAGATCTATTCATTCCTGGTCACAAACCAGCAGGCCCTTGTAACTGAAGGGTTCTAAGTTGCCGAGATAGCTCAGTTGGGAGAGCGTTAGACTGAAGATCTGAAGGTCCCTGGTTCAAATCCGGAGAGCTCGCTAGCATGAGCTCTGAATAATCCCGGGTCTCGGCAACCATTATTTTTTCATTCTCAAATTTATTTGCTCATTTAGTTTTATTTTGGCGGATAAATGCTTTATCAAAAAATTAATCCCCCCAAAATATACTTGCTTAGTTGCCCCCTACGGGGATTTCGCCCAGAAGGCCGATGAAGTTATACTGGGGTGCGTATAACTGTGTGTATACATGTATAAATACTTGGATTGCTTGCCAGACACAACTCTATCATTCACAAATCTTTGATTGGAAACGATTTGCCAGACACAAATCTCTTTGCTGGAATAGGATTCAGTCAAGCAAGTTTCCCCGCCCAAACGAGTGAAAGGTTTACTTTCCGGCTAATAAAATGAACTATATGTAACTAAAAAGTGAAAGAGAAATAGCAAAAAATGATTACCACTTTTAATTAGCCTGCGTGTAGACGATAACTAAACTCTGCTTAGTAACCAGAGTTTAATTTCGTCTCCGCGCAGGCTACTTTTAATCAAATCTATTCTTGCGGTTTGGAATAAAACATTCTCGAAACTGAGAATGTTTTGGTCAAAGCTGTGTAAATCGACCTGAATCAGAGCATCAGAGAACCTTGCGTTTCCTGGATTCATCTCATACCTATCGTATGCAATATGTGTGTTTTCCTTTACACTTTTGTTTGCCTTTTTAGAACAGTTTAAAAGGCTCAGTATTGAGCGACAGACCCAATTGGTAAATAAATACATAAAATCTCCAATAAGAATCGGTATATTTCAAAGAGCTACACAGAGACCAAGAATACTATTGATCGGCAACATACAGAGCGGGGGCAGCTGTAGCCGGTGTCAACCATCATTACTAGTACATTCAGTCGGCGGACAAAGTCTGTTGTGTCCGCGTTGATGATACCGCGAACTGAAGCCAAAGAAAAAGCCGGAACCTTTGACAGAAACAATAGTTTTCATTCTCGCGAAGCTTTTCAGTACTACTTCTTTGGCGGACAACTCATTAAAATACGGTCACCAAGCAGCTCCATCTTTATTCCAACTTTCCGCCTGCCAGCGACAACGTATATTTTCCTGTTTCATGTTCATGTCGAATATCGACGGAAATTTCTATTCAAAAAGGCATTCTAGAAGTTCGAAGGCTTATTTGGCAAAATAAGGAACTGAGTCCGTCGTTGTTTAGTCTTTACAAAAATGGGCAAGGAATTTTGTTTCAGTGACCTTAATATGCATCGCCCACGTTAGAATTTTAGACACGTGGCGAAATTCAAAGGTTACCAAAATTCCGCGAACCGACAAAAACAATAAAAAGAAAATCAGATTGAATTTGAACTGCGACTGAGGCATCAACATGTCATAAGCTCATCAGTCGGATGCTTTGTTTGGCTAAGCCTTGTATGGGCTCAAAGAGAGTTCAATAGAACTTGGAGTCAGTCATCGTCTTTAGAAGCTGGTTTTAAATTTGCTTCATCCAATCCGAAGCACAACCGAAATCTTGTATTTCGCGAGGAAACCAGCGCGGTGGCCCCGCGAAATGTCGGCTGTTTTCCCAGGCTAGTCTCTTTGCGAGCGAGCGCGATATGCCTGTGAGTGCGCTAGCAGCGAAGCCTCGAGCAGCGCTGAGTTGTGCGGGCGCCAGAACGAGCGAAAAGAGAGACTGCCCTGATTTCATGTAGTATTTCTGAAGTTCGATTGGTACTGTGGCAAGTTGGATAAATCGGAACGTCTGAAGTTCAACCCAATCAATTTTTTAAAAATATTTGAAGGTTAGTCGTTGACAGCTACGTCTGAAGCCTTTGGTAAACGGACGCAACAACTCCAAACATTGTTGGCCCAACAATGTTGGGCGTTGTTGATGCATCCCTTTGCACGTAGCTAAACGCTTGACCGGTTTCAAACTTTGCACAACAACCCTTTAAACAACATGCAACAGGTGTGCAAACGGACGCAGTAACATCCAACAATGTTGGGAGTTGTTGGCCAACAATGTTGCGTCTGTTAGCACGGGGCTTAACGTTGCCTTTTATGCTGATGCTTGCCCACTGCATAAGTTTGCTGCTGCTATACGAGACGAGTGGAAAGAGAATTGAATGCTTTGAAACAATAGACTGTCTTCATCTTCCTTTATCACCCGAGGGGTAAACCTATATATAGTATATGAGCTATGGGGATATGTGCAGCTCATCAGGGTGGGCTTTTTGCCTCTCCTGACTCTGGAACAGGGTATGAAAATTATAAGAGGGGTATATTTTACTTCAGTTTGACTCTGCAACACGATCATTAAGTTTTTCTCCATAATCCCTGCGCGGTTTGTTCTCGATCAAGCTTAGCTGCGAAACTACGCTTCCCTCGCCATTTTATCACAGAGCCAGCCACAGGAACCGGGAACTCTATTTTTTTAGTTATTGTCTGGAGGAGAACGGCACAATGCATCTCTTTTCGTTTGGAACAGTTCCAAAGTGTCTTCATTCCCCTCCCCCTCCCCCGTCATTCATTTTTTTTTTTGCTCTTGTCCCAGTTTTCTAGACGAACCTCGCGAGGAAACGCTTGCTACGCAGGCTAAAGTGTCGAAGATTCAACGGTACAGCCCCGTCAGTGGTAAATTTACGGGAGTACTCCCCGGGATTTACTATAGATAGCTGGACCAAATTTTTTTATAATAATAACCTTTATTTTAAGAGGGTGACACCAGTTACTATGAAGTATTCTCCCTAGTGGCCCTCTAAAAACAAAATTGATATAATAAATTACAACAATCATGATAAAAAGCCTATTTACAGATAGTAATAATAATAAAAGATCTTAAGAATTCCAGTATTCTCCCTCCCTAGTGGCCCTCTAAAAACAAAATTGATAACAATAAAATTACATTAATTATGATACTGAGCCTATTTACAATAGTGATTATAATAAAAGAATCTTAAAAATTCTAGAGATTTGAAAAATTGAGAGATGTTAAAAACGGAAGTGAATACATTGGTAAAAAAGCGAATCCAATCTACAATGATACTAAAAAAAAAGCACGGATTTATGAAAATCAGAATAACTTTTTAACTGTAAAATTGTCCACCGTATAGTTTGAGGCGACGTTATTAGTCAGTGTTGTCTTCATTAAGCTAAAGGAGGTGCTTGGTTCTAAGTTAAGAGCATTTAGTTCGTTAATAGTGGAATAAAAGAATGTTCTCCTCATTGCTTCAGTTCTGGGTTTCGGTAAGCGGTATAATGTTTTTGTTCTGGTAGAGTACTTGTGTTCAAACCGAAGTGAGTCCAAGGTTGTAATTAAGTATTCCGGTGTCCTACCATCAATAACTTTCTTTAAAAGGCCGAGTTTATTGAGCTTGAATATATGATCAACCGGTAGCCACTTAAGCTTTTGAAAATTATCATACGATCGTGCTTCCCGAGGACTATCCAAAATTAACCGAGCGCAGCGTTTTTGAAGTTTAAACAATTCGTCTAAGTTGGTTTGGCTACAGTTGCTCCAAACAGTACAGCAATAAGTAAAGAGCGGTTTGATACTTGCATTGTAGAGAAGCAATCGATATTTGGCTGGTATATATTTCCAAACTCTTGCTAAAATTGCAATTCTTTGAAGTAGTTTTCGGCGCAGTGTGTCAATGTGTTCGTTCCAGGTGAGATGACTATCAATATATACTCCTAAGACACGTTCTGACTCAACCTTAGTGAGTTGCATGCCGTCAATTGAAAGGTCAAGAGATTGTTTTGCTGAATTTACAATTTTTTGTCTGGTCGAGATTATGTTGACTTCATGAGGCTGGCCAGGTGATGTTGTATTGTGTTTTTGAAATTCTTGCACAAGCTTAATTCAAAATGAAATAATTACTCAACGACAGAGGCTTAAGGAGGCTTATCGTTTTTGGCAAATTCTCTGAGTGAGTTAGAGGAGCGCAGCGGAAATCCAATAACGTCCCATCGAACCACTGTGGATGTTCAATAGCGAAATAGCCCGAAGAAAATCCAGGAAATCAGAGCAAATCCAGTAGATTGGACTTTCAATCACTGGATGCGGGTTTGTGTAATAGCGAGAATTATCAATTAAGGCCTTATGTTATCCGCATCAGGCCTTTGACTTCGGCAGGTAAATAACACAAACCTCGGTCTTGATAATTTTGGCTATCATGCTCGACTTCATCCAATATAACTGTTAATTAGCACAATGCCTAAAAATAAAAATCAGTGCCTAATAATAAAATAAAGTGTCCAATAATAAAAAACAAATGACTGATAACCAAACTACGTGAGTCATTGACACATCATTGACTGCATACGTAAGATCTTGCTTCGCGTTTTTTGTTCTTAAAATCGTCTGACTGGCTGAAGCAGCCTTGAAAGGACCTGAAGTGGGAAAACTGTGACGCAATCAACAACAACACGGATGTATTAAGCTTATAGTCAGTTCATGTTATACGTTGACTAATTGAAATTACAGGTAGGAACAAAAATAGCTATACTCTGAGTTGCTAACATGTGAGAAATCGTTGTTGCGTACCCACCAGAAATGAAACTAGGGTTTGTGTGGACATTTTAGTGATCGTCATCTAGGGGTAATAGCGCGCTAACAGCGAGGTTTAGTTTCGGCGGTTGTTCTAACAGCAGAGCTAATAAAACTCGCTGGAATCGCGCTGAAACGGGCAGACATGCTGCCGGGACACACCATAACTAAGACAGGAAGAAAGGTAAGAAGTTCTACTCCTCGTTCTAATGTATTTTTATAGCAATTTTTGACCCCCTACTGAACGATCATTAAAACCCCCACACAAATCCTCAGAGCCCTTATAACATTTCTAGTAGCTTTTTCTAGTCATGATTCTCGCTAGTGGTGCTAGGGAACTTGTGCTGGTTTGTAATTCTTTTCGCAAGGGACTTATTGAGGAGACGACCATTTGTTCACTAACAAGAATACAGACGTTTCTACCCATCTTTCTTTAAGATTAATCAAGGTGGTGACTGTCGGGAGAGAATTTATTTAATGATACTTTCATTTCCAGTCATTGATTCCTATTTGCGGTTCATCACGACGTAAACGATAGACACTTTAAAAATCGGTATGAGTATATCTGAGTACGATCTATTGCCATACCCGACCCAAAAATGGCGGACCCTATGTTTGCCTTTAAAACTGGCCATAGATTAGAACAATTGAGCTTTAAGTTGCCGAGATAGCTCAGTTGGGAGAGCGTCAGACTGAAGATCTGAAGGTCCCTGGTTCAAATCCGGAGAGCTCGCATGGGCTCTGAATAATCCCGGGTCTCGGCAATCATTTTTTAATTTATTTTTACCCTTTTATTGGCGGATTTTTTGCCTGGCGGGTTATCTAGCTAAAAATATTTACTAGCAGTATATGTTCAGCCGACAGTCAAATTTCTCAGAGATCTGCTATTCATTACTGACACCAGGCCTTTACTGATGGATAAAACTCGGCGAAAAGTCAAAATTATAAAGAAAAAGTTGTCAACCGGTAATAATCAACTCCCATTATTACGGACTACACTGAATTCGGTTCATCGGCGCAGTTCCATCATGTTTCAAACTGATTTCTACATTGTTTACGATTACAAGCAAAACCATACATTTCCCTTTTTAATACGCACATCCTCGGTCGGACATTAGCGGAAATTCCCACTTTTCAATTTACCAGTAGGACATTGTTCGCTTGCGGGCTTTTTTGGCCATGTTTATAACTTAAAAAAGAAGTTCGTCGTTGTTAAAACAATGAGCAATTGTTCCGTTAGCCTTTCTTAATATAGGGCATTTACCTCACGTGACTAATATTAATGTCAATTCAAATTCTTCAAACGAAAATAGGGAACAGGAAATCAGATGGTAAAACTTAACAAAAATTGCCATTTAGTTTATTGCAAACTTCTCCATATTTGCAGAAAAAGACAACTTAAGTTATATATACTTGATGTAAAGCAGATAAAGCAGAATTCTTTAGAATATCCTCCTAAACCTTCACATTCCTTTATGGCTAATTTAAAATTGCTCCCTATAACCACATGTCATGAGGCCTGTCTTGTCGGCTTCTGTTTAGCAAACCCAGAAATAAATTACATATTTTAATCAACTTCCAAGCCCCCATCCCCCAGAAGGGAGGGAGATTATCGTGACATTCCACCCAATAAAGGATAAAAAAATCCAGTAAGGACACTGTAATCTCAAAAACCATACCATATGCCGCATATGAATGTACCCCCGGGCTAAACCCTGAGTAAAACTACTAATTAGCTAGTTGACGTGACAATTACGACCATCGTGCTTCCCGTTCCAGGACCTCATTCAAATCATTACGTCCGTGAGAATAAAGGAGACCTAGGGATTAGTTTGCTGGAAAGAGTGTTGTTTGTTCGAGTGGATTCAGTCCAAATCAAGTAACTCTGGGCGCAATACGAGGTGAGTTGAAACTTGGGCTTTTCCTTATATTTTATTTTCTTTTTATCCTGCACAGACAGCAAAAATACAATTTCAAACATTATTTAGCAAAGGTTTGAAAATGTACCATGCATAGTGGGAAAATCTAAAAGTAATTTTGAATAGGCACATAAAATCAACTGGCAGCGTAGTATAGGCGTAACAAGGTTTTCAATTAAAAGCAATTCAAGAGAACTTATAAGCTCTTGTTAAAAGCTATTAGATGAAGAGTAAGCAGCGAAACGTTGACACGTTCTCTCGAGAAAAAAAATTCTTTTCAACAGACAAAAATACGCGCGTGCCTGAAATGTTTAGAATGTAATAGGTGAAATGAAAATTCATAGTATCGGTTTTACGGATCTCTAAGCGTATTTTAATTTCATCATATTCTTCGGTCCCATATATTTCGAGTTGGATATTTCGGGCAAATGCAGAAAACAGATCAGAAAAAAAAAAGCTCTTGTTGCGGCGAACTTATCGTGATAAAGCTCATGTTGTATAAACCGCGAAATTTAATTTTTGCCTCCCCCCTCTTCGCCGCCAAAAAAAAAATGATCTTGAATTCCCGGTGCATATTTTCATAAAACAAAAGAAATTTTTCGCCGACTAGGTACCGTGACGTTGGTGTTACTTCCTTAGGGTTTAGAGAAAAATATTTTTTCTTCCTAAGTGGTTCTCGTCAACAGACAATCCAACCGAATATTCCATCTCTCTCCCTGAACATTTAAAAAATTTAAAGCCGGAACTTAAAGCTGCATTAATAAAGGAAAAAAAAGGTTTACATTTTCATTTTTCATTACTTTTTCACAACAGATAAAGTGAAGTTTAGGATCAACTTTTGAAGGGCTCTAGCATCTTTGCTAGTATTATATTCGAATAAGTATCATATGAAAACAGGTAATAAATCACCATCTTTGGGTCGTGAAACAAATAACCGTGTGCGAAAAAATAATGTGCTCGCGGACCAAAGTTCGAGATAATCTGCCAAAGGAATGCAAAAATGACAAACAATGCAACCCACAGTTCTGTCGAGGATCAAGGAGTATTTTGACATGGGAGACTTCTTGTCATTATTAAACACTTTGTGAAAGTCTGCTCACCAATTAAAGTTGATGGTACTTAATATTTTAGCTGGATTTCATATAATGATTTCAGATTTCCTTCACCTTTTTGTTAATCCTTTTTATCATTTATTAGAACACAATTAAAAATTAAGGTCACTCAATGAACTAGCTCAATTTTAGATTTTATTCAAATGGTTGAGAAAGCTTAATTTTTGACCAGCAGTGATCAACTATTCAGTGAATGGGCGGAGTCATTTGACAGCCCAAGCTGAAAAGGTCAATTATTTTTCTCTTCTCCTCATTTGCACCATATAACCTTGAAAGTTGTCACGGCTTTGAAACTGAGAATCTCCTTCAACCAAGAGGTGATTATTAAGACATGTAGAGTAGCCTCTTGATTTTAGTTACTTGTATTTCAATGGCCTCTTAATGAACTTTGGGCCTCTCAATGACACGGCTCAAAGGAAAACTCGGTCTTTAACCTTGACTTCGTAAGTTTGATTGTTGAAGGCAACCCACTGATGAAAAAGTACGCTGGCCTATAGCACTGCAGTGACAAGCTTCTGAAGAACATTTAAATTTTTGCTTCCATTTCTTGTAAGGTGAAACAGAACATTGCAAAATAAGGACGACGAAAAAGTGCTTTATCACCCACGGTTTCTTTTACATTGTATTTGCATCACATGCAAAATCAATCTTTAATACTGAAACTTCAAAATCACCTGGACTTGTAATGATATCGACTTCAATTCATGCAGAATTTGGTTCGATCATAAACAATTACTAAGGGCGTCAACTAACACTTTAATTTTTATGAAATAAATATCTACAGATATTTTGTCACAACCCAACTGCATTGGTTTGATTCGTTAATTATCTAGATGTCGTGTAATAATTTTGTGCTCCATTAAATATACATATGTGTTATATAAGAAACATAAAGTACCAATGGAAACGTGTGAAGAGGAAATGATTCTTCTGATGATGCTCACCGCAACTTGGATGTGGATTTGAAAAAAAATTCAGCGACAAAATGAAAAAAACTGATTCATAATCTGATATTTAAGAAAGCTCAAGTCTTACTACAGTACAAAAAGGTAGGAGACACGCGAAAAAAGCAGTAACTGGATTCGGGTTATCAATGGGAGTTTCATAAAAAATATCGTTAACACTTCCATCAGCTGGCGAGACGGTAGTTGATCAATTTGTCATCGATTTTTCACGATATTGCTTTGCCGGAGGGGTAAATACTGTGATAATGGCTTTCTGAATTTAGCAGATAACCCCAGCCAAAATAACCAAATGTGGGCAAATAGGAAGTAATTAAATCGAGTAATAGTTACATATGTAACCTGTCAAAGTCCTTGACATTAAAGAAACCCAGTGCTTTTGCATCAAGCAAAGCTGCTTGGTGAAACAATATCTATTACTGAGTAATTATACGAATCATGATGATATTGTGAAATTTATTGTTGCAGGACTCGAGGCAAGTAAGATCACTTTGTCAATTGTTGACACGAATTAAGTTAAGATATTATTTTGACAACGAAACATTAAAGTTGTATTGAGTATCATGCCTTCTACTTGTTTAAGTTCGTGTTGGTCAAAATATATTGCCCACAACTCAGTTCAACTCTACTTTCTCTGAACTGAAGGTCAAAGGGCCTAGTGCTTAAAAGTACAGGGCGAAAGGTAAGTCTTGTAAAAAACAGCAAAAAGTAAAAATCATGTTTCGCAACAGGTACCATACAGAAAAGCAAAAGCCATCGAGAAAAAAATGCTGCTTCCGATTCATTAATAATAGCTGGGATTAGGATGATTCTGGGAGATCTGTCGGTTCTTAGTGCTACAACATCGGATGCACAGTCGAACTCCGCTTTACAGACACGCACTTAATACGGACACCTTGTTATTACGGACAGTTGTCTTTGTCCCTGGAGCGAGCCCTTACATTTTCTCTAAACTTAACCCGGACACCCGTTAATGCGGACAACGGACACCTGTTTCTTGCCCAGTCAACAGAACTGATCTCATAGAAAGTCAATCTCCCTAATGCAGACACCTATCAACTGTTTGCTGTAATCTCAGTAGACGTCACTTTCAGACTATTTTGGCATCAATCGAGTTATGCAGGGGACGGTTATGTTTAATGCACCCACGTACTGAATAAATAGATGAACGATTTTCAGTGTTTCCGTGTATTGAGTTCGGGGTATGACGACTTTTTGACGCTGCGTATGTCCTCATTAATTTCTTTAGTATTTTACTCCAATGAAAGGTGTCTTTTTGACTTCAATAACATGACCCGGTTAATACGGGCACCCCGTTAATATGGAGACTTTCTGTGGCCCTTTCAGGGTCCGTATTAACGGGTTTTGACTGTACCTTCAAGAACAAGAGAACTGTCCATTATAAAGAATTAAGTCCGTATTATGGACCGGCAACCCCGCACGAGAAGACTCGACTGGACTCGACAGCACAAGGTTTCAAAAACATTAGAATAGTGAACTGAAAGTTTTCCTGATGTTCACGCCTGAATATGCGAGAGAGAGCAGCTTTCGTCTTACACAACCGCTTGTCAGTTCTTTCGCAACTTTGATGCTTTCACACTGAGGGACTAACCTATACTGAATTATACAATAGGTTGATCTTTCTATTTAAAAAAAGCCTGAGGTGATAACCAAATCTTCTCAGTCATATTTATAGTCACTTAAGGCGCAATCAAGGACGTCGGCCAATAACAAACTGTATTCACCCAGTTGGCTGACTGATCTCCACGTCGACAGGACAATTTATCTCGCGTCTGGACTACCGGATGATTAAGGACAGGACGCCATTACAGTTGGAAGGAAATATCCTTATCACCGGTCTAACTAAAAAGCAATACTTCGCGCGGGCCGTTTTTTTCTTTTGTCAACGGTGCTACCTCACATTTGAACCTGAAATGACGACCCAGAGTACGAACATTTGATCCCAAGAAGAATTTTTCCGAGTTCTCCCCTTCATTTGGCGT
Source organism: Porites lobata (assembly GCA_942486035.1). NCBI lineage: Eukaryota > Metazoa > Cnidaria > Anthozoa > Scleractinia > Poritidae > Porites > Porites lobata. Next base: position 3,321,577 of record CALNXK010000023.1, on the reverse strand, counting down.
GTCGAGTCATACGGTATTGAATCAGTTCAGTCAAGAGAGGATAAAACTTTATCCTCTCTTGGGAGACAACTTTTATCACATTTGCTATCGGTCTCGTTCTAATGTTTCCACCCGTGGGTTTGCAATCGCAAATCTAAGGAAAGCGTTTTCCGTAATTATAGGTTTTATAACGAGTTTACTTTTAACGACTTTCGCTTTCTCTGATTAGCAAACGTTTAAATAAGGAACTCTACTGGTAGAACCTTCATTGGACTCACAGTCGGAAAGAACCAAAAAAAATTTTAAGGCCAAGGAAAAAGCTGAAGGAAGCCAACAGAGAGTAGGTTCTATTTTTAGCAGTTTTTATAGCAGCAACTATTCCTTAAAAGGTACCTTGCATGCAATGTATAGAAAGACCCTTTCCATTCTCAATTCTGAACGTTTCATTTCAACGAAAAATTCGCCATGCCTAAAATTTTTCGCATTTAAATTAGGAACCTGACTGGTACTAAATATTAAGAGCCAAACTGTACGTTTCTCAGAAAAGAAAGCGTTTTTCTGTTTTGGGTGACAGAAATGGCATGTCATAACGACGAAAGGCAACCAATCCAGTCTTGGGGACCATTGTCCAAATCTCTTCACATATATAGCACGGTTATGTCAAGTTACTGCTTGAAGACTTTTCCCCAGAAACGGCCACAAAAGATAGGATAATGAGCTATTAACTGCTCATAGCAAGATAATGAATGATGTACTATTTGTGGCCTAATGTGCCGCATGGATCAGAGAGGATGGGTGAATGTGCAGGTACAGTAGAACATCGATAACTCGAACTTGGATAACCCGAATTCCCCGTTAACTCGAACTAGATTTCCTTTCCCTTTCACTGAAATTTACCCCGATAACTCGAATTCCCCACTAACTCGAACTGTTTTTCGTTTTCCTTCAGAGTTCGAGTTATCGCGATTCTACTGTATTTATAAGAAAACCGCTCTTACACAGTATTTTTTTGTTCCTTTTCTTTGCAAGGAAAAGAATGAATCCCAAGACAGTCGTTTGCATCGTTTTAATGATAGCCCTGACGTCTGCTGTCTGTTCAGCCAGGCGAAGTTCCAATAAAGCTCTGCCCTTCCGACAGCTTCTCCGTGAATTGTCTAAAAACGAGGACAGCAGAATACCTGAGGAGGTATTAAGATAACATGGTCTGATGTGCGCGGCTAAAAAAAACATGATCTCATAGGAATTAAAGAGACGCCAAGGGTCCAGAAAATTTCTTCTGCACCCTTTCAGTAGAACCAGAAGCCCATATTATAGGTTCCTTTAGAACACCAAAAAGGCACGTCCAAACAGAAAGAACAATGGAAGGATAAGTTTCAGTCTGAGATAAAGGGCGCTGTCGTCCGGTTTGAATTTTCGGCAACTTCCAGTGGCGAATGAAACAGCATTTTCCAAAATTTTCAAAAAGAGGAAACCTCGCGAGTTACACCCAAATTTTCGGTAACTTTTTCCCAGAAGTTTTCTTTCCTTCAACGTTGCTCCCGGAACTTCTAGAATTTTCGGTTAAATGGTTCGCATTTCGGAAATTCAACAGTTTCCGG